>JASJET010000121.1:9535000-10102500 GCA_034092305.1 Diaprepes abbreviatus
TAACAATATCAGTTTCTACAAACATAAAAACACAAATCATTAACAGTTCCTCACAAAAGTCGTCACATTTTTAAAATTATATACAAATGAAAATATTCAAAATATGATAGTTTGATATACATTATTTTATTAAAATTAGGAACGACTGCGCTCAGTATGTATAAAACTATTTTTGATGGTGCCCGTGTGTGTGTGTGTATTTTACTTAGGTTTTTTATGTCTGTTTTGTCACTCACGGCATTAGGGTTGTTTTTTATAAAAATCATTTCTAGAAACTCTCTTTTTTTGTTGATTTGATTCGATTTTTAGAATCTTCGTGTCCTGAAAATTGAAGGTATGCGTTTTTTCACTTTGGTGTTTAGTTAGCGCTGTGGTGTTCTTCTTGTCGTCTGAGAGTTTCTAGAAATGATTTTTATAAAAAACAACCCTAATGCCGGGAATGACAAAACAGACATAAAAAACCTAAGTAAAATAAACTTTAACATTTTAAATTTAAAAAATCGTTTTTTACACGCCTCTCGTAAAATAATAAATATCTATAAAAAATGTAAATAGACACACACACGGGCACAGTCAAAAATAGTTTTATACATACCGAGCACAGTCGTTCCTAATCTTAATAAAATAATGTATATCAAACTGTTATATTTTGAATATTTTCATTTGTATATAATTTTAAAAATGTGACGACTTTTGTAAGGAACTTTTAATGATTTGTGTTGGTATGTTTTTAAAAACTGATATTGTTAGGTAAGTTCCATAATATTTTTAATCTTCATGTAAAACAACTGCTGACTGTTTACAAAAATTTCTTGTAGAAAACACTGATGAAGACCAAGAAATAAGGTCGAAACGTTTGTAATAAAAAAAAACAATAAACCATCTATGAGGAAATAAATACATTTTTATTCCACTACCGAACCGAATGCTCAAGAAAAGATATATATATATATATATATATATATATATATATATATATATATATATATATATATATATATATATATATATATATATATATATATATATATATATATATATATATATATATTTATATTTTTAATTTATATTTGTGCCAACAAGATCGTTTTACCCAAAGTTCCCCTACTTACTTAGTATAATGAGTATTAAAACACATATGAGATTAAGTAATGAACTGGAGATTATAAAATCCATAAAATGGAGGAAAGTATAGTAGAGTTGAAAGTAAAAACCAATAACAGCATAATTTGTTAAATGTAATCTTTCAAGGTTATGACAGAGAGATCATCATTTATCCTAAACAAGAATACTCACATTATTTTAATCCTGAAATAAAAATATGTTAAAAGATTTGGTTTTACTTGGGAAATTTTAATGTGCTGTTGCTTCTGTGAAAGTAACAATTAGCTCTCCTTTTATGTTTCTTTAATTCTAGGAAGGCTATGTCCTAAAACCAGCTTGTAAGTCGACCATGTGGTCAGATATAATCCCAACAATATATGTTAATAGATGTTTTTAAGGTCACCGTCAAATGTAACTCCAGTTTGTTTTATATAGTTTGCATATGTGTGGAGGCAGATATGGGTAATAAACAAATATGTTTCATTAGCTTTGTTTCATTTGAAATCTTGGTTGACATAAACTAAAGCACATTTTATCAAAACTAATATAATGTTTGTTTGTTTGCTTTAGGTAATTTCCGGAACTACTGAATCGATTTTAAAAATTATTTCACTTTTGAAAAGTCGAACTTTGTTCAAACGAAAACATTCATTGTTTGAACGTAGACTACTTGTTATCCAGCCGTAGGTTGACTAAAGATTCCCTACTTCTGAGCTCCCATGCATAATCGATTTTGTCCTCTATGTTTAGAGTTAAGACTGAAGTCGAGTTTTTTTATCCAATCTTTCTAAAGGTTACTGCATCGAATGCATTGTATCTCATTTAGCAAAATCACGTTCTGGATCGAGTCCTTAATTTCACCAAAGAACTGAATACGAGTAACGATGGTATGGAAATGCGGATTGAATTTTGGAATTTGTCGGAAAACGACTTACAATTTTGCGGATTCTAAACACTTAACGCAGATCGCTGTGTAATATCAATGACATGCGTAATGTCGACGGAATTGAGTTCTGATCAGTCTTCGCGATCTTTATTGAACTGAAAAATGCTAACTGAGGTTCTTCCCCTGATAACGAATAGCAAAATTCGCCACCAAAGAGTTTACTGCCTAACAGGCCAGATTTCCTGGCCTATATGAGCGCAAATTTCTGTTAAGTCTTCTTGATTGAACAAATTTACTGCTTTAAGTCCTTAACTCTCTATTTAAGACGGTTCAGAACCTTGAGCTGTTGTTTTGTCGTCGTTACAGATTGACATTCCCTTGCTGCACTGGCTTAAACAGTCCAGTGGTCCTTTTGAACTGTGAAAGAGGCATTCCAGGAAAATCTCTATAACTTGAATTCCTTACTATCATGTTGAGTTTCCTCGAATTCTACTGGTAACCTATATAGACGATGCAAATGTTGAATTTCATGATTAATTAACAAACAATATGTCAAGGAAGGAAAACAAACAAAGAATTTTGAAAATACCTTAAATAAAGGGCGAAACGACAATTGTTCGGATTTTTTGTTAAATAAAGAACCTAAACCTAAGAAAAGACAAAATAAAGAAAAAAAGATATATATATATATATATATATATATATATATATATATATATATATATATATATATATATATATATATATATATATATATAAATTTTTGTCCGTGATGAAGTTTTCATTCAGTCATATCCTATCCGGTTAAATAAATTGGGACAAAACATAATTTTTTTTTACCATCTTCAAGGTTATGGCTCACCTGTACCATTATATTGAAAAGAAAGTCAGAACTTACTCCTCTTGTTATAATGATCCACAAGGATGCACGTTTAGTCTTGGACCGACCATGTTCATTAGGTATCGATATGCACCTATTTATGAAAAGGATAGATTCAAACCAATTATGCAACACTGACGCAGCTTGGCCTGATGGCGTAAATGTATTTATATGACTTGATATGCAATAGTAGTGTTTATATCCACATTATGCTGTTTTAGTGCTGAAATCACATTAAGCAAGCATAAAACTAAATGCACTCTGTTTGTGATTGAAGTATTCTATATTTGTCAAAGTTATTTACCCTGCGTAACCGCGTACACGGATAGGATATGATGGAATAAAAACTGCCTTCACTGTTCGTATTTTACCTCATTCACACACGTAGGCTGATAAAGTTCTGTTCTGATAAAAAAACATTCTTTTTTTAATTTTTTTGGTTTTATTTTCCAAAAATTTCTAATTTAGTGCCATATTTTGAGATTAGGAAATAGGTGATAGTTACTTTGTGTTAAATCTGGCGAATAAGTCATATGAGCCTACATTTCAAACATTAGTTCATTAATTTTAGCCATTACAACGACTGATAAATCTCCTCTGGCGTCAGCAAACGCTGAACCCACCTTACACAGAGGTTCCACATTCAAACAAATTCTAGAAAATGTTACCCACACATTCTTTGGTATTCTAACTGTCTCAGCTATCTCAAACGCTTTCAGTCTGCGATGTTCCAGAACGATTTTATCGATTTTTTCTCTCTGTCTATGTCTGCACAATTTGAACCAAAGTACTTAATTTTGGATGGTTTTTTTCTCGCCAAACATTTTTATCCTCTTTAAGACGTAAGAAAATATCTTGATCAAAGTAAAAACATAGTCACTTTCACAAAAATTAAAATACCGGTACAGTAGACATCACGCATAGAAATACCGGCACAGTAGACAGTACGGTTGTATTCCAACCTGAACCTTTACTTGATACTGGCAGCGCCACGTGCGACTGGAAGTAAAAGTTCAAATACTCGTCCGGTGGGTTGCATAGGAGAAATTTTTCTAGTAGAGGGATATTTTATGGGGGTAACTAAAACAGTTTTGCAAGTCGACTTGCAACCTACTTGAAGCTTATGAGATAAAATTAATCTGCATGTCTTAGATAGGCAACTCCATATACGCTCCAATGAATTGGCTTGGATTGCATTAAAATTGCACACTAGCAAAGTGGTAAGGTTTCCAGGCGAAATACTGTAATACAGACAAATTACTAATGATATTTAGACTAAATAAATTAAATTATTTCAATAATTACCTCCTGTTCGCGTATAATCTAGATAAAAAATTGATTTTAATTTAATCATTAAATTATCAGTACAAATTAAAAAAAAAAAAACATTTGTACTTATATTTATCAGTATGTTTTATTTTAATTTACATTTTTTTTTGGAACTTGCGCAAACTTGCAAACCTAAGGACAAGCCGCCACTGATGTAATCCTTTTCAAGGAGATATAACTTCGGATACTTCTTTATGTTGCTGGAAAAAGAAAAATTCATTGACTTATCCTCTGATAATTGCCTAAAAACTGTTTTTAAAGATCTTTCTCTAATTGATTTTTGGCTTAGTGTAAGAAATGGGTATCCTGTTTTGGCAGAAAAAGCCATTAAAGTTTTATTGCTCTTTTGTATAACATATTTATGTGAGAAAGGATTTTCAATATAGATTTACCTGAAAGATAAGTACAGAAACAGGTTAAATGCAGAACCTGATCTAAGACTCAAATTTTCAGACATCCAACCAAATTTGGAATTTCTTTGTTCCACCAAACAGACACAAATATCCCATTGAGGGTATTTTTCAAATTCTGTATTATTGTATTTATTTCGTTTTAATTATTTTTTGCAGGCTAAGCTATCACACTTTAGTTTTAATAATGTTTATATGTTTTACGATTATGTTTCATTTTTTCCTTATCAACTGTTATTCAATGTGGAAAATAGATTATAATAATTCAATTTTACTGTTCCATGACTACCCTGGGCGTTCACCAGTTTATTCTTGTTTCTAGAAGGGGTTCGAAGAAGGAAAAGGTTGGGAACTGTTGTTCTAGAAGATCTAACATTTACGGCACCAGATCGAGTCTCTGTCTTGAAAGTTTTAAGTCATTCTGGGTGTACATATTATAGACGTGGATAGTCTGAAACCATAAGATGTCATTAATATCATAGAAATATGGTTAAACAATGAAGAACAGGTATATACAGGAGATAGAACAAACATAAAAAACTTATATGCTAATAAATCTAAAAACAAATCTTGATACCTGAAGTGGAATTTCCGGTGAAATGTTGACATTGGAACATTTATTATTGTTATGTAACAAATTATAATTCTATTTTATCTATTTTAAATAAAATTGCTTAGTTAGTTCGGCTATAAATTAGTAGAAATTAAATTTGTGGGAAAGTATGGTTTTTGGAAAGTCATTCCTATTAATAACGCCTTCCAGATGAGAGAGTTCTTCAATAGTTGTACTGAACTACTAAGAATAACTTAATGTGGATGAACCATTTTGGCCCGCTGGTGTACATCCCCGATTTTTCTTCGATATTCCAAACTTTTATGATATACTGTTAGTTTAGGATCTATAATTAGATAAATAAGAGCTTTTTTGTTTGAATTAGTGTTGGAAGCTTTTGTGTTTATCACATAGAGCAGGAAAATCCTTGAAGGTTTATTAAGTTTGGTGGTGTATTTCTTAAAAAGGAGTAATGGACATCTCTGGTGCTAATGGAATGATATACAAGGGACACCAAAAGGTTTTCTGGATTTACGATTTTCTTTTGATAATTCTATTTTTTATCACACACTTGCAACGACTTTATTCCATAAGAAAATTATTCCTGTCTGCCTTCAACACTCTATTTATTTAACAAAATTCCTACTTTGTTTCAAAAATGATGGTCATGAATTTCTCAGCAGAAAATTGTATGCGGGCTTTTTTTCAAGACGGAGAGTTCTTAGGAATCGTTTTCATGGATTTTAATTTTATTTCTGAATCCCAAAAATCCATCTTGCTGATTTATTAAACCATTGTCTCAACTTTCCTGCAAACATCTGGATTGGTTCCGTCTGAAGACCTCCCACTTCTTGGGTCATTTTCAATTGATTCATGACCCATATAAGGCAATTCTTGGTTCGGAAATATTTTTAAAATAAACTAATTTTTTGTTATACTTTATAAAATACAATCAAAATAAATAGTGAAGTAAAATTTGAAACAGAATTAGGAAAAGTTTGTCACTATGGAAAGTTGCTAGCCAGCGTACAGTCAGTTGTCATGATTAGGTAATTTTTTTTCTAGTATCCCTCGTACTATAGTATTGTTACAATTTTACTTTCTTTATTCACTTGCTGAGTTCAAATAATAACACTTTTTGTACTGATGACTCTAGATTCTTTATTAATTACTTACTTACACTTTCACTGTGTAAATAGAACTAACTCCTATCTCATACGCTACCGACTATATATATATATATATATATATATATATATATATATATATATATATATACATATATATATGTCATAATGTGGAAATATCCACTGCTATTGCATCTCACATGGAGGATTCCGTGAAAGCCCTATATATATATATATATATATATATATATATATATATATATATAGGGCTTTCACGGAATCCTCCATGTGAGATGCAATAGCAGTGGATATTTCCACATTATGACGTTGTAGTGCTGAAATAACATTCAGCAAACGTACAACTATATGCAGCTACGTGTAGAAATGAAGTAAAATGCAAACTTCGTTCCAACCATATCCTTTCCGTGTTAGAGGTTGCACAGTTTGAACAAATTGCTAAGAAACATAATTTATCCTATTCCACCACCATCGAGATGATGGCCTACCAGTACCACCATGCCGAGAAGAAAGTCAAAAACTCACCCCCACCCCGCTAATGTAATTTCAGCACTAGAACGGCATAATGTGGATTGCATGCTATTGCATCTCACATGGAGGAATCCGTGATAGCCCCATAAACATTTATACGCCATCCGGCGGGAGGTCGGTGAAACCGCGCTCAGTATTTGCATGCTTCCTTCCGATCTGTCCTTTGCACAGCCAGGTGCATTGTCGGTACCCTGATGAGTCTAGTAGAGACGAAACATGTATATATATATATATATATATATATATATATATATATATATATATATATAGTCGGTAGCGTATGAGATAGGAGTTAGTTGTATTTACAGAGTGAAAGTGTAAGTAAGTAATTAAAAAAGTGACAACAGCGCTGTTTACTTAAACTGAGAAATTCGTGGTTGATTTGGTTGGGCCTCTATCCTTGAAGTAGCACGTTTCAGGTATCGAGTTTTGAATATTTCTTTTTTAATTTAACGCCGTGGCATCACATGGTGGTTTTATAAAACATTATTGGTTTGTGTAGCTCTTGTGTTATTGAGTGATCCATTGAGATGTCGCCACTGGGTCTTATTTATTATTTTTCAACTGTGAAATCAGTTTATGGGACACAGATACGAGATGATGGTTTGTACCGAATGCAGCGTCGTGAAGAGTCTCATACTAGGACGAGACAGCGCTGTCAGACCCGGAGCTATTCTATTATCTTGAAGATCTCACTTTTAAGCATAAGAGTAATATTTATAAATGGTCTTTATGTCCGCATAGCCGAGAATTTCCTACATATATATATATATATATATATATATATATATATATATATATATATATATATATATATATATATATATAGATACATTTATTACACTAAAATAAACGTCTAGAATTCCTCAAGAAACATGAAAATATGACTAACAATAATAACTAACGAAATGATATTTCTCTACGGACAGGGTCGTATTCAGTCCTCGTTACAGTATACAAAGTCGGACATAATCGTTATTACTTCACTGTCTATTAGTAAAATCAAAAGTTACTAAGAAACAAATTTGGGCTATATCTAAAATCTAACGTTTATTTCGAAAATTGTCTGTCAAAAAACACTTTTTTTGTTTATCTATAAAGCACATCAATCATTTTAGTTACCTAATTATTACCAAAATTTTATGACGAAGATTACATAAAAAGAATGAAATAAATAAAAAATTGGCCTTTCATAAATTGACCACACCATTCAGTACTGATTGACAATACGTAAGTACATATATAAGTTTAATGGACGATAAGATCTGTAATTTAGTAGGTAAAAGGAATATCTTCCAATCTAAAACAAAAAAAATACAGTGTTACATCATAAAAAATAGATTATGAAGAATGATAAAAAACTATATTATTGTTTCTTTACCATGTAATTTACGAATATTATTAACTTAATTCAATCTAGCGCTTTTCACTAAAGTCTGGGTAGATCAGATAGTCATCCATTTAAATCAGAATAATTTATATTGTTTAGATTGGCATTCTTCATGCTTGATTCCGGAAATCTCAGGGTTCATCAAGAGGATGTGTATGTAGAATTAACAAGTTAGAAATATGTTACTCATTAATAAAATAATTAAAACCTACTAAAACAAACTGACAACAAAAACAATATTTATTTGTTTAACTAGACAGTAAAATAATAAAGTGAATATCCGCACTTCTTGGTAATAAATCTTCGTGAATATAACATTAAAAATATGATTCAATGCAATATAAATTGAATTATATCCCCACAGAAACGTGTTGACGAAGTATGTCTATCTAAAAAGTTAAAGTAAAAAAATCTTATGTTTTTGGAGCAACAGTTTTCAATTCAAGACGCCATCATCTCAAGAAAGGATCCGGTTGCCACTGTATGTATAATCGACTTACATGCTAATCAACTTCAATAATGCAATAGTAAATTTTTCCATATTTTTTTTTGTATTTCTACACCTAGTTGCTTTAAAGTGCATATACGTTTGAAACAAAGTTGAATCTTGATTAAACCCTATACATTTTCAATGGTTTTGCATCAGGCGAAGAGACATGAGTTCAAATAAGATCCCAATCAGCGTTCAGCACAATATTAGAAGCCTTAAATGAAAGGAATGCCAAAATAACTAATGATTTAACAGGGGATATACATGGAGAAGAAATAATAAATGATAATGGCAGACAATTATTAAATCTTTGTGAATAATCCAAAAATAGAAAATGGATTTTTCGGAAAAAAAATACATATATACATTTGAAAGCAAAATCAAGAAAATTTCAATCAATCTTAGATTATTAAATAACAAAGAATAATACAAAGTTAAACGTAGAGAATGTTAGAGCTTGTAGAGGTCCAGAATGCGAAACAGACTATTATCTATTAAAATATATAAATAAACCTCTTTTAATAAAACTACTAAAGAGAAATAATCGCAAAAACGACTTGAGAAAAAATAGATGAAATAAAGAATGACATAGATAATCTACAAAATCAACAAGGCTCTACAAGAAAAGATTGAATGAAACGAAAACAAAAATGAAATACATTTAAATGTCAAGTCAAGAGCTATGTGATCATCTAAAAAATTGTATATATTACGCAGCAAGAGAATTCCTGAGACACCAGAGTAAAACAGTAAAAAAGAATTTTGGTGGACTTATAAACTAGAAAAAATACAGAACAAATATTTTATTACAAATGGATCAACTCACAGAATAATGATGACAAGATAGTGTACAGAAGAGCATTAGCTAGTTTAAAAGAACAATAAATATAGAGAAAAATAAGGCTTGGGAAAGAAAATGTTAAGAAATGGATATGTACATAGAAGGCAGAAGATTTCGCGGAAGTTGGAAGTTTATAAAAAATATGAAATCAAAAGTAAAATCAGAAGTGAGACTAAACATCATTTCAACAGAGAAAAAGAAAGACTATTTCAAAGAACTGGTGACAAAAACAAGGCTAAAATACATGAATCGTGGAAAGGATAGTGGAATCATAATGACAAGGGAATAATATATCTAGAAAAAAGAGGATGTGAAAAAAGTATTAAAAATACCCAACGAAATTTAAAGCAACGGGACTTGAAGAAATAGCAGCGGAGCTGGGTAAAAAAACCACTAGTAATTTTTATAATAAGCTGAAGCCACTCTTTGAATTATACTTAAGTAGAAAGACCATACTAAAACAAGGAAGAAGGGAAATTAAAATGACTGCAGAAACTACAGAGGAATTATAATTACAAGTACTATCAGCAGCTTATATGGAAGAGGACTAAAAAATCTCTTACAAAGAAAATAACAATCATTCCTAACCAAAATAATCTTCTGTCTTACTTAACTTATAGAAAAAATGGTTGCAAAAAAACCAGGAAATTCACATACTGTACGTATATGTAACTAGGGCATATGATATGATAGCTGTGCTGAAACTATTGGAAGTGCGGAAGAGCACAAATATGAATTTAACATTGATTAATGCAATCAAACAATTATACATAGAATCAATATCAAAGTTAAAAATAAATATTAGCATATCATAAGATTTTAAGGTCACCAAAGGTGATAGATCAATAAACCGCTGGGAGAATGGAAAGATCAATGCCAAGTACTGGTATTCTCCTGGACAAAAGAGCGTTATATATAGTAGACTGATGACCAGGTATGTATTTGTGCGCATGCCGCGTTAGCCGTCCTAACTTAGATCATTATTTTACATTTGTGGGAAGGTTTAGTGAACATATACTTATTTTAAAATTTATGATAAAAAACGAGGTAAAATAACTAATTTTTACGAAAAGTATTATATTCTGGACTAGCTTTCAACAGGCAGAATACTGCTAATGATTTTGGCCTATCTATTATGATTTTCTGACTATTTTAGTGGTATGGAGACCCGAAGGCAGATTCATCATTTCTCTTGGAGGAAGGATGGTACTACAAGATCTAAGGAGATGTCGAAATTACCCTCACCCCACTGGTATACAAGACACTACAGTGAATCGTGGTAAGGAGCTCAGGGAATGAGGTATGCCAAAGAACATATAACTGGACCTAGCACACGACTTACTAGGGCGCTTCTTTTCTTAGGAAGAAAAGAGCTGCGAGTTGTGGTGGGACTGTTGAAAGGATGTTGTTACCTAAGAGGCCATCTTCATAAGATTGGTAGATGACCCGATATGCAGGTGGTGTCTAGAGGAGGATCAAACTGTTGATCATGCCCTTAGAGGGTCCCAGTACTCAACGTACTGAGGCATAGACATTTTGGAGATACAATTTTTTCTACTGAATCCGTTTATCAAATTCAATCAATGAGGCTGTTTGGATTCGCAAAGGCGATCCACCTTGAATGACCTGCAGCCATGGTAGGATGTTAAGAGCCCAACGAGACCTAGACATCGATGATCAAGTATTACCACCTTTTGTTCATTCATTCGTTCAATCAAAACAGTACAGTATAACAGGCCAAAGCGACTAGACAGAATTAATTCAATGTGCGATAAGCCTAGATCGCTTCCCCTCTGAATCTGCCCCTGTAGTTGTCAGAGCTTCAATAAGGAATTTGGTGGGCTTTGAGAAGTCAAACCAGAGAACGATTATCTATGAAATGTCTTTTTAACAAAATTTTTTCAGGGTTCTATTGCTTATTCTTATCTTGTATGTCGAATAAAATGTTCCTCGACGCACTTTTAAATGTTATGAAATACTTCTTATTGGTCAACATAGTACCAACTATTTTACTTGCTTCTTACTTCAACACTAATCGAAAATACCTCATATTAACTAATTTATTTAAAATTCTTATAGGGAAAAATTGGACCTTTTATTTCATTTATTTGCAAACCAACTTTAACAAGGGTCTGACCCGTTATGCCGATTGACAAATCCCTTGGCTCTAGCTAGTGCTATGTAAAATTCATAGTTGGTATTATGTTAACCAACATTAAGTATTTTATAATTCTAAAAATCTAATAATCATATTTAAAGTTATTGGATATGAAAGATTAGAATGAGCAATAGAATAACACAAAAAAAATGTATTAAGAAGACTTATAGATACAAAACCGTTTTCTGAAGTAAGGGTTCAGATCCAGTATTTTCCTTAGAATATTATAATTCATGATTTTCAATAATGATATTTAATGTATACGTGCATAATTTAAGATATATATTTTGAACCTTCTCTGATTACACCAATGTGTATGCACTTCACCTATCGGAAAATACACCACAGTAGCGTAGTCTATCAGTGTACAGTGCAGCAAACTCAGAGAAGCAACTGAAAAGTCGCTATAGTTTCTTTGAAGCCTAGCATTTTTGAAGCCCTAGCACTATTTATCGATAGATCAAAATCTTGACAGTATTATTTTTATCTAAGACTAGTCCATAATAAAATACTTTTCGTAAAAAATTTTCTTATTTTGCTGTTTTTCACTACAAAATTTGAAATAAGTAAGTATTGATCAAACAAATATTTATACACGAAAATAAACTAAGTTAGGACATCCGTCGTGGCGTGCACCCAAGCGCATATGACGATGTTTTACTAAATTTGCCATAAGTCGAGTTTTTTAAAATCTTCATTATTTTTTTGCAAATGTTTTCATTTGGCTGTCTCGTGTAAACTTATAAACAATTAAAACCATTGTGATTTTTACCAATTTTTTAAGATTTGTTGACTCTCTTCGTGAGTTTTGCACCAACATCAACTTCTTAAGCTTTCTAATGGTAAAACTGGCTTTTCTCATGAAAATGGGATGTTATGGAAAGTAATAGATTAATTAAAAGTCGATATAGGAATTCGAACGAACTTAGTTTGTTTGTAGTTTATGGGGTTTTAGGTTTATTTTCTACGAGTTTATATTTTTTTTAATTAATTTTACCTTTTGTTAATTTCCTCATGAGACGTCGATGAATGAAAGTCTAGAACTTTTTAGTAACTTCCATTTCCTTATTTTTAACATGGAACGCCTATGACAGAAGGTCTAGAAATCGCCAGATTACTCCTTTTTCTTATTTTTACTACACCATGTAGTATGAAAACCCTTCTAGAAAGATCCTTAATCTTCTGGTATCCGGAAAAAGAGTATGTAAAGGGTCCAGATCGGCTAGACAGTTTAATTTGAGATGTCGTTGATGTAACTTGATATATGTGACAAGTGTCAGAATTGAAGTTTTAATAAAAGTTAAAAACAAGTTTGTTTAAAAACCGGCCGTTCGTAATAATATCATAACTTTTGTTTTAATTATTACTTTTTAAATTCGTATAAAGGAATAGAAATACCAATCAATTTCATCTATAACAATCACCAGGAGGTAACTCAGGGGCGGATCCAGCGTCTCTCTTTGGGGGGGGGGGCGATAATGTCACAAAAGTACAGTATGGCAAGAAAAACAAGTTGTCAACGGGGGGGGGGGGGTGCAAGCAGCATACTCATTCCTAATATAAAAGGCAGAATGGGTTCTATTTTCCTGAACTCAAAGCTTTTGGGAGGGGGGGGGGCGATCGCAAGCATACAGACTCCTATACTCTATTCAAGAGAGTAATAAAACTGTTACCGAAACCTCTAACGTACCTGCTCCAGTGCCGCAGGGAACTAAGAACTGCCGTAAATCTAATTATATTTCATTATATTTAAATATATTTTATAAATTTACTGCAACATAGAATTTCTGATAGTTTAATTTAATTTCTGTCAGTGAGCAAAGTACAATTTACAGTTTTTCTTAGTGATTTATCTTGTTTGTGCTTGTTTTTATTTATTATTTGAGATCAGTGAAATACCCAAAAGATATGGCTTTCACCTCTATATTTATTCCAAAATCGTTAAACCAGGGCCTTTTTTTCCTCAACGAAAAACTTATTACGATGAATGTTTATGATGCCTTAAGATATCAATATCTAGATAATAATGTTAAAAGCTCTGTTGAGATATGTTCCAACATGACAGGAGTTGGAAAATCTACTATGTACCGAATACTGAAGGAGAAAAAACGACTGGAATTATTAGTACTCCCAAGCCATATTCGATCACAGGCAGAAGAAAAACCTCGTTGGAAGAAGAGATGAAAACTGCAATTAAAGGGGTTGTATATACATTTTATTATGAAAAGCAGATCCCAACTATCTACAAAATTCTAACTAAAATCATTGAAGATCGCGATTTACCTGAAATTAAATGAACTGATCTCTGGAAATTGCTCAGAGAACTTAATTTTTGCTGGGAAAAACCAGATAGAAAATCTGTTCTTATAAATCGTCCGGAAACTGGAGACGTAAATATCTCTCTTAAGTAAAAGGAAGAGTTGCTAGAAATAACACAATTAATAAAATTAGTAATTTAACTAAACTTTTGAAAGATTTTTTTGAATAAATTTACTGCGGAAAATCGGGAAAAAATCCATATAATAAAAGAATAAAACAAAATGTGAGAACTCGATCTCATAATCGGTGAGATAGAGGAACCAATTATAATTAATTTCAACGAAGATAGTTTCACTGACTTTGATTAGTAATTAAATACGTAATGTTTACTAGTGTAAACACAATTTATTATTTAAATTTTTGTTTTTGTTGTATTTTATTGTTGTTTATATATTTTTTTATTTTTTTATATATTTTTATTTTAGTGTGCCCCACTCTTCGATTTTATATATATTTAATTCTAATTAGCCGTAACTTTTTAATTTTTTATTATTTTATTATTGTGTTTGTGTCTTTTTCTTAAGCGTGTAGAATTAACATGTTTATCTTATTTTTTTGGGGCTATCGTATTTTCATATATAAAAGTAAATTAAATTAAAATATCAGTACAATAGAAATAAAAATAAGTAGGTCCAATTTTAATTACAACATAAAAAAAGTAATTACATTTGAATCCCTTTTTAGTGTTTAATTGTAATTCTGCAGATGGTTTAAGAAATAAATAAACTGAAACGTCAAATACCCTAAAAATGTTTTTAATTAATAATAAAATAACCGATAACCCCAAAAATATTTTATTATTATATGGACGAATTTATTTTTTTATATATGTTTAACTTTTTATATTTTTGATAATGGATATTTTGTAAGTATTTAAATTATAAATTTTTTGAGAGAATAATCCTAAGTTTTAGTCTATTATTATAGACCGGTATTTTTGATTATAAAATTTCTAATCCATTCCTATGAAAAATATATGTGTCTAACGAATTTTGCTAAAAACAGCGGACTAAAGAACACAGGTAGTTTGCGAAGAGAAAAAGGGTAAAAAATGATTTTACTCTCTCTAGTTCTTGAATAAACTATAGTATAAGAGGAAAAATTGGGTCCATTTTCCTAAACTCAAAGCTCTTGAGGGAGGGGCGATCGCCCCCACCGCCCCCCCCCCCCCCCTTGGATCCGCGCCTGAGGTAACTAGGTACTGAGAAAACCTGAAAACATGGAAATTTTCAATCTTTTTATAACAAATTAATATAAACAAATGATACTGCAATGTTTCAAAGATGCACCATAGAAATTCGTAATCGTGTCAAAATACTTCGAAAAACGTTCGTGCATACGAATACATGAAAAAGCCAACGAAACCATCTCTAGATCTCCGACTACTAATAATTTATTACTCATAGGCATTACCCATGGTGTACGAAATTAATCTTATTTAACTAAATTCGCGTTGATAATTCAAATATTATTTAATACCCATTGAAAAATATGTTTCTGACACAACAATCCCAAGGGGGTAGCAATTTAATTAAACGTGTATAAAGAACAACAAATGTCACACTCAACGGGACGTACCTCGATGTAACTGCGAAATTTTAATGTTACTAATTCTAAAAATTTTTAATTACCCTAAAAAGTCTAATTGGCACAAGTTTGTTACTTAATCACAAAATAACACTTGGAGATTTTAATATGATATATGATAGATAGTTTGATGAATTATCACATTAAAGAATTAGTGTTATCAAAAATTTAATATTCCTTTTTTAAGATTTAAAAATATTTGGCAATAAATTAACAATACATGTAATCAATTGGTATTTAATTATACAATGATTTATTAGTTATTAACAAATAATAATGGAAAATTGAAATATTGTTGTAATCTGCTTACTATGTTCTTAAAAAAATGTTTCAAAATTGAAATTTAATTAGGTAATTATCATTTTTAGTTAATATTATGTAACCTTTAACATACCATAGTATTTGAGATGCAAGTTTATTGTTTGAGAAAAACAACATATTTGTTAAAAGAAAAAAATAATTTCATTAAATAATATTTGTTTAATGAGTGCTTATAAGGATTAATTCCTCAAGATTGAAAAAAGACAATTGTTGTCCTCATATGCAAAAAAAGGTAGTATCGAAGATCTAAAATAATAATCTACCGCACCAGACATATGAACTGTTCGTGAGAATAATAACAAATTAGATTCAAATTCAAACATGGCTTTATTGTCGAAAGAATTATTTTCTTATTTGCAAAACTGAAGGAAAATATACCTATTTAAAAATAAATCTTAACGAATAACCAAAAAATTTTAAAAAATACTATATGCAATACAAAAGAAGAAAAGAGAGAAAAATTTCTACAAGTTGACACAATATAAAATTTTTATCAAAAAAATTGAACAAATTATTTCTAAATGAAATAAATAACTACTAATATATATAAATTATAGTAAGAAAGCAAGTACACATAAAGTATTTCTCATCTGTTTATGCTAATCACATTTTGTCAGGTATTAGTTTGGCGTCGACTTCAAAAATTTCAATTTCATATAAAAATTTATAGTTGTTTTTCACTTTTTATAGCACTGTTCAATTTTTTTTATAAAAATTTTATTTTTCGATTTTTAGTTTTGAATTCATTATGATATACAAAAATTATTTAAACTAGGTACTAATCGAAGTTAGTATACCTCGCAGTGACTCCAAGGTGGCAAAAAGTACCCATTTTATCCAAACTTGTAAATCACTCTAAAATGAACCACCAAAAAATTTTTTTTGATTCTTATAATTCTCCAAATACCAGTGAAATTGTGTCTGTCATAGTAAATCCACTATGTAAAATTTTAAATTAATTCTAGATTGGTAATATTGGCCTCAAAACCTTCCAATATCGATGTTTAAGAACTTGAGACGTAAATTTCTTAGTCCGATATCAGAAAATGTAAAATTTTCAGTTTCTAATATTGTATTTTATCAACTTAATGGTTATAAAAAATAACCTTCATATTCGTAATACACTCGACCCCTAAACCCCCTAATACAAAATCTGAAAAAAATGCAAATAAGGTAAAATTTTCAACCCACCATATTGAATTTCAAAAAAATAATTTTTACGTCTCAATCTAATCTAAATCTTAATCCTTCAAAGTCCTCCAATATATATATATATATATATATATATATATATATATATATATATATATATATATATATACATATATATATATATATATATATATATATATATATATATATATATATATATATATATATATATGAAATCCGGAAACTTAAAATTTCTAGACCGTCACATTGTATCTGATTCAGTCCCACCTTTGCACAAAATCGAAGAATGTAAAATTTTTGCTCCGCTATACTGGATTCGCCCTATTGAATCCTGAAAAAATACTTTTAAATTTATGATTTACACCCTCAAGAAACCCCTATATCAGTTTTGGAGAAAATCGAAAAATGTAAAATTTTCAGGACGCCATATTGAATCCGCCAAGAGCACAGTGCATACCTTAAGTGAAATTCGACGAGGACGAAATGTGATTTTTTTGCTATCGCTCTTTTAAATTAGTCGCTAATGACCTTCAAAACATATCATGCCATATAATAGTGGCATTGTCAGCAAATAAGGTAAATTTGCCTACAACATCCAAATTGGCAGGGTAGGTATAAGAGAAATAGAATCGGGCCCAAGATAGAGCTCCGCGATACACCTGTTATAATATTTAAATGATTAGACGTGTAACCTCCAAAAGTAACACTGGGTCCTATCTTCATAATAAGACGCAAACCATTGATGCCTCTCTCTAAAAGAAAAAAATATCGTTTAATTATCGAATTGTAAATTAAAAACCTTAAAACTCTCATAAATAACTAAAATTAAACATGAAATATACCACCGACAACAACACACTGAACCATTTGTATTGAAATATTACTGTAAGGACCAAATAAATTAATATAAAGTTAAACCTCCTAAAACGCCATCACCATTTTTACCTGTGAAAAGTAACTCCGAGCTCCTTTTTTCCACTGCAACTTTTATAACTATGTGCTAAGCAATCCGCCATGATAATGCTTAATCAATTTTATTACTTGCTGTCACTTTTGACCGACTTATAGAAGGAGGTTCTCAATTCGACCGGATGTACTTTTTTTCTGTATGTACATCGATTATTCCGGAACGGCTTAACCGATTTGAATGAAATTTGCTGCAGTGGTTTCATATCATTTTGGATAAACTCGCTGTAGTAAAATCCTAGATGGCGCTGATAATATGGCGAGCGAAAAAATTTATTTTGTCCGATTTTCTTCAAAACTGGTATGGGAAGTTTTCGGGTTGCACATCACGAATCTGAAGTTATTTTTAAAAAATTCAATATGGCGATTGCAATATGGCTGACAAAAAAAAATTATTTTTAGGAGCGCACATGACGAATATGAAACTTTTTTAAAAATATTCAATATTGCGGAACCAATATAGCGGACAAAAAAAATAATTTTGTCAGATTTTCTTCAAAATTTGGTATGGGGGAGTTTTCGTGGTAGCACAACTACTATGAAATTATTTTTAAAAAATTAAATTTTTCAGATCCAATATGGCGGATTAAAAGTTTTACATCTCTCGATTTTGTCCAAAATCTGTATTGGGACATTTTTGGGAGTAATAATCACGAATTTAAAATTATTTTAGAAAAACTCAGTATGACGGATCCAATATGGCGTCCTCAAGTCTTTATACTTGATTTTCTCCTAAATTGGTATAGGGAGGTCTTTGAGATTCAATACGGCGAATCCAATATAGTGAACTAAAAATTTTACATTTTTCGATTTTGTTCAAAATTTTTGGTCTTTTCGGGGTCGTCAGTTAAGAATTTTAAGTTAATTTTTTACGAGTTATATAATAACAGATACAATATAGAGAACTAAAAATTTTACATTTTTGCGATTTTATCCAAAATTGACATTGGGGATTCTTGGAGTATATACAAACTCAATATGTAGGATAAAATATGTCGGACTAAAAAATTTCAATTCAAATTCTTTAAATATCGTTATTGAGAGGTTTTGGGAGCCTATATTACTAAAGCAAAATTAATTTAAAATTCAAGATAGCAGATTTACTATGGAAGACTAAATATCAGAATCAAGGAATTTTTAGTTGTTTATTTTAGTATGGTTTACAACTGTGGATAAAATAGTTACTTCTTAGTGACCTTGAAATCATTATAAGGCATACTAATCTTACTTAGTAGTTAGTTCAACTAACATGGATATTATATCGAATTGGAAACTCAAAATCTAAAAATAAAATTAAAAAAAGAAAATCTAATTGATTTCTAAAAATGCGCTAAAAAGCGCTCATGAAATTGAAATTTTTGATGTCGGCCCTAAATTATTTCTGAATAAAACAAATAACATGAAATATGTATATACAAAGTACATTAAAAAACAATTTCAAATATAGTATTTTTTAATGTTTTTATGCGAATCACATTTTGTTAAGTATTCATTTGGCGCCGACTTTAAAAATTTCTATTTCATGTAAAAATTTATATTGTTATTTTTCGCTTTTTAACACATTTTAAGATTTTTTTTATATAAAATGGCTGCCGCTTAAAAACAGTCACGAATACCGAAGATGGCATGCAAGGTATTCTTTATCTTTCTTAATCTGACTGTGTAATAAATAAAATTAAATACGAAAGAGTTAAAAATATTTTCTTAAATTAATGTACTTTCTTTAAGTACTTCCTGAACAGTTTTTTACACGACTTGTATTGTAATTTATTCTTGAGGTTTCAGAATAGGGAAAGGAAAGCGAATCCCACGCACCTAAGAAAACTTTTTTTATTCTATTATATTTGCATTAATTGGGCCCAAAATTTACGAAAATTCTAAGTAAAGTATCGCTTTTAAAATAAAGAAGACTTAGAGATGTTAGATGCTCAGTGACTTTTAAAGTAAAATAAAAATATAAAAATATAGCATTGCGCGAAATTACACACTTGCTAGGGTAATTCCATTGGTATAGTGGGGTAATACCGTTAATGGAAATTAATACACATTATGGTAACTAAGTATTGTTTATTTTTAAAAAATAAAAAAATTATGAAAAAAGAATAAAAATATTTGTTTTCTTATGGTTGGAAATAATCAAATCTTTTGCGGTATCGGATGCAATGCCCTCGGCATGCGCCCAATTTGCACAGAAAATTCATCGATACCATAATTCTTAATTTTGGCGAAATTCTTGACAGTTAATGCGTATTTCATCTTCGGTGCCTGGATCAATCGTTGAGGCAATTTCATCTAATTCATCGTCATGACATTATTCGTCTAAAATTTTTTCACTTTCATCCCTTTCTATATCATGAAAGTGCACTTTTCTTTTAAACGACTTTTTTTTATTCTCCATTAATTTTTTATTTTCTTTTTCCTTCTTGTTACGAACTGTTTTAATTTTTCTTTCCATAGCAGCGACCCTCTTAATTTCATTTTATTCCAATACAAGTTTCATTGGAGTGCTGGCTAAAATTTCAGAATATTTTCTTTTGTTACTAGGTTTTCGAGCATTTGGTTACAGAATTGGAGCTAAGCTTGAAAATGGCGTTATTATTAAATCTTGCAAAGTATGCTCTGGAATTGTATGATTTACTTCTTTCAATGGACTGAGCTGTTGGTCTTTTAAAGACGAAGGTTGCGGCTCGTCTACTAGTTCTAACTGTGCCTCCTTAGAGAATCTGGCTGTGCATATTCTGATTGTCCAGCTGGTAAATTTTCTCTTTGGTTAGTTACTTGCTCAATATATTCCACAGGCTTGAAATATTGTGCAGGGGCAAAATTGTTGGAATTAAATTTATCTAACTGAAATGGGAACATACCAGCAACTCTAAAACCTGCTTGAGCTTTTTATTATGTAGCTGTTTAAATATATGCCCTATTAAAAAATATGAGGATTGGCCTTGAGACAGGCATCACATTCCCTATTGTAGGCGTTTTTTATTGTACAGTAAAATATTAAGTCGAGTGGTTACAGTCGGTGTGAGGTATGTGGCGGAAGAGACACCATAACAATTCTATTGTCTTTACAATATTTACATATGTATCAAGTATTAATAACACGCTATCTTGTGTAGATGACCTCACGTAATCCTGAGAGTCTTTAGCCACTCAAAAAATAGATCTGCCTTGATCCAACCATTTTGGAGAATGAATACTTTGCACCTAATGGTCCACCTTTTTCAAATTGGGAAGAATGCCTTTCCGGGGGAAAAATGAACATCGGTGGAATAAATATTCTTGAAGCACTAAATGCGCAAACAATTGTAACGGTTTTGCCTCGTTTCCACGAAATGGCAAACCCCACATTTTTCTGGCCTTTTGGACTTAAGATTTTAGAAAGTTTTTGAACGGTGGAGATCCCTGTCTAACCTACATTAAAAATTCGGATTCACTAAAAATGATGTTTCTTTAAGACTTCTTCCAAATTAGCAAGACACCTCGTTACTTCTTCTTTGTTAAATGCCTGGATCTTGTTAATACTAGTACCTTTGGGTTTTTCAATACTTATACCTTCATTTCTTTTTAGGAATAAACCTAACCAGTCCTTGCCAGCTGTTCGTGATTGATGGTTAAAGTTGTGATTTATGTTATTTGTTTCTGCATAACTAAAAACCAATTCGCTGAGCTGTAACGGAGTTACTCCAAAACATATTTACTAAATTCTTAATAAGCTCTGCGAATTTCTTGGGCTGTTGTAAATACTGTTTTTCGTCCTATATTTGGAGGCGTTACAATCGGTAGTTTCAGCTTATCTCGCGAGGTTGACTCAGGAATATTAAATTCTCTTCCTACAGCTCGAATTGGTCAGCCAGATTTTATTTCTGCAACAGGTGCATTTAGTATTTCCAAGATCAAATTGCGTTTATTGGATATTCTTTCGTACTTTCTAGGCATCTGTAATAAAAAAAGTATTTTAAAAACCCCATTAGACACGGCTGCTATTTTTTTGTAATAAATTTATTAAAAATAAAGAAAATTAAGTGATTTAAGCATAAAAATTCTTAGAAAAGAATACAATATAATTTAGTTATATTAAAAACATAATTTTGGTGATAGCCTTTTTTACACGAAAACATCTGTTTTCCATGCGACGGCTATAAATGAACTAAGAGTTTCCGTGCAGAGTGTCAAAACCGTTGCAATTACTTTTTATATTTGTCGCTAGATGACAATACTATTAAATTATTCAAAATATAGAGTTACAATAGAAAAACTGCTGTGAACGGAGTTGCCCACTGCACGGTATTAGCCGTCTTTCTCCTACAACTTTTCTAAGAATCACTAAGATTGTTTTAGGAAACACGTGCATACTTGGGGTTTAAAAACCGCCTTAAAATAAATGTCCTGTATATAAATTAAATTTATAGCATAATGCCTATAGATTTATATGAGTAAAAATTAGTAAAACACAATGTTTATAAAAACCTACAATTTTCATTAAATATGACATATATTTACATGAAAATTCAATAATAAAATTAAACAACGAAGTTGTCGTTAAATATACGAAGTTTTAATACTGATGAGCCAAGGTCCTTGGACATACATATGTCTGATTACTGTATTGGAAATAAAAACATTTTACGACTTAGACATAAATTATATGCAAATCATATTCACTATTATGATATTATTTTTATTCAAATGATAACAAAATTATTGATTCTGAATCAACATTCAAAACACAATTTTTTACTAATTTACAATAATAGGACTTTCTCTAAAAATTTATAAAAGTAGAATTGCGGATTAATAATAAAATATTTAAATTCTGGCATTTATAGAGATAATCAAGTTTGGAACCAGAAAGTAATTTGCATTATATAACGTGACTTTGTTTGTATAATTGTTCTATTATACGGAATATTAAATATAGAAAACGAAATTTTATCATTCTTGCCGAGACACTCTTTTTAAGGTAGCTATATCAATAAAAAATTACTTTCAGATAACGATTTATGAGTTAAATAAAAATATATTTTTTTTAATAACACACTGTTCTTTTCCATAAATAGTTGGTTACATGTGACTTAGTGTAAAATAGTGGGGCGCCAATATATTTTTTTCCTAGAAATATTCACATGTGTTGCGTTGAGTTATTGAAATTAATAAAAAAGTATTTTTATCGGTTATTCGCTATTTTATATTGATAATTTATTTTAATATTATAGTTATTCTTTTTCCAAAATGGATTAATTTCATGGAGATCGTAACTTACCGGTTTTTCTGACATGCTTATGTTCTCACAAACAGTCTAGCAGTATTTGTTAACTTATGACATATATTTGAAATGACTATTTAAACTATGTAACTTTAACCTACTTGCAATAACAAAAATTACAATTAGAGTAAACTGATTATGTTGGATCGTCCATCTTATTACAGTAGGGGAATCTCCTATCGCAGGACGATACTTAATACCGGACACATGCATTATAACTTAAAAGCACACAACCTCGCCACTGTCATTTATCACAAAATATAGAGTAAGACACAATTACGCAGCATTGCTGAACCGAGCAGTAACGCGCAAGTTGCCATCCAGAAGGGTCACTGCACGTTTGAAAACATAAATTTACATCTTCAAACATGTATCAATGTGTGAAATAGGCCTGATAACTTTGCAAAGGTACGCCATGATTTCATCCAAAAAAAATTCGCCAAGTAGGTAAGGATACTTCACCTGAACGAGGGAAGAATGTCACCACTGTGTTCTGCGTGAATAATGAACTGTTTTTGAAGAGGTTGACTCACTTCAGAAAATTTGCTCGGCCCTCAAAAGAAGCTCCAATTTTGGAAGCGATAAACTTTTGTAGATGTAACAATATTCATTTAATTAGCTTTCCACCTCATACGATCCATAACCCCCCTACTATCATTGAATCGTTGACTAATGAAGCCGTTGAAGAATGAATCATGTGACACGTGGATCAGGGCTTACTCAAGGGCAAAATTAACCGAATGTTATATTGCTGTCCTTATTGTAGATGCTTTTAAAAAGGTGGCACACTATAAAATAGCACACTCTGGCTTTAGATATTCAAGAATTTATTTCTTCGACAAAATCCTCTCTGATAACGTGGATTATCCGGCAAGCGACATCATAAATATTCCATTGGTAGAAAACATTGAGGAGGTAACAGAAAACCCATATCGATTCTGATTTTCAATTGTCTGTGTGCACAAGTTCTTTCTCCCTTAAAACATAACAGGGAAAACGTGACAATATATATTTTTGATTCACCTCCACCTAATACGCTAAAAATACCTAAGATTTCTTTGTAAACTTTTCTAAAGGACTCGAATTTACCAGCAAATATTCCTCATCAGATTATACCACCAATAACTTCACAGCCTTTCACTAGCAAAGGACTAGCAACTCAACAAATTTCAGCACATAAATCCTCACAGCTGTTTAGAAGCAAAAGGCAAGATTTTACCAAGAAAGCTATTCTAAATATTTTACCATGAAAACGCCACAAAAAAAGAGTTCTAACTCATAAATAAAAATCCGAAAAAGATGAAATTTTGACTGTTTCTTCTTTTCAATTCACCCTTGCAGAAAAAAAATACTGAAAAAAAAAGAATAAAGAAGTAAAAGGAAAGAAAAAAAACGCCTGCTTATAACACCAAAAAAAGGAAGTAAAGAAAACAAAATTACAGGCCCATAAACTTTAGAAAAAATTGCTAGGTTGTGTACGCCTCAGAAAATCCGTGTGACTTTTTGTGCAGTTTATTTGGTAGATAACGACAAGGAATGTATAAAAAGCAGCTCTTGCAAGGACTGTATTAATGAGTCTTGTGCTGATGTTCCAGAGTGCTCTGATATTTATATATGTAATAGATGTAAGCTGTTTTAAGATTTTCTGGTACTCGGTGCCAAATATTATATATGTCCGGTACTGGGAGCCACATAACGACAAACCGAAAATTATTGATCTTAATTGCCTCTTAATTTTATTTGTTAAAAGTGTTAGAACAACTACTCTTTTGTTTTTTATGAGTTTCTTCAAATGTTTTGGTCATTTTTTACAAATAAAAATGTAAACAAAAAATAGAGTGACTATATTATTATGTTTAACTGTCAGGTGTCCAGTATTGGGGGGTTTCGACCTAAATCTCAACAAAAATTAATTTGTTTGGGATTTGTATGGGCGATGGGGTATTTAACAAATATACGTTTTTATTCTTGTTTGTTATTTTATGTTTACAACCGTTTTCTTTAGTTGTTTAATTTCTTTTATATTTTTTTAGCCTTAAAAATTACTACATATGCGAAGTTTTTAATTATTGTGTAGTGTAATTAATAAAAGAAGAATTTCAAATCGTGGTTTATTATTGGTAAAATTTTTTAAATATTATTTAAATGTTTAAAATGGTACAATAAGTTAGGCAATTAAGTATTAAAACTGCTTGGAGCCTACATAACGCAATTTGGAAAGGATAGTATTTAATCTGTAGATTCATTTGTGAACAGAAAACTGGCATACTTTTCCAAACATAAATAAATATATCCCGTGATTAAAGAAGCAAACAATCAGGTCCTAATTTTGAAGATATGTTAATTCTACGTAGTATTGTTTTACACTAAAGCTATATTTGCTTCATTTTAAAATTAAATTTAACGATTTCTTGAAGGTTTAAGACTCGGGGGGATTTCGTTTCGATATGTGAATAATTATTGACAATTGAATATTGATAAGTGTATTTAAAAATTTCGATATATCTATAAATACCAGTCAGTTGATACTTATGCATAGTTGTCAGTAAATCACCCGAATTAACTGTTCACCTAAATACTTAAAAAAATCTAATTTTAAAATAGGTAACATAATTTATTTAAAAATAAAAATTTTGTGATATAAAAATTTTATAATTTTTCGACAAAAAACGGTGTACACTTTTGCTTCAATAAACAAGGATTAATAATACCAGCCTTGATAGATCTAACTTTACCAATTGTCGTAAAATGTATTACCCTCTCATAAAGACAACATGGGAAACGAATTATTCGCAAGTCAACCATTTCAATTTTTTTATGGTATATTACCTTCATGAAGGTATCGTTAACATATCGAATTCATCGATATATTATCCACGATCGATATTTATTTTTCTACATTGCCTAGCCCCAATTATCAGCCTAGTGGTAATATCACAGGAAGTTTGAGAGGGTAACGGAAAGCTCCAGAAATAGGTTAAAGGCTTAATAATTATCCTAATATGCAGAAATGAAATTTCATAAATTGACGTAAAGGTCTATATAGAAGCCGTGCACAAAGAAATTTCACAGTAAATTTGTTACTAAAATTTATCATGTTGGCAACATGATAACAGATAACCAGAGTAAGGTTTGGGAATGTTGCATCCATTCGAGTAATCCTTAGTGCGTTCATTCATTAGAGTTAGTTAGGTTTCCGATGCTTATAATTATGATAACTTTTCTTTATTGTATCGTGCAGTTCCATTAGCGGAGTTTTAAAGTTAGTATTTTTATATGTTAACAAAACATTTGTGTAGAGTTTTTCTTTAAAATAATGTATTAATATCTAAGATTATTCATGATTTTAAACGAATTATAACAATTCTGGTTCGAAGATTTTTAATAAACCTATTACAGTAATTTAAATGTGTCACCTACTACACTATTTGTTCCAAAATTTTCAATTCGATCTCGTTGTCGCCATTTTATTTTAATTGGTTTTACCGGATATGCACCGTTAGCATATTACCATGAACCACCACCATTTCTGTCCAATGAAATTACTTTTTAATATAAAGAAATAATATTTTTGTAAAACAGTAAACTCTACAAATGAACAAGATAATATTTAGTTTGAAAATAGAGATTAATTCCTCTAATCTTTCTTTGTAAGACACGATCATATTTTAAACAAGAGTATTCATTCAGAAATTCTAAAAATTGACCTTCAAGAAAAAGTTTTGAAATGGAAGCTATAAAATTTTAATGTGATGACAGTAATTAATATGAGAACTAGACTGAAATATTAGCAAGGCAAACAAGAAATTTATGTGATAGGTTAAAATTTGTTGGTCAAATTTAATTATAACAATTTAAAACTTACATTAAGTATTTATTATATTACGCAAAGACCTCTGAGTCAAAAAATAGGTATAAAAAATTTATAACTGTTTAATATGTCTAGTAGTACCTGAAATTTTGGAGTAGTTAGGTTTTTGAAACACTCGGAAATCATTTGAAAAGAATAGAGATTTAATGAGATGGAATTATAGAAATTTTCTTTGTATTAGTTATCACTAACAAATCGCCGGTATAATAGCAGACGTATGAGGGAATCATGCATTAAGACAGTAAAAATCAGCTGTAAAAGATTACTTATATTTCATCATGTCATAAAGATGGTAAATTGTTCTTGGAAAGCCTTCCTTTCTCACGAACTATTATATATAAGACTGTCTCATTCAAGCGAGAATTGAAAATATTTGCTTCAATATTTTAGCCAAATTTTAAGAGGCGAAAATAGAATTTACGCCATTTACAAATTTTTCATAACAGTCATGGTAGAGGAAAGAGATTATGAGTATGATTTGGTAGATTATGATAAAAAAACGTGTGATGAAAATCATGGTTCTTGAGATTAGACCGTGTCAAATAGGAATTATTATCCGACAATTCGCCTACGATTGTACGAGGCATCTTAAGGGATCTTTACTCCACGAAATTATAACACTGAATGTCTCTCGAGAAGCAACAGCCCGGTATTTATACTTGCTCAGCGAACCGTGATCCAGAGTTACAATCGACTTCCACATGTGATGTAGACTGTAATTTTATTTCTATTAACATTATTTGGATATTTACAAATTTCGATTAATTCTCTAATTTTACGTTTAAAGAAATCAGACCCCTTGGTTTATTTTCAATTAAAAGTGTGATGTGAGCAATGCCGGTATTCAGCTACTGCCGATTGTACAGTTTGTTTCTTTCCTATACCTCTTTCATATTCCTTAAGCCTAGTGGATATAGATCGTCCTGTTTCACCTAGATACACTTTAACACAAGAGCAAGGTTATCTTATAAACATCTTCTGTTTGAAATGCTATTGCGCTGACAACTGGACGTTCTCTATATGTATTTTAGGCAGTCCGTAGAGGCGTGAAATCTTGGAGTTGCTTGGTTTAACGGCTTCTTTTTCTTCTGAAGTAAAGATGCGTTAGTTAGAGATGTGAAGTTCCTTTCGATTTGATTTTTTGGATCCATCCGAATGACTTATAAGTATTTTCGTCCAAGAGCTGGTTTATTTTTTCAGTGTATTTGTCCTTATCAATAACAACAGTTGCATTTCCTTTGTCAGCCGGTAGAACTAAGATGATGTTGTTCTCGTTCAGTTTTTTAATAGCCTGCCTTTCGGCTGATATAATATTTGATTTAGGTGGCTGTGAGTGTTTGATGATTTTGTCTGTTTCGTATTGAATCATATCTGCTGGCTCTGAAGATAATTTTGCAATGGAAGCTCCGACACTAGAAATTATTTCTTCTACTGGTATGCGCCTTGGAGTGATGGCGAAGTTCTGTCCTTTGGATAAGATAGTTTTCTCTGCTTCGATAAGTTGTATAGCTGACAAGTTGACGACTGTATTCATTGGTGTGCTGGCCGGATTGTTGTTGCTCAAAAGTCCTTAGAATTTTATTTTTTGCTTCATAGTAACTTAACCTTCCTTTTCTTGATGTACTAGTAGAAAGGAAAGATAATGGCAAATTAGGACATTCTGTGTACAGAAAACCAACACATACAAATCAATATCTTAATGCAACGTCACACCATCATCCTTCTCAAAAACCATCCGTCATAAACTCTTTGGTACATAGAGCCTTTTCAATATGTGACGAACAATCAGTGAAATTAGAAACAGAAAAACCGACTAATGCTCTGAGAGGCAACGGAAATTGCGCTGAAGATATAAGACGTTCTTTAATAAATATAACAACCCAATTCCTTAACAAACTGTCATAAATGTACCTCCTATGGACAGTGTTGTCTTACCTTACATATACGGAACCACCGACAATATTGCCAGATTGCTCCGAAAATCAAACATTCGAACAATTTTCAACATATGTAAAAAAGTTGGATAATATTTGAAGTCTCCGAAGGACGCAATACTAATTCAAACAAAAAGGCGTTTACACGATACCTTGTTCTTGTGGTAAAGTGTATGTAGGTGAAACAAAGCGGTCTATATCCACTAGGCTTAAGCAACATGAAAGATTTTTAAAAAAACAAATTCTACAATCTGCAGTAACTGAACACCGGCATTGCTCAGGTCACACTTTTAATGTAAAATAAACTAAGGTGCTAGCATCAGTGTCTGGTCTCTTTAAACGTAAAATTAGAGAATCAATCGAAATTTGTAAGTATCCAAATAACATTAATAGAGATACAGGTTATAGTCTACATCACACGTAGAAATCTACTGTAGAGCTGGATCACGGTTTGCTGAGCAGCAGTCGGGTATAAATACTGGGCTGTTGCTCCTCGATAGTGATTCAGTGTTCTAATATCGCGGAGTAAAAATCCCTGAAAATGCCTCGTGCAATCGTAGACGAAATGTTTAATAATTTCAATTTGACACAGTCTAATCCCAAGAACCCTGATTTTTAACTTCACCAAAGTCTTGAATGCTTTTGTTCTTTAATAACGTGTGATAGGTATAATTCACAAATGTAAGGATAGTTTTAAAAAATCTTATCTGCACATTCTATAATGTTTATCTTGCAAATGTTAAACAAAATTTAAGAACAAGCCTCCAATCATTTTCGTCCTGCATTAATCCTAAGGAGGCTAACGGTACTCTGTCAGCTACTATGTTCTACCAAAATCAAGAAATAACTAAACCCACCGACATCGTAAATTCATTTCAGAACTTTTTTAAAGAGTCTTATATTGTCTCTACCTATTATGCTTTTAGTCATAACTCCAATTCTTGCCCCATCTCGTTATTAAAATAATGCCCGAAGATGTTGAAAGAGCTTGTAAAATGTTGAAGGCCAAATTCACCGCGGGCCCGGATTCCAGTCCTTCATTTTTTATAAGGTACTATGCTGGGGAGTTTATTATGCCTTTGTCTGTAATTTTTAATTTATGCGGTTTGAAATGTATTTTTTAAAAACTATGGAAGGAATCAACTTCTGGAAAGCCAACTGTGACCAGCATATTTCAGAACATATTAATTCTTACACTCAGGTTGATATTATTTACACAGATTTTTCCGAAGAGATTGACTTGACCTCGGTGTTTTACTTTCCAAATTGTCAGATTTTGATTTTAGGGACTATCTTAATAAATAATTTAAGGGCTACCTATGAAACCGTTCTCAATATGTAGAGTCCTGTGGTAATAGATGTCACTTACGAGTTGAATAAGGGTTACTTCTGTGGTAAAAATGATTTAGACATTTTAGGAGACCTATTAAAATACTTGTTTACAAAAAAGTTCTAAAAAAATTGTAACTTTGATACCCGGTATTTTGGACTAAGATAAATTGAGCCAGATTCTTACATTTTAGCCGCAGGAATTTGCGCAGGCCTTTTAGAGATATCCTGTATATAAAAAATAAACATTAAATTATTGGCACTAAAACCACTATCTTCAAACCTTCTCGACATAATGGGCTGTCGTAACCGTTGTGATAGTTGTACCAACCATTAGAATCTTGTCAAGAAACCAATTTTTTTTACGTTATAATTCTCCTCATGTCCATTTTCTTAGAAGAAATAAAAAATAATATCAAATTTGTCAATAAGACGAAACCAAGCAGATCTTCTAACAAGGGAACGTTTTCAAGGGTCCGCCTCTAATTTCATTTGTTTTATGATATATGAAAGTACAGTAAAAATGTTCGACACATGTATTTTTTTGACGTCCTGAACTGCATTTCTAGAAGATGAAAACTATAGCTAAAGTTGATCCTAAATAAAGCTTTTTTCTCTTTTATCATTTGAAATGCTAATTTTTTCACATGAAAGTATTTACACATTATTAAGCTCATGAAGGATTCTATGCATGTCATTTTCTCACAAAAGATTTGCTGAGTATTTTTACAAAGGGATAAAATAATGTATTTTTCAGTTTTTTTCGTTCAATATACGTTTGAATTGAGTTAAGATAGTCAAAAAATAATTAGATTTTTACTAAATTAAAAAATATAGTTGACGTATACCGGCTTTTTTCGCGAGAACAAAAAACATGGGTAACTTCTTCATATTCTATAATTTTTGCCCCCTCGAAATGCCTTTCCGGTCATAAAAAAAACATTTGTCGAATATTTTTTAGTAAGTCATTTTTGAAGTTATTTTTCTTAAAGTTTTTCTAGCAGCGAAATAATATTCTTCTAGCTATTATAATTGTTAAGAAATAACTAAAATATGCTTTTCTGTTTTAGGTAAGTTAACAAATATCTACAATAACGTAAGTATGGATTTAATTATAATATTCAGCTCTTTCTACAAAATTACTTACAGATTAATATAAAGTATATTCCATTTTTAATTTTTTTTTTGGTAATTTGGGTACTTAAATGGGAGAACAAAAATATTCTTACTATTATTGATTCCAGAACTAGTAAGTCAGTACATAAGTTTTACCGTACGGTCACTGGACTCACAACAATGTCATATGAATGGATAATATATATATATATATATATATATATATATATATATATATATATATATATATATATATATATATATATATATATATATTTACAGTGTTTACAAGATTTATTTGAGTATGCACTACAACGGAATTTACGCGTCACGATGTTCGACTGATCATAATGTTTAATTTAGATGTGGCTTAACAAAACAACAGTGTCTTTTCATCCTTAAGGAAGATAAAAAACTAATTTTTTAATTTCAACGCAACGGTCTTGAGGATAATTCAAAGTCCAGCAAGCCAATTGAAATAACTACCAAATAAAAAGAAATATTGAGGCTGCAAAAAACTACCTATAAAAGACAGATATATGATAAACCATCAAATATAGTCACGTTGAGTTCATCTGTTCAGTGTATTCTTCATGAGCATTTTTTAATACAAAAATTTCGCCCTTACTCTGAGTACCATGTTTCAAGACTGGTGCTGTGAGGCAAAACAGAACGAAATATTGTAAAGACACTAAAAAAAATACTTACTGCCAATAAAATGGTGTTCATTCATATGCAATGAAACTTAATTTTATTACTATGACGTCTTTATAAAATTACAAAATAAGGAGTGATTGCTTTAAGATGAGGAAATTTCAACATAAGTCACAAAATCTTAAATTCACCTGTGGATTTTACTAAAACTTTATCTAAAAATGTAACGGATATTATTCGAAACACTTTGCAACAAATCATAGTTGGCTTAATTCAAATGTATTTAAGTTTGTTTAATAAGCAATAAATAATTTCACTTTTGAAAGTTTTAGTTAAATAACTAGTAAATTGACACTTTTATGTTTTTACTACTTAAGAATTTGGCTGAATAAATTAAAGGTTAATAATTATTCATTTCAACAAAAGGCACAAATGCATTTTCTATATGGAGAAGCACACGGAAATGCTGGATATTATATCAAGATTTTATAAAAAGGGATCTTTTAAAGTCGATGATTTAAGTGGTAAACCACATATCACTCAAACTATCAAAGCTGAAGAAAGAATTATTTAAACTGTTGCACGTAATCTAAGTATAATCACCAAAAAGCTCTCTATTAAAGAAGATATTTCAAAGAATATGAACATGAATCATGAGATCTCGACATTTAAGTCCAATATTTTTATCTGATGAGGCCGGATTTTCTAGTGATGGATCTATCAATTACCATTAACATTAGCATATGAGTAGGCGAAACCCATATGCGATATTTGCATCACCAAGAAAAACTTTTTATTAATGGCTGGGAGTAAACATTCAGATACTTTTCCAAATCAATTAAACGATAAATGATACTTAAAGTTTTTGTGAAATTTGTAATAAAACCTACTCATCCAATTTTCTGTCTTAATATGAAGGCAAACTTAAAGTTTATTCAGATACATGGACCATGTGGGTTGGCCACTTAGTTCTTCGGGTTGAAAATTATGAGACTATTTTCATGTATAAGTTATTAGCAGGTTGTACACCGAAGAAATCAAGAAACAGACGGATTGTGTATTTCAGTGTATATTTTTTTAAATTATAATTATCGGCCAAGCGCTTTCGGTCTAACTTAGATCTTCCTTAGGGCTCAGACCCTAGAAATAGGAGAATATGGTCTGCAAATAAGCTTACTCAGTACTCACTAACCACACTCACTCGTCAAAGGGCACACCTTAACCCTGCCGTTTTGAGAACAGTCTCCAACAACGCTAGCGTAGCCTCCACACAGAACAAGTCTCATATACAATTAAAAAAAAATAAAAATAAAAAATTAAAATTAAAAACATTCAAAACACTGTATAGATTAATATTATTAAAATAGTAAACCTTTATAATAACAACTCCAAAAGACAGTGAGGTTATGCCACACACAGTCATAGCATAATATAGCAATAAAAATTGTCCAAAAATTAAAACTATGTACAAGTATATGTAAGCCTGAGTAGAAATTCACTGTATGAGTTTTTTAAATTTCTGGTCTATTGTATTTCATATTAATAATTCACTGACAATGAGCAAAAAGAGAAAAAGGGCAGTAAGAAAGGCCAGTAAAAGTTTATTAATCTATAGTGTTACTGTTATCGGCTATTCTGTGATATATTTCGAACACTTGGGTTCAGTGGCGTGAAATAATTTCCATTTTTGTAAAAAAGCAATAAAATACACGAACATTAGCGTAGTTGAAATTTGTTGAAATGTGTTAACTATTAATATTATATTAGTAATATGTTTAGAATGAAGTGTCTGAAACTGAAAAAGGTGATCAAAATTATTATAAAATTACACCTCACGCAATCACAGCTCTCAGACATTTAAATTGTTTAGTAATTTAAGAAAAAAGTTTTAAAATGGGGTTGCGGTCATTTACATTGTTCATTCTTATATTTAGGCAATGGTCGGGGTTTCTTTTTATCTCCCTGCATATCTCAAGATCCTCTCTGTAATCCAAGGTTTTAGAGTTATTACCCCTGGAGTGATATAAGATTTTACTATTATGAGTTGGAGTGAAACTGTATTTGATAAAACTAATATGGTGACCAAACACAGAGGCCTGAGATTTGTTAATATGTTCTCTAATTCGGACTACTAATGGTCTAATAGTTTTTCCTATATACGTTGAAGGGCAGTCTGGGCAAGAAAGTTGATAGACTCCACTTTTTTGGATATGAGATATCAATTGTTTGTTATTGACCAGATAGGAACTGAGTTGATTTACACTCTTAAATGAAATCTTCACGTTTTGAGTGTGGCTTGTGTGAGTCCGTGCTATTTTATTGGAGAAGTGACCTAAGTACGAGAGTGAGAAAAATTTCCCATGCTGACTTTCATTGTAAGGAGTCGAGCTGTAAGCTTCTTGGGATTCTTTTTTTTTTAATTTGCTCTATATATTTGTCGATGACTGTATGCTCGTACTCATTGTTTACGACAATTTGCTTTAGAATATTGACCTCGTTGTTGTAATCCTTCGCTGACATGAGAATGTTGAGCAATCTATTAACATAGCAGTTTATTGAGGCCATTTTATGTTGTAAAGGGTGGTTAGAATTAGAAGGATTTATGTGGTCTGTTTGGGTGGGTTTTCGAAAGATTTTGAAACTGACAGAATTATTGGGCAGTGAACAGCGGGCTATTGATGTTCTAAATAGTCTTAATTCTCTGCATCCTGCTCTAAAATTTACCTTAGACATTGAAACCGAAAACAAACTTAATTTCTTAGATTTAACTATTAAAAAAACCAATAATTCTCTCAGTTTTAAAATCTTTCGAAAACCCACCCAAACAGACCACATAATTCCTTTTAATTTTAACCACCCTTTACAACATAAAATGGCCTCAATAAACTGCTATGTTAATAGATTGCTCAACATTCCCATGTCAGCGAAGGATTACAACAACGAGGTCAATATTCTAAAGCAAATTGCCGTAAACAATGGGTATGAACATACAGTCATCGACAAATATATAGAGAAAATTAAAAACAAGAAAGAATCCTAAGAAGCTTACACCGTCTACTTCTTACAATGAAAGTCAGCAAGGGAAATTTTTCTCTCTCGTACTTAGCTCACTTCTCTAATAAACTAGCACGGACTCATACGTGAAGATTTAATTTAAGAGTGTAAATCAACTCAGTTCCCATCTGGTCAATAACAAACAATTGATATCTCATATCCAAAAAAGTGGGGTCTATCAACTTTCTTGCCCAGACTGCCCTATAACGTATTTAGGAAAAATTATTAGACCATTAGCAGTCCGAATTAGAGAACATATTAATAAACCTCAGGCCTCTATGTTTGGTCACCATATTAGTTTTACCAAACACAGTTTCTCTCCAACTCATAATAGTAAAATCTTTTATCACTCCAGGGGTAATAATTCTAAAACCTTGGATTACAGAGAGGATCTTGAGATATGCAGGGAGATAAAAAGAAATCCCGACCATTGCATCAATGTAAGAATGAAGAACGTAAATGACCGCAACCCCATTTTCAAACTTTTTCCTTAAATCGTTATACAATTTAAATGTCTGAGAGCTGTGATAGCATGGGGTGCAATCTTATAATAATTTTGATCACCTTTTTCAGTTTCAAACACTTCATTCTAAATATATTAATAGTTAACATATTTCAACAAATTTCAACTACGCCTATGTTCGTGTATTTTATTGCTTTTTACAAAAATGGAGATTATTTCACGCCACTGAACCCAAGTGTTCGAAATATATCACAGAATGGCCGATAACAGTAACGCTGTAGATTAATAAACTTTTACTGCCCTTTCATTCTGCCCGTTTTCTCCTTTTGCTCATTGTCAGTGAATTATTAATATAAAATATAATAAACAAGAAATTTAAAAAACTCATACAGTGAATTTCTATTCAGGCTTACACATACTTGTATATATTTTTAATTTTTGGACAATTTTCATTGCAATATTATGCTATGACTGTGTGGCATAACCTCACTGTGTTTTGGAGTTGTTATTGTAAAGGTTTACTGTTTACTATACAGTTTTGAATGTTTTAATTTTAATTTGGGACAGATTTTTTATTTTTTTAATTGTATATGTGACTTCTTCTGTGTGGAGGCTACGCTGGCGCTGTTGGAGACTGTTCTCAAAACGGCAGGGTTAAGGTGTGCCCTTTGACGAGTGAGTGTGGTTAGTGAGTACTGAGTGAGCTTATTTTCTGACCATATTCTCTTGTTTCTAAGGTCTGAGCCCTGAGGATGGTCTAAGTTAGACCGAAAGCGCTTGGCCGATAATAATAATTTAAAAAATATACACTGAAATACACAGTCCGTCTATTTCTTTATTTTCACGTGATTACCTAGAAACTGTATTATACCAATGGAGCCTCCTCTAACAAGGTCAATTCAATCAATATTAACAAGCAGAATCATCACGGCATCTCTCAGCAATGAAGGGGCAATAATAACCACAGTTAGAGAATGTGCCCAATTGGGAATTTTATTACTTCTACAATAGTCCCTGGTCGTGGGTAGTATGTTGAACCAACAGAATGACTCAGGATTCACAACGCAAGGTTATGCTGAGAACTTAAACCAAATTAACAACTGGTGCATAATGGAAGGACTTCACGTTAATCCCACCAAAACAGTCACCGTGCCATTTACGAAACGAAATCTTCAACGCTTTAACTTTAAATGGAAAAACACCGAGCTTTTCTAAAGAGTTTAAATATCTGAGAGTAGCAATAGCCGTAGAATCTTTAGAAAACCACAGTGTTTCAGGCAGAAAATGATCTGTTGTTGACTTGAGACTGAGGGCAAGCGATAAAGCAATTGGCAGAGAAAAAAGGACACAATAAAATCAAGGGACACGAGGAAGCGGACAGCCTCGCAAAAGAAAGGGCAAAAACTCCTTTTCTTGGGTTGGAATCTTTCTGTGGACTACCAAAAAACCACATAAAAGAGGAGCTCCGAAGCTGGGAATGAAATCAGATAGAATTAAGGTGGAATAAGACATCTGATCCAAGACAAACAAAAAAATAGATATAAAAGTAATAATAAATATCTTTACAGAACACCGCCCTCTGATATACCTTTTCCCTTATCGCCTGAACACCCTTTTGAAAATAAAACACTGACCTATGTGAAAAATGGTTCAAAGAACTACGTGTGCGATCGATAATCACATCAGCTGATTTATAAGCCTGTAGGGGTGTGTTAGAAAAAATAAACTTGTTCCTATTTTCATACGAACTTTTCTATATTTTTTTATGCAGAATCATACCTGAAAATTTGTCATCATTTACAGACATCATGTATATACTGTATATATTTCATCTTTACATTAAGTAATATTGTCTATAAATCAATAAAAATACGTGGTATATAAATGAAAACTAACAGTTTTATGATAGCCGTACAAGTTTTTATTACTTATTTAATTATTATCTTTCGCTAAACATAAATTTTATAATGATGCATATGAGTCAAGCGGTCAACTATTTTTTTTATATGTCTACGTGTCTGGCAGTAGTACATTGAACTATCAATGGATTGGCAGTACTGTATTTTTTTTTGTTATAAATAATCCAAATAAACAATCTTTAAAGTTTCAGCCGCATGCAGATAAACATTTTGGCATGTTTTTTTACATAATCCGAGTGTGTGCTCGCAGTACTGATTTTTCGTGTTCAGTACCATCCTAATAGTTTAATAACGGCACTCTAAAATTGATGCAAATTGTCCGGTCGCTAAGTACCGGACTGTACAAAAGAAGCCATATCAAGAAGAAGGTAAAAGGACGACATTTTCAATCGACGTAGAACTAATCGATACCTTTCGAAAAGATATGTTTTTATGAAAGTTTAGACAAGATATTTTGTTTTGACATATGCATCACTAATAGGGATAATTTCGTGGAAAAACAAGTAAACTAAGAGTACTATATAGTAACTTATGAAATTTTTATCCTCCTATAATCACTTTTCGCAATAGTGCAGGAAGTGATCCCTTCTCGCACTTAAATCATAAAATATTCTGCACCCTTGTAGACAAATCTTAATAAATGAACACTTTTTAAATGCATAATACATATTAACAGACATTAAAACTGAAAATTATGTTTTTTTTTTAACTCCAGCTGCTTTAAAAAACACTTAAAAGCGAAAAATGGCTAAAAATATTTACAAGTAAATCAATTTTTTTAAAGAAGCGCCAAATTGCAAGCAATTTTACTTCTATCTACGCTGGAAAACTGAATGATCAGGTATACAAATTTGAGGGTTAGTTCTCTGACCTAGCTGATTTAAACATTTTCTGTTTTGAATTCATTATTTCAAATATTCTTAAACGGTTGGAATATATTGACTTAAAAAGAGGCCCCGGGCTAAATAGATTGCCTTCTAAATTTATAAAAAACTGTTCTTTTTCACTAGTTAGGCAAGTATGGCTAATTTTTTGAATAATTGTTTAACTAGTGAAACATTCCCTAATGCCTGGAAAACGTCCTTTCTGAGTCCAATTTTCAAAAACGCTAGTCAAAGAGATTGTATGCCGGATTATAGACTAATATCTAACATTCCATTTAAACCAAAAATTGTGGAATCAATAATGACTTTCTTGATACTATTTTTCAAAACATAATTATAGCACGCTAGCATGGTTTCAGGAAGGATGATCAATAGTAACAAATTTGCTAACATATAGTGAATATATAACAGTATCTTTGAAAGATGGTCAGTTGACTCCATTTAAACAAATTTTTCAAATGCTTTTGATAAATTGAATCACGAAATTTTGTTATGCAGATTGTCCAGATATGGCATGAAGAGATCATTTTTGCAATGGATTAAATCATATATTTCGAACAGAAATCAGATGTTAAAATAAATAATTATTTTTCAAAGCCAATAACTGTTACCTCTAGTGTACCACAGGGAGCATATTTTGCATCCCTATATATATATATATATATATATATATATATATATATATATATATATATATATATATATATATATATATATTATATATATATATATATATATATATATATATATATATATATATATATATATATATTATATATATATATATATATATATATGTATATCTATATATATATATATATATATATATATATATATATATATATATGTATATATATATATATATATATATATATATATATATATTGCCCCTGATGGAAAAAACATGACTAGCGATCTAATTTTCGAATACCGAAAATGTATGGATGTTTCGTCCCGATACCGGTGGTGGACTCATCAGTGGGATCCAGCGGTATCTTTCCCAGACATCCTGTTTGTCATGCTTTCTACAAAATTTGGATTCCTATTTAGCCAAGTTTTGTCGGCAAATAATGGTGAGATGTTAGGTTTCACAATATGCCCCCCGCAAGGCATCTCCTTACCGGACTTTGACTACGATAGGAACTCTAAGCCGTAGGAAAGCATATGCCTGAGAAAGAATGTGAAACGAACATCCTCGGTGATCTTCCAAAGGTCAGGCCGGGCTTGATCAAAGCACTTGAGCGGTTTTTGACGTTTGTCCTATATCCGCATCATGAGCGGTGTTGGACGTTTGTCGTATATCCGCCGTCCTGTCACGGTCGCCAAGTCGCAAATAGTCGTGTCCCTGATGGAAAGGACATTACTAGCGATCTAATTTTCGACCACCGAAAATGTATGGATGTTTCGTCCCGATACCGGTGGTGGACTCATCAGTGGAATCCACTGATATCTTTCCCAGACGTCCTGTTTGTCATGCTTTCTACAAAACTTGGATTACTATTTAGCCAAGTTTTGTCGGCAAATAATGGTGAGATGTTAGGTTTCACAATAATATATATATATATATATATATATATATATATATATATATATATATATATATATATATATAATATTGTGTAATGCTTTTTGCATTCTAATTACGGTATATATTTAAATATCTTAAAAAATTTTAATAGGATATGTAGTGTGGATGATGTGTGCAGTTTACAAAACGATATTAATACTTTTTCCAAGTGTAAACAAACTGGTTTTGAATGTTAAAAAAATGTAAATATCTATAATTTTCCAAGTCAACTAATTTTAAATATAGTAATTATAAAATCGAAAGTTATAAACTTATTCGGAATCTTGGATTTTCTTTGATAGTAAACTTAGTCTTGCTCATCATGTTGATTCTTTCCATAATAAGACACTCAAGATGTTGGGTTTTATAATGAGAATCACTGAGAATTTTAATAACGTTAAGGATATTAAAATATCTCTCTCGTAAATCCACACTTGGAAAATTATACCAGTGTGTGGAGTCCTTACTACCAGATCTATGTTAACAAACTTGAGTGAGTTCAAAGGAAATATTTGTGTTATATAGCCTTTAAACATATATACCAAAGAAATACATAAATTACAAAAGCTTAGAATGGGAGTTATATTTGAATAGTAAAGCAAAACTCAGGAAAAATTCTGATATTGTGTTTTCTTACTGGGGTTTGAATGGGTTAATTAATAGCTCAGAACTTAATGAATTATTTCAAATATCTGAACCTCCTAGACAATTGAAAGCATAAGTATTCAAATTGACAGAACATCGAACACTATATGAGGAAAATTCGTCAGTCAACTGTATTATGAGAAATGGAAACGGGTTTCAGGGTGACTTGCTTAATATTTCTCTTTTAATAAGGTATGTTTTAAAAAGAGTTTACAATTGTATTGTTGGAATTTGTATATTTGTGATTTGTTATTTATATTATATCTACAGACAATGATTATTAGTATTAAGTACTTTTTGTGCAATTGGCCTGTTCCGTATATGATTAAATAAATAAATAAATATTCAATTTACATAAATAAGGTTGAGTAATGCTTTATAACAGAATTTATTTTAATTGTTCGATTGTTCTAGCTAGTTTATATATAGTGTTAGTACTTACATGTTACAAAATCAATTTTGGAAGAATTTGTGAAATGTATTTTCTTTGGCTCGTCATATTGGATTCACCATAATGAATTTTCAAACAATCATTTTAAATTTTTAATCTATGCTTCCAAAATCCAACCAATATCAATTTAGGTCTAAATCGGGAAAATATATATTTCATAATGTATAATCTACATTAGTAATTTTGGAGAATTTCGGAAAATATTGATTTTTTTTCCGCCATATTATAACCGCCATCTTGAATTTTAATGAAACAATTTCAGTTATAGTTATGTGGGACCACCGCACAAAAATACTTCCACAGCTGTCGAATTGATAACCCATTTTACTGAAATCGGTTAAAACAACCCTCCGTTTTAGCTAAAATGATTATAAAATGCACTATATTGGGCAACGAAAAAATATTCAGCTCTGAAAATACCCCAATCACTAATTTTTAAAAAAATTGACAAAGCAACAATTAAGTGCTTCGTATTGAATTTAAAAAATAATAAAGTAAAAAAATTCATAATCTACATTTAAATGTTGGTCTTTTGCTAATACAACAATCTCGTTCGCGAAAATAGCAATTGGCGAATTATTATTTAAAGGGAAATTTGCATTGAGTAATATCTATATCAGAGCTCATGCAAGGCGCTCTGACTATAGTGGAGGAGTGGTATAATAAGGAGCACCTTAGAGTAAACTCTGGAAAAACTACACTCACACCCTTCACTAAAAGAAGAAAGGTAGATGAATTGAAATTACCAACTCTCTTCAATACACATCTGCACATGAACCAAGATGTTAAATATCTAGGTGTTATCCTGGATGCAAAGCTTACTTGAAACTCACACCCACAGAAAATTATATCTAAAGAAAAAATGTCCATCATGGCAGTAAAAAGGACACTGGGCAAGACTGGAGGATTAAAGCCATATGTTGCGCACTCGCTGTATATAGCGGTGGTAAGACCCATGATAGCCTATGGATCGGTTGTGTGGTAGACAAAAATTATACAAAAACTGGCCACTCTGGAGCTCTCCAAACTCCAAAGACAGACCCGCCTATGCTACACGGGTGCCATGAGAAGCATCCCTACAGCGCCATGAAAACCCTATTAAACCTACCTCCCTTTGATATAATAATTAAGTCTGAGGAGAAAATGGGGGCTTATAGGCTGGAAACAAACAACGTCTGGTGGAATGGACCTGCCCTCGGATACACCAGCATCAATGGCGTGGTAACGAACTCATTGCTAGAAATGAGCAGTGATATCATGCCAAGAACAGACAACTTTGACAGACCCTACACTATTCAGCTTGATTGGAAGGCCCGGTTCGTCCGAACAGTGTGTCAGCCAGGAAACGTCGTCTGGTACACGAACGGGTCCAAAACTGACCATGGTACAGGCACCGAAATACACGAAGATACACTGAGACTCAATATGAGTGTAGTACAGAGAAAGTATACCACAGTATTTCATGCTATTAATGTTTGTCTTCGGGAGAATTTGAGAAAGGGTTATAGGGGCAGGACCGTTCTCATCTTCTTTGACAGTCAGGCAGAGTTGAAGACACTAGCGGGCTACCAAATAACATAAAAACCGGCGTGGAACTGTTTTCAAAAGCTTATCGCTTTGGCAAAACACAACAGTGTCACCTTTGGTGGGTGCCAGTGCATAAAGGGGTCTCTGGTAATGAAAAAGCGGACCAACTCGCAAGATAAGGGTCTGCCACTCCATTTATTGGATTTGATCCAGCATTTGGAATTACCAAGGCTACTATTCCTGGGTGGCTATCCTGGTGGATAAATCAACAATACCAGACAGACTCCACTTGAACTACCTTGCGTGTCACAGGTAAAGCAAACTTTTGTTGAGCAGACCATCCGGCAAACTAAGCTGTGAAATTCTGCGTCTAAGCAGACAACAAATCAGACTGGTGACAGGACTTATAACTGGCCACTGTAGCTTGATAAAACACCTACATACAATAGGCATCTTCAATAAGGAACCAATATGTAGACTATGTGACGAAGAGGACGAGACGGCCTCACACATCATCTATTCGGAAGGCTTATATCCAGAGGACAAACTAATGAGCACGTTGTTAAACCTGATCAAAGCAACCAACCTTTTCACCTAGAATGGATATAGCAGGCAATACAATAAGTCTGAAGGCTGCAATGTAAGGGCTTTCCAACCCTGTCATATAATCAATCAATCAATCTATAAAATTAGTGCAAGGATTTCAGCTTTTATTTTATGAATTATAGTACATGTTATATAGAAACATCTCTTTTGAACGCGTGATTTGTAAAATAATCCTGGATTCCATACCTTGTCGAACACTTGACTAACATTCACAACTGCATCATTGTAATTATTTTCTGAAAATATAACGTTGTGTGAAATATAAATGGCCGGAAATGCTTCCTACGTGTATTTTGGGGTTTGTGCTAATCGTAATATTGTTTAACCTTCTGCGTCAATCATACGTGTAGTGCATTATGACTTCAATAATTAAAGTTTTATTATGAACTGTCTATCCGCCTGTTTCTGGCTACGGTTTTTTTACATATGATATTAGAGAAATGTTTTGTTTTTGTGTCCGTGTGAGTGTGACCTTTCCCTGCTTTTCTTTGAAACAGTACTTTTCAAGCCTATGTTGCCTTATCCATTGTCCAGTATGCTTACCTGGGGTCCGTGGTACCTTAAGTGTTCTTCTATAGCACGTCATCTGGACTGAAACACTACAAAAAAAAATGTTACATATACAGTTATTTTATATGTAAATTGTGATAAATTGTCTATAATGATTTTAAACAAAGGTAGAACTAAAGAAATACCAGCAAATTTTATAACTCACCTTGACTTTAGTCTTGAGATATTACAAGGAAATAAAAGATTCTTAAATTTCACAAATCATCTGTATCTTACGTAACGATGGATTAATGCAATCAAGTAGAATCTAAATATATCGTTAGAGGAAGTCATTAATACTGAAATATACCAAACTTTTATAAAAATATTTATCACATTTTAAATAAAGAAGTACTGTCAATACCCTTATATGGATCCTAATTAGCATTATATCACCAAAATAATAAACATTTCCTTAATTATTAGAAGATTTATTCTTTAAATTCGGATGCTAGGTCAATTGCCAGTTAAATTACAAATGAATTAGTTTCTAATAAGCAAATTTACATACAATAATTTGCAAGTTTACATGCAATGGAATTTAAACATAAAAATCCTATTGTATGTAAAAATAAATCAAATTACGAATGTCGGTTGCCTTGTGTAATAGTTCTAACTACCTTCCAAAATTCGGTACTAAATAAAAAACCTATTAAATTCATAAAAAAATGAAGAATTAATTGTCAGTAGTCAGAAATGTTTAATTTTGTTAGTGTATTTTCCTGTGTTCTTTCAGAGATAATAATTTCTTTGTTTAGTATTTATTATAGATCTAGCAAAAATTCTGTTATATATATAGTTATCGTCCATGTAATTTTAAAATAAAATAAGAAATTCTCTTCTATGCGGAGAAAGATCGTTGATAAATATTATTCTCATGCTAAAAAGTGCGGAGATCTCCAAAAAACATGGAGAAACTCCGGGTCCGAAAAGTGACGATAACTCTATTTTGTCCTAGTATGGGACTCGTCAGGCTATTGCTTTCGGTACACACCATCATCTCGACTCTGTGTCCTATAAACAGATTTCACGGTTGAAAAATAGTAAATAAGACACAGTGGCGACATCTTGATGGCTCACTCAATAACAAGAATAATACAAATCAACAAATGTTGTGCCATGTGGTGGAGCGAAAGTAAATTAAAAAGAAATATATCAAAAATACAGGAAATTGCTACTCTAAGGACAGAGGTCGAATTATTCGGTATCGGCAACCAAACTAACTATGAATTCCACAGTTCAAGTTCAGTGTCGCACCAACGATCTCCCTAAGAGAACTGCTGTGTATGTTTTAAGCCAACAAATATAGAAATAAAAAGAGAAGTTATCGTCCGTGTAATTTTAAAATAAAATAAGAAATTCTCAGCAATGCCCCTACCCTTAGAGTAGGAAGTTCATGTATCGAGTTCTGACATGTTTCTTTTTTAATTTACCGTCGCGCCACTACATGGCGGTTTTATACAACATTTGTTGATTTGTGTTATTCTTGTTATTAAGTAAGCCATCGAGATGTCGCCAGATATCTTAATTACTATTTTTTAACCGTGAAATTTGTTTATAGGACCCAGATACGAGATGATGCTTTGTACCGAATGCAATGGCCTGACGAGTCCCATACTACGACGAAACAGCGCTGTCGTGATTTTTCGGACTCGAAGTTTTTCCATGTTCTTTGGAGATCTCTGCACTTTTTAGCATGAGAATAACGGTCTTTGTCCACATAGCCGAGAATTTCTAATTTTATTTTATTATATATATATATATATATATATATATATATATATATATATATATATATATATATATATATGTTATGTCGGATATTCTCACGGATGTGATGTGTAATCGAAAGTTTACTGGCATCCCGTATATGTGCTGAGTTCCTCTCAGGACTGTAAGGCAGCTGATGTTTCAGTGAAATCTCATTAACCATTTCAAAGTTCACTGTATGGCGTCTACGAGCGAACTGACGCCTGCGACTCGGGTGCTGTCGGTTCCATGTGTACGTCGGACGCGTTCATTTTCCGAATGGTTCCGAGACCTGCTGCGCGTCATCGGCCCTGTTGCCAGTGTTTGGAGTTGCGTTGCCGAGTTGCTGTTGCGTTACTAAGTGGTACTGGTTGATGTTTTGTAAGCAGATTTCTCCAAGTATCAGGCACTCGCTGGTTATCTTCTCTGCTATTTAAGTTGTTGGACCTCTTTGCAATTTCAATGGCTTCCCTTATAACTCTTGTGGACAGATTTTCTCATCTCGATAGCATTTTTGTTCCTGATAAATTTATCTTATGTCCTGTGTTTAACCAGTGTTGGGCCAGAGCAGAAGAAGTTGTTTTTTGCTTGACAGCGTTTATATGTTCGTTTCTTCTGGCGCTTATTTTACGGCTGGTTTGGCCTACGTAAGATGAGCTGCATTCTCTGCATGGAATTTTGTATACTCCCTGGTTTTCTAGAGGGATTCTTTCTTTATGTGTTGGCAAGAGATCTTTTACTTTACGGTCTGTGGTGAAAATGGTTTCAATGTTGTGTCTCCTGAGAATTTTTGCGATCTTGTCTGTGGTGCCTCTTACATAAGGAACAAAAGTTTTAGAGCTATTCTCTTGGTTTTCGCGATTTTTTGGGGCCAAGTGTTTGTTTTTTAGAGCCTTGTCTATATGTTCTTTTTTATAACCGTTTTTTGTTAGGGCGTCTTGCAGAGTGTTCACCTCTTTGTGGTAATTTTCTTGATCTGTAAGCGACTGCGATCGAAACGCAAGTGATTTCACTACTGCAAATGGTTGGACGGGGTGGTGATGTGAATCGGCGTTGAGGTATCTGTTGGTGTGAGTGGGCTTCCTGTATACAGTGTGCGAAAGCAAGCCATCCTCTTTTCTTTTCAGTAGAAATCTAGAAAAGGTAGTTTTCTTTCCTGTTCTATCTTCATGGTGAATTTGATTTTTGGATGTATACTATTTATGTGATTTAGGAAACTTCTGAGATTTTCTTCTCCATGTTGCCAGATAACGAATGTGTCATCTACGTAACGCAGCCATAGTTGTGGTTTGTGTGAAAAGGTCTCCAAAGCTTTTGATTCAAAGTCTTCCATAAATAAGTTAGCGTATGCAGAAGATAGCGGCGATCCCATCAGGGCTCCCTCGACTAGTTTATACCATCGGCCTTCATAAGTAAAATAGGTGTTATCAAGACAGTGTCTAGTTAATTCGATGATATGTTTTGGCAGATTGTACTTCTTTGACTGGTATTTGCGTGAAAAGTGATGTTACGTCGAAACTAACTAGACTTTCTTTTCCTTGTAAACGTATGTTTTTGATTATTTCGCAAAAATGTTGCAAGTTTTTAACGTAGGAGGCCCTTTTTTCGACGAGGGCTTGGAAAATGGTGGCTAGATGTTTTGCTAGAGCTTGAGTTGGAGAGCCAACAGAGCTTACAATTGATCTCAAGGGGGCTCCGGGCTTGTGTATTTTGGGTAAGCCATAAAATTTAAGACATATGGATGATCCAACCACTTAGAAACAAAACAGAATACAACTCGGTAACGCAACCCCAAACACTGGCAACAGGGCCGATGACGCGCAGCAGAGATATCGCAACCTGATTGACCAGAACCATTCGGAAAACGAACGCGTACGACGTACACACGGGACCGACAGCACCCGAGTCGCTGGCGTCAGTTCGCTCATAGACGCTATTCAGTGGGCTTTGAAAATGGTGAATGAGATTTCACCGAAACATCAGCTGCGTTACAGTCCTGAGAGGGACTCAACACATACACGGGATGCCCGAAAACCTTCGATTACATATATATATATATATATATATATATATATATATATATATATATATATATATATATATATATATATATATATATATTAAAAAGTTGAACCTCGCAGGCAAAATGAGTATTGTTTTCATCTATATAATAAACCGATAGAGAAAAAGTAGAGCTCGAGCATTACAAAAAGATTCTGTGGAACTTATAATTTTAATTTAACTAAAGTTAATTTCAGTTTTAAGCTACAATATTTTAACGTAACCCTAACCTTTTAACTCTGCTCTGTAAAGTAATTCTTGTATAAAGTGAAAGGTAACTGTAACATTCAGTATTTACATCCGATTATTTTACTATCCTGCAGTTATAGCTAAATCATGGATTACAATTTAATTAATAACAATTTGCCTTTATAAAACTATGACTTTAAATGATAATTTATCAACATTATAATTATAAAAAATTACACCTTTTAATTTCAAATGTCATATTTAATTACGGTAGCTCATCATAAGTAGTTTTTGCCCTTTTTAAGATATTCTTGTAATAATATATGTATATACAGTTTGACCAGTAAAGTCCGAATTGTATGAGATTTTTTTTATTAATAGCTTTATTCGAAATTTGAGTTTGGCATTAATTTCTGCTTCGATCTTGATGAAAATTAATCAAAAAAATAGTAGTCACGTGATTAGCATTACTTGTCAAATTTTAATTTTATTCGAATAAAATTTAAAAGTAGGATTATATCGAAAAAAACTATGAGAAAAAGTTTTTCTAAAGGCAAATTTTTAGCCCAGATGCAAAATTTCAACTATATAAGATAATTTAGATCTTTGCCCATTTTTTGTAAATTGCACCACTATTGCAAAATAAGACTCAACGCAACCTATATAAAGCTTCTTAGTTTTGACAATGCTTCATCCTAGACATATTTTGTTTAAAGTAGCGCAATATTCAATATATTTTTTTTTACAAAATCCAAATGAGACTATTAAAATTTGGTCACATGTGATGCAAAGTTTATTTATTTTTGACGCTGGATAGGGTAACTTTATAAAATTACTATTTTTGAAAACGTAGTTTGTGTCTAAAAGTAATACGCATTATAATTAAGACAAATAAAATTTTATTTAACTTTAAGTAAAGTTTATGATTTTTTTTATTAGAAAATTTCAGTCTTTTCAATTAAACTATTTTCTTAATATTAATGTGTAATACTTAGTTAGTTCAGACCACCCACTTTATATGGAGAAGTAGGTGGGATTACTGCTCATTTATGTTAAGATTATTTGGAAAGTACAGCAGTTGGGTTAGTCAAATTCTGATTATTTTGATAATGTGCGAAAATTTCAGATTCTAAAATATGTTTGGAACTTCAAGTAGTAAATACAAAAAGATTAATCAAGAATGTCGTAATTTCTAAAGAAGTAGACTTGAGGATCAGGTACGCCAAGAGGGGGTGCAAGGGAGTGCACTTGCACCCCCTGGCTTCAGAAAAAATTGAACCATTAAAATTTTTCATGAATCATCACTACACACGATATCATATGTTAAAATCTATTTATATCCCACAATTTATTGATATATGTGTTAAAAGTAACGAATTAGTTTATAAATTGATGCATACAATCAACTGGATCACATACAAAACATATCAAAAATGCTTCTAAAAACAAAATTGATTGTACTGCTTTCGTAATTTAAAATCAGTAGAATTTATTTAATATATAAAGTAATACAATCCAAATGATAAAATTAGGGTTTGAATAAAAGCTCACTCTTCTAACTTCTTTAAAAAATTTATCGATAACTGAGTCAGTAAATTTGTATTTGCCGTCACTATATCCTTGTGAACACTCATCATGCAAAGGCTGCTTAACCTGCTGTCAATCATTGTATTTCTCATCAAAGTCTTAACGCGTCTTAGGGTGCTGAACGAGCGTTCAATTGTGCAGGTTGTTGCTGGCAGAGTTAGTCCATTTTTTGTTGCTTTAGATACAGCTGGGTAAAACTGGATAGCGTGTCCAACCAAATTACTATAATCAATGTTATAAGCATTCAAGCCTTTTTATAGTTTCCAAAAATCAAACCATGACAGCTTCGGCTGTGAAATTCGGCAAGATATTTTACACACTTGCGATATTTTCTATGCCATTTTGGATGGATCGCTTGTACATATTTTCCATCTGTTTTGAATGAAGTTGTACGAGTGAAAAAACTTTTTCGTTCATCTAAAAGAAACAATCCTTCAAGGATGAAATAAGTGAGTCTAAGTATGAAATGAAGATTGTTATCCTGAAGAACTCTTCGTTATTGGATTTGCCTTGTGAAGTTACCTAGCTAATATTCGAGGCCGCTTAATCTCAATATCCAGCTTTTCACAAATATCTTTTGCCTTTTTGAAAATCGTGGCAAATTCTGAAGAAGCATTTTTTCGATGAATTTCAAACACATTTGTCACTTTATTAACATGGGCATGTACTATTTTCAAATTCATATTAACATCCTATAATTTATTGCAAAGAGGCTCTAATAACATTGAATATATAGCAATCACTGCTAGTGTTACGATATAAGTTGGAGTAGTCATTGCTTGAAATGTTGACAGGCTATGGTCCTGGTTAGATGAGCCGTAGCATTTTGCGCGAGATCCCTAAAAGCAAAATAATCAATATGCTTTTAAAAAATATTTGAATGCTTTTATATTTTGCGGACCATCGTACTTCACAAAGAAACAAATTTTTCAGAACCTTGGCCCATCGCAAAGTATTTCTTTTAAAAAATGTATAATTTTCTTTGTTGGTCCCGTGTCACGGTTAAAAATTTATCTTAAATTTACTATGGCTAATTCTACCTTCTTTTGACTAATATTCACGTTTTGGGCAGCGCTATATCATTGTTATTAAGCATTTCTCATTTCTCCTTCGTATAACTTAATTATTTTCTTTATCTTTTAGTAATTTGCCTATAAGAAATACCGCTAATTAAAATTCTTTCATAACTTGTATTTTTAGGTCGGCAACTCTACGTCACTGTTTAGGTTGTTTATATTCAAATAGAATGTTATTATTTACCTTTTTATAAGATATCATTCCTTTTTTTGTGCTGATCGTTTCAATTAAATTGTTACATTTATCAATTTTGATTACAGTTTCCCAAATTTTTATTTGTAGTATTTTCTAGGATTTGTTCACCTTTTGTTGGGGTTATGTGACCTTTTCACTTGACGTTTAGTCAATTTGCATTGTTTTAAGCCGTTGCTTTTTGGGTTGCTATTTCTGTGGTAATTTTTGGGAGCAAATTTGGGTGAATAACTAACACCGTGTTGTTAATGGCTGAGGAAAAATTCTTATTTCCTATTTTAGGAATCAACAATGAAGTCCTATTTAATTTTGAGTCGGAAATGTCAACGACTTATTAGTTAGCAATGCCGTTTGAGCCTACTATTTTGAGCTGTCATTTCTTTTGTGGAATTGCTACTGGTTTAAGGTCCCTTTTGTCTCGCGCCCTATGTTGAGGGAAAAAGAAGCTCGTACAGCGCAGGTTTCGGATTTCCTATAAAATGGCGAGAATTTAACTGTCAATCCTACTTTTTCCTATGAAATTTTGCATTTCGGAGCCGAGAAATTTCCATCCTGATTTGTTGCTACCATACTGCGGATTTTGATGGAAAATATCATTTTGGGTACTCGATAGCGTTTTAGTGATTTGTGTGATTTAGTATTTTTTTTGGGCTAGCTATCGAGGTACGCCCTGGAAGCAGGGATTTTGTCGGTCCTGGGCATTATCTTCAGGAATCAGTCTGACCCCCAGAAAATCGGGGTCCACCCCTGGGGATATAACTCAGATCCACCCTTCGGGGTCAAGTAAACATCAAGTCCACCCCTAGGGACAAAACTTTGGTCCACCCTTCGGGGTCAAGTAAACAACGTATCCACCCCTTGGAATACACATATCGGATCCACACTCTGGGTTCAAGGAAAACATCATTTCCACCCTTAGGGATGTAAGCCAGTCCACTCTCTGGCTAAATTCCACAATAGAAGGACTTCTCACAAAAACAAAACTAGAGTATCAATATAAGCATTTTATTTTTAACACCAATGAGTTTCATTTATCTCACCGCTTTTTGTGTTCTTTTAATTTAATTATATTTATTTCTATTATTTCGGTGGAGCAAGCTATAGTGCTAGGTTGGACGCTAGGCCCGAATACCAACGTGGGGGGTTTTCGAGTTTACCCGGCTGAAACTCGGTGGCGCCTATAAAAAAATTACCCACTACTACTCTGCGGCATAGGGACTAACTCGGCACTTGCTAACTGGTGCCGCCTCTAGCTTCCAACCCTGCTCTGCTCGCTCAAGACAGCCTTTCTATCTTTTTTGCGCCAACAAATAAATACCAGTGTAGCACCCGTAGCATTTCTAACTTCAATAGCATCTTTCAAATCGTTGATGAAGAGATTTAATACATAACTTGCATAATGTCAATAACTAGTTTTTGAATTCAATCAATGTGACCAGCCATACTATATTTGAATTAGTTCATTTTGAGTCTAATGCAATATATACGAACTATTTTTTCATCCAGATTTCAGATGGTTTTTTAGTACTGTATCGCCAGATTCACTTCTAAAATATAGCAAATCTGTAAAAACAGTGCTGGTGTCTGATTTTCCTCGAAACCGAAGGTCATGTAGTCCACAGAATGTAATTGTTTTTATTATCAATCATAATTTAACTCTGTTCTCTTCAACTTCCTTGTCATAAGCTGAATCTAAACTTCATGAACACTTCAGTGTTGTCTATCCATTGTTTTCTGAAAATTTGTTGAAGATAAAATAGCTCTACAGTGCCGTTGGGATTTCATATGAGATTGAGCAGCTTCATGATTATTATGAGATTGAGCAGCTTCATGATTATTATATTTCAGACAGGAATGTACTATGCACACTCTTTTCTTATAGCTAAAAGAACAGATAGTATATAACTTTGCCATATTGCTTTTTATTGCAGGTCAGACTAACTCGCGTAATTGAAAAACGTTCGTTAACGCAAAAGTCATTAACTTCTTCGAAATCGAAAAATGTAGCAGTACACAGATTTGAACATTTTTTTAAGACTTAGATTTATAGAAAAATTCATAAATCGCCAGATAATACGCAGTCGATCACTACATCTAAAATGCAACTTACCTGTATCGTGCGAGAATCATTAAATCGACGATCAATCACCGCAATTATAAAGTGAACATCTAGAGACAGATTAAAAAGTTGTATAAACGGGGATTTAAAAAAAATATTAAATCGGATCCTGGGGGAGGCGGTAGGTTTTTTTTTGTATTAATTTGCGCATTGATTCTCAAAGCACTCTAGTCCCCTCAAATAATCGGGCGTTCGAGATTGGTTAGGCTCGCTTTTTTGCTGTCGTAATCACGTAGAGTTTGTTGTTCTCCGGGTATTATTGAGATACTGGGTTTTTAGAAGCTTGTATATTTGCACCTCCTGGCTTTTTTTTCTGCCGACGTCCCTATCGAGGATATTTTTTGTTAGTTATAAGGGGGAGCCAATTTACCAGATATGTAATGAAATCATCACGGTTTTAAAAGACTACAACTAAAAAAGACATTATACTACCAAACATTTGCAAAATTACGAAGGTTTATTAGGACAACTGAAAAATTAATGTATTAAAAAGTTAAAAAAAATTTAGCTGGTCAACAAAATATTTCTCCAAAATGCAGTGAAGAAAGAGATGATATGGTTAGGACGAATTATATTATTAGTCAGACAATGGTGGAACATTCGAAGCCGTACTTAAAAAGGAAATTTGTGAGAGCTTACTTAAAAGAAGTGGCAAATATATTATGCTTGGAAAAAAGTAAAAAGTTCTCAGAAGTTAGTTTATCAAACAGAATAGTCACAGTTATAAGTTATTATTAGAGGAATTGTGGAAGTACTAAATTTTCTATAGCATTGGACGAAACCACTAATATTACTAATTCAAGTACAGCTTAACTAGCAATATTGATTCGTGTAGTCGACAAAAATTTCAAAATAACAAGAGATTTCCTCTCGTTTCGACCCATGACTCTACAAGAAGTAAGAGATTTTTAAAGAAATTGTTAGTTTTTTTAAACTAGACTGGACAAACTAAAGCACTGTCACTACAGATTTAATCCCTGTGATGATCGGAAAAAGTGTGAGAAAGGTGGCTAAAATAAAATAATAATTATTAATTTGAAATATCTATACATTTTCATATATCACCGTATTGTTTATTAAGAAAACCCCTGTGCTAAATTATTAGATCATCAAAATCTGCCTAATTAAGACACTTGTTTCTTATGTAAATGCCATTAAATTGTTAGGTTTAAATCATTGTCAGTTCCTACAAGGGCGGATATATGACCGAGCAGTTCAATGCATTGTCCGAAAGTCCCATACACAATATTATTTTCTTTCCTAAAAAACATATTTTCATATTTCTAATTCATTTTTATAAATCAGCTTTATAATTTTGTTATCCTTACAATTATTTTTCTGCTTTTTTGATTTTACAACAGCAGCAGATACTAACTACCCGCTTTCCGACTAACGCAGCCCTTTCCCAATATCTTTATCACGCAGAAGTTGTCCTGTCTCCATATGGTCTTGGCTAGATAATAAAATTTTTTAATTAAGGTCGGTTTAGGTTAATATAAGTTGAATTTGATTAGTTTAGGTTTAGTTTGGTTGTAGTTAGCGAAATTTATCTGAACTAACTAAACTTACCTCAAGTAACTAAAACTAACCTGAATTGACCAAAAATTTTAATTGCTTAAGATTAATTTTACTTTTTACATTGAAAAAATTAAAATATGTTGTTGACTGAAACTATATGACCTCTGGCAACGCCAAACCAATATTTAGCTTTGTGCCACTCTGCTCTGTCGATAAGATACAGAAATATCGAAGTAGCAGAATATGGTAAAAGTAAAAACTCAATAATTTATTAAAAAAAAAAACACTGTACCACAATTTTTTTAATTTAAAGTAGATCTAATTTGGTAAGAATTTCAATTAATAAAACAATAAGTCATCGAAATATTGAAACTATACCACACAAAATTAGAAAAATTCCCGATCACAGATACCAGTTGCCATGATCAATAAATTTTGTATTGTATTGTTTGGTGATCAAATGAACTTAGATGTATTATACAAAACTACAAATTACAACTGACTTAGAGTTAGAAGCCGATTTTGTTCAGATTAGTAAACCCAAACTGTATCCATGTAAACAAATCATTAAAAACTTGTATTAAAAATATAAATATTTCTCCACCACGAACTCAACCATGTTTCATTAATAAATAATTTTGTACTTATAGTAAAATTAAAATTAAATTAGAAGCAATTTGCCTTCATATGTATAGAACTTATGACCGAGAGGAATTCTGTAAATATTAAATTTACAAAAAAATCTATTAATTAAATGCCATATTTAATTATAATTACCTCAGCTCATCAATCGTCACTTTTACTATCTTTAAGGTATTTCACAGTCAGTCTAATTGCTTCTTTATGGGTCTTAAAGAATTTTAAGTCATTTTAGATGCAATATATTTAAGATGTTTATTTATATACAAAGTATGATTTTTATGATTTTATTAGGTATTTAAAAACTGAATCTAATTCAACTCATCCACATTAACTGACAGTCCTTTCTCATGTGTTCTGTTTGTCGACATCTGCAGAACTTTATCTGATTTCTTAGTTGCATCCAACAGTCCCTCCTCATGTATCCATTTCGTCCACATTTGTAGCACTTTATCTCGTTTCTTAATTGCATTTGACAGCCCCTTCTCATGTATTCAATTCGTTCATACTTGAAACACTCGATATGATTTCTGCTATAACCTGATATATCACTTATTGTGTTTAGTTCTTTAAGAATTTCAGATAACATTATCTCCATTGTTTGCTTCGTTCTTTGTTTTCTTCTATAGTAGCGGCTCTTATTTTTGGCCTTGACACATTATAAGCTGCTTCTAGCGTTAGGTAAATATTCTGGATTAGGCCTGTAACAGCATTTGATCGTAGATTCCTGAACACGGAATATTTTGAGTAGCAAATGGCCGTTCCGTCTACAATCGTACTGCTGTCCCATATTTATAACTATTCTAAAAATCTATAACTAAATATCACATTGACAAAGGCACTCCGAAAGTATGATCGTGCCTCTTGGCTCTTGCAGTTTTAGTACTAAACAGCTACAGGTTATTTAGGGCTTACCAGTACCAACAATCACACGTCCAGGACTCAGAAAAAGCTGTTGTCTAGCTGGTCAGATAACGTCTCTTGATTTGAAGCTTTCGCAACAGCGTGCGCGAGAGTTTATTCGCGTAAAGGTTCAATAAATTAAATAAAACACTTAAATCTATTAACAAAGATAAACAGGAAACGGAATATTTACAGTGTGTAACTTATAATTAATATCTAATAACAATTTCAAAGTAACTAACATAATTGCACTTATTGGCCGTTCTACTAATTAAAATGTAAAACCAAATTTTGAAGATGAAACGTATAAAAAAATTGCTTTTATTGAAATATAAATTAAAAAACGATTAAAGCGTGATAACAGCTATTTAATTTGCTTAAACAAACAGTAGAAGGTCGTCCCCAAATAAAATAAAACAGGATTTTTTCTAAAATAGATGAAAAATCAGAAATAAGAACCTTATCACTGGTTAATCGCGTCACGTAATTTTTTAAATGGCCAAACTTGCATTCCCCCGGTACCCGCTGATATATCTCAGTCGTACACCCTGTAGAGGTCAATTTTATTCCCGTTTTTGTTCTTCGTCTATAGATGGCAATAATCATACATACGTCGGTTATTTGATAATAATTTAATATTATTTTTTATACAAAGGAGTTAATAGAACTATTCTATGTATTTCTATAACTTAAAGAATAACGATTTTAGGGACAGTGAAAAATAATTTTTCACTCTCTTAGATATTTAACTCCTTGTTCCCTGTGAATAGAAAAAACAGTCAATTATACCAATTCTTTTTACATTTTATCAAACAATATATATATATATATATATATATATATATATATATATATATATATATATATATATATATATATATTATGGGAAAATCGTTCAATATTTTAATAAAATATATTATTTGGCATGGCCAAATGTTAAGATCACTTTTGGTACTTATCTTTTGGATATTAATTACATAACCAGGATAGGATTTCTTCGACATATTTATTTAAAAATATTAAAAGAGGGTACAATCTTTTTAGTTTATGTCGTCATAAATTGTCTGGGTTTATGTATTTTGAGAAAAACAATTAAACGACTCATAAGTAATAAAATTCAGTTTAGGCGTAAATACGATAATTGATTTATTTTTCCTTTAGACTTTCTTGGGTGGTAATATAAGATATATACTGTTATACTCAGTTCCTGTGGTTAAAATCCATCTACAGAATGATTATTTTATTCCACCTTTCAGTGAACTTCACGTTAGACAGTATAAAACAACTAATATTTGTTCCATTAGAGACCTAATTTTTGTTTGAGTGAAATTATCTTTAACCAATGAGATGAAAGTCTACAGCTTCAGCATTATAAGGTTTAGCATTAGAACTGTAAAAAATTCATCTGTTGCTTATACTGATTTTGAAATACTCCCTGAAACTAGATTTTTTGGGAGAAATTCAGTGATAAGTTGCTATATTAGATGTTCTTAATATTTTAATATGATCTCGGGCTTTTAATGACAGCAGGAAAGCTTAATCGCTTGCAATCAACTCTGATGTCAACTTATTCGTCCTTAAGTGAATATTGATTCCTGATAAATAAAGGGTTCGTTAATCTTTTGACAAATATTTCTGACATGTACACAAGAAATTTTCCACTAGGATTTTCTAACTATGAACTCATTTCAAATCAAATTAAAAACCACTGGTACTACGCGAAATTTTTTACTTCGAATTACTAATAAAAGAGCCATTTCCAAGTCTTTTCCTGGCTCAGCAATTGATTTGGCTTTAATGATCGACCACCATTTATAACATATCACTTGGTATCCCATCAAAACCTGTATTCTAATTTAAAGAAGTGCTTGTTCTATGATTGGCCTCATTTGTGAATGCCTCAGTTTTTTTTTAAATTTAATAATATTTTAATTTGATATTTTTTATTTATTTCTACTACTCCAGTTTGTGGACGACACTCATGACGGTAATCTGCCACAAGATGGAAGTATTTTAAGTTGTAGGCAGGGTCAGTACAAGAATTCCTATATAGTTGTGGATGTTAAAATAACGTGCATTAACAAATGGCAGGATTTCAAAGGTGGTCAAAACATGTTTTTTGTTTCTGCAAACTACAATATTATTTTTAGAGCGTAAGTTCCTCATACTTCTTTGAATATATTAACGAGACCTCTAATTTAACCTATGGCCCATTTCATTTGGTCAGTTAGTTATTTTTAATATTATAAAATATATAAATGAAATAAAAAAATAATGTTTTTAACTGAGGAACATCAAAAGCTGGATTCAAAATGAAGATTTTGAAAGAAAATGTCCTACGACCAATAGGGACCGAGTTAGCATTTTTTTTTTAATTCACAGCTTCGTTGTTTATAATTGTTCGGCGTTCGCTAGTTAAATACTTATATTTTTTTAAACTCATAATTAAAAAGTATAAATGTTGCCAATTGTTGTTAAAAAAACTTGTATAAATTGATCGGTCCTTCTGGCCGAGGCGAGGAACGTCGTAGTGGGGATATGACCTAACACCGACTCAAAGAATGAATCCGCGAGTTCAAATCGGCCGAGGGCGTAAAAAATAGCCGTATTTCCGAAACTTTTTATCGGATTAAGCTTTTTTTAATCTGGGGTAGCATGAAGAATTATGAACAATGGTTTCACTACTTTTTGAAAATAATAAATGTTTTTTTACAGACATTTTGTGCAATTCGAGTTTAAAAATTTAAAAATTTTTTACTTTGTGTATATGAAATTTATGACTGTTTAATAAACGTTACGTTAATGAAATATTTTTTTTTTTAATTTTTATTTTGTTAAATTGACTAGGAGTGAGGGATGAGTATGGAAATGAAAAATGTTTTACACTAATAATATATGTATATAATGAATAAAATAGCATTTCTATTACACAATTAAAAAATATTTATTGCAATGTTAATACAACTTAATTTAAATATAACTTAATATAAAGGTGACTTAATACAACTTAATATAAATATAATTAAAATAACTTATTTTCCTAATAGGAATACAAGATTTATCGGAAACTTCCATTAGAAAATGCAATTCGTTGATTGATGAATCATCTAAAGGCATGTTAAAATCGATATTAGAAATGTCGTCGTTTATCTCATTATCAATCTTTGCCTCCAGTTCATTCTCGCCTGTAATAATTTCAGCGTTGTTACACGATTCTCCTTGACAGTTTGCTTATAAATGGGTACATTTTAAATCGGGTTAACGACAACCACATTTTTTTTCGCACCCGATTTGAATTAGCGGACAATCCTTGAGGCGGTGCTAGCTCATATCCCCACCACGACGCTCATCTCGTTGACCAGAAGTACCGATTACTTTACACAAGTTTTTGAACATTTGGCAACTTTTATACTCTTTAATTACGAGTTTCAAGAAATATAAGTACTCGACTCTCAAAAGCCGTAAAATTCATTTCCTAATTGTTAGAAACAATGAAATCGTGATTTAAAAAAAAATTGCTAACTCGGTCCCTCGTGGTCGTAGAACTTTTTCTTCAAAATCTTGGTGTTGAAACCAGCTTTTGATATTTCCCAGTTAGAAACATGTGCAACATAAGGAGACCGCTCTAGCTTGATTTGTTTAGAAAAAAAGTACCCATTTTTTAAAGCAACAAACAAGGGAAAAAACATTATTTTTTTGTTGGACTCACAATATTAAAATATAAGTCTAAAGAAGAAAACAAGAGCTTAAATGAGTTCAAATATTCATAAACAAATACGTGATGGCGTTCAACATTAAGCGCCTCGGTATAAACAAATTAACATATCTCAGCAACAAATGAACCGACCAACTTTCAAAAAAGCTCGTTCGATTCAGAATTCAGACAGCTTCAATTTAAAGCAATAATAATATTAAAAAGTTATTTTTGTAATAATTATTGTCATTGCCAAAAACAGCCATGTTGAGTGCTTTTCGGCATTTTTGCAATAACTAATTCACCAAATTAACCGGCGATAGCTTAAATCAAAGGTCTCGTTTATATTTTCAAAAAAGTATAAGGAAATTACGCTCTAAAAACAATATTGTAGCTTGCAGAAACTAAAAACATATTTTCGCTAACTTTGAAACCCCGCCATTTGTTAATGCAGATTATTTGAGCGTCCCAAACTATATAGGCATTCTTGTATTGACCCTGCCTCTAACTTAAAACTCTTCCTATCCTATAACAAATTAAAGTCATAAAGGTGCCTATTTCTCGTCCACAGTCTGGAGTATATTGAAGGTTTTGGAAGCTGCTCCACCTCTATTGAATTGTTATGAAAATTATCCAATATAAGCACCCTAATTAAAATATACTCTCAAACCTAATTAATTTAAAATTACTAGTTTAAATTGATATGTACGCTATATTTAAATAAGTAATTTTAGGAATTTTGTAGTAAGGGGTCTCTAGTTGAAGTTACTCTGACTAGGGGACTGAATCAGTTAAATAACAAAATCTCCAAAAATATCATCGATAAAAAAGTTAACTAAACTTTCCGAATTTGAATATTTTATGAGGAAAAAATTACAAAGATGATAAGTTTTCAAATTTACATTCTGTAGATTTCACCATTCCTGGCAGTGTTCTACAGTTTTAGACAAGTGTAGGTGGGAATAAAATGACCATATTAAACATAAATTTATTTCTAGGACATTGTTATAAATAAAGTAGTAAGTCATGTTTTATGTAAATTAAAGTATACACCTTTATTTATTATTAAAAAGGTCAAAAAAGTCAGCTTTTTAGTCGTAAGCATAGTAAAATGTTGAAATTTAAAATGTTTAATATTCTACTTTTAATATTATACTTGTTATTCCCATTTTGACCTATTTTTTAACACGCAATATTACCTTCTAAAAAGGTCTGTTGATCAATATATCTTGATTGTTACTTGAATAATAATTTAGATCTAATATGACTTAAAAAGGAATCTTCAAGTTAAAAAAGTCGTTATTACGGAACAATTTTCGATACTGCTCAAGCTAAAATTTATGTAGTACCGAAAGCGCGTTAAAAACGTAGATAAAATGTAAACCTGTAAATATAAATCTCAGAAATAGCAAATTAATGGTGTTAAAACGTAAACATAATGCCATTCTTTCAGGCATACTTGTTCTAAAATATTGAGCTGATCAACGACAGGATTGTAATCTCGTTTTTATTTAATACTTGCAAATGCAGGTTGCGAGGAACCATGTCAGAAGCTTTTGCTAGATTCAAAAAGACCACTATGCATCTCTATTTTCTCTGTTATTCGTTTAGTTGAGTGATAAAGTGCATCAGATGTGCTCAATCCACTGAGAAATCCTAGTTGATTATTCGAGCGTAAGTCATTTACCTGAAGGTAATTCAGAAGAATGTCCCTAAGACATTTCTAAAATATCTACTGAGGTTTTAAATTGATCCGGAACTATGCCACTTTTAAATATTAAGTTTATTATATGAGCAAGGGGAATAATTAAGTGTCTATGACTATTTTTAATAATTCTTGTGCCTATCATGTTAATACCAGGAGCATTATCATTTTTAAGACTATTTATTTGTTTAATAATTTCATTTTTATTAACTGGCTTCAAAATTTAACTTTTTAACTGAACGAACTGATAAATTTGAATTTGTTTCATTTTGTTTAACATAGACTTTTTTCTAAATAATGTTTTCATAGTTTCGTAATATAAGTCGGAATATAGAGTTTTGTTCAACATTGGTATTTTAAGGTCTTACGTGACTCCATAGGAGGTGCCTTAAGACTTTTTAGATTAATTTTAAAAAATCACCTTTGCTAGCTTCATGGTAAATTTATAGGTATTACTTACACGGGAAATACAAGTTGAGTGAACTGCTACTTCCAAATGAACAGCAATTCTTTTACATTTTTACTTTTTTGTTTTAAGTTAGTTCTTTACTTGTTAATCTCTAAGCTTATTAATAAGAGGCAACCAAAACCATGATGGTGTACCGATTTGTAACACAAAATATGGTTTCAAGGTTGTAGACAATGTTGAAAATTGACTAAAATGTGGTTGTTGGACTTGCATTGTTTTTATTTTTATTTATTTTTACGACGTTTCGATTAGGTTGTATTTCTAATCGTTATCAAGTATAAACTGAATATTTTGTCTTAAGACTACAAGCTTATATACGGACTGTGTCCACTGAAGTGCAAAGTTTCGCTTCACTGTACACACCTCAATGATTTGATGTTACAAAGTAGTGGTTGCCAAAGATTAGGTATCTCAACACTCGGTTTGCTGAGGATTCCATTATTGTTTTTAATGTAAGCTGCTTCTATAAATTTTCTTTTTTCCATGTTGGATTCCATATATATTGCCGCAGCTTCAGACCATTTTATGTGGTGTTGTTTATCCCAGGCGTGTTCTGCAATACCTGATCTCGACGTTTCTACTTTTTGTGTATGAGTTTTATGTTCCTTAATTCTAACTTCTAATCGTTGTTTTGTTTTTACAATATACTTTTCACCACACTCACATGAAACTTTGTAAACACATTCTTTTTTATCGGTACTTTTTGATTTTATTTTTGTTAAATGAGCTCTAAGTGTATCTCCTGATTTAAAGGCTGTTTTTATATTATAACTACTGATAATTCGTCTTATTTTCTCCGAAGTTTCCTTAATGTACGGAATTGTAAAGAAGGAATGTGTTTCTTGCTGTCGAGTGTTCGTTGTTCTAAAGTTATTTATAACATCGTCAATTAGTTTTAAAGAATAACCATTCTGTTGTTAATCGGATTTAATATTTGCTACCTCTTTTTCAATGCATCGGCATTGTTGCATATAGATATAGCGCGATTATAGAGGTTGCGTACAATTCCCCGTTTTGTTACAACAGAATGATTAGAACTATGATTAAGATATTGTCCAGTATGTGTTGGCTTTCTGTATACTGAAGTTTTAATAGTTTCGTTTGAGCGATTCACCATGACATCTAGGAAAGGCAATTGATCATTTACCTCTTTTTCCATGGTAAACTTAATTGTAGGTCGAATGTTATTTAGATGTTTCAAGAAATCATTAAATTCTTGATCATTGCTCTTCCATACGATGAAGGTATCATCGACATATCTCAGCCAGACTTTCGGTCTACTAATAATGTTCACGAAATGTGTGGAATTTTTAACATGTGTTCGTCTTACTTTCTAAAGGTTGATGATAAAAGAAACTTCGCCAGTGTATTTGTTGGGGATCCTCTGGAGCTGGTTATTGGCCTTAATGGTATGTTCGTTTTATGAATTTTTGGTAGTCCGTAAAGATGTGGTGGCTTACTGTAGTGTGGTGCGAGCGCCGATCGTAGGTTGTCAGGTATACGGTCTTGGTATTTCCTTTGTGTTCTGTAGATTTTTGACTCTATAGATTTAGTGGGGTCACGAGATAATTGTCTATATTTTCCTTTTTCCAGGATATCTTCGATTTTTTGGTCGTACGTTACGATGTCCATTATCACCATTGCATTTTCCTTGTCCGCTAGTAAAATCTTTATGGATTCATTCAGCTTGGAGAAATTTTGAACTTGATTTTTCTTGTCTTCCAAAGTTGATTTTATTTTCCACCTAAACTCATCGGATTGGTTTTCGTCGACTTGTACAGATTATTCAGAGCTTATGATGTCCAGAAAAGGCATGCTTTTTGGTGTTACTGCGAAATTAAGCCTCTTGCTTAGTAGTTGTTCTTTTGCTGTTGAAAGTATTCTTGAAAATAAGTTTATGATGGTTTTTCTTGAAGATGTTTCAGGTAGAGTTGGTTGTTGATGTGATTTTAGTTTTTCTAGATTATTTCGGTGTTTCTACGTCATATTTTCTTTCAACTTGTTGCATATGTTATCTAATTTATGGAAAATTGGCTCATAATCATCTGACAAAGTTTCGGTTTGATTCCTTCATAGCGTTGTTTAGCTTCATCCAGAAAGAGAGCTTTTCGCCATCGGTGATAATTTATTTGTGTTCTTAGTAGTGCTTTACTAGCTTTGTCTTGAATACGGCGTGCTCTGTTACCTGGTATTGGAGATTTCAATCTGAAACCAATAGGAATGACGTTGCTGTCTCGGGCTTATAGCAAAAATGAAGAGTGGACTTCCTCCTTGGCAAGTTTGAGCCTAATTTTCTCGTAGGCTTTGGTTTAGTCGCTGATACACAAAAAGGGGAAACGTCGAGATCAGGTATTGCAGAACACGCCTGAGATAAACAACACCACATAAAATAGTCTGAGGCTGCGGCAATATATATGGAACCCAACATGAAAAAAAGAAAATTTATAGAAGCAGCTTACATTAAAAACAATAATGGAATTTTCAGTAAACCGAGTATTGAGATACCTAATCTTTGGCAACCACTACTTTGTAACATCAAATCATTAAGGTGTGTACAGGGAAGCGAAACTTTGAGCTTCAGTGGACACAAACCCTATATAAGCTCGTAGTCTTAAGACAAAATATTCAGTTTATACTTGATAACGATTAGAGATACAACCTAATCGAAACGTCGTAAAAATAAATAAAAATAAAAACAATGCAAGTCCGACAACCACATTTAAACAAAATATGGTTATTTCTGTTTGTGTTCTAACCTGAACAAACCCGTAAAACAAGCTTTAGTATTAATATCATTGCTGTTTTTGGACTGAAAATGGAAAAGACAATTGATCACAATCTTGCTATTTTAAAGCAATTTGCGCGACGAACAAAAAGATAACAATCTGTCCCTGGTTATATGTAACGAGGAGTTCACATATCACACAATAAAATGCAAAGTTTAAATTTTATTCATATATCTTTAACCGTCACGAATTCTACACTGACAATTAAACTGTGATATCTTTATTTGTTGACAGACAAAAAGAAATAAGTAATGATATATGGATAATAAAAATTTTTGACTAGTTAATAATAGTTTGATTGATGTATTTTATAAAACAATTTTTAAAAAACTGAATTAAGTAAGCTAATATTACAAGTATTATTGATGTTATGCTGACACGGAACACTGAAATATTAGGTAATAAATCAATCTTCTTTAATTACACTATGTACGTCAAAAAAACAATAAGAAGAAAACTGTTTCCTTATTACAATTTAATTTTATTGGATTTAATAGTATTTTGATTGCTGGTAATTTTTCATAGACTAATTTTTATAATTCATTTTCTCAAGTGGGCATTCATTAGAAAATTTGAGCCAATTGTACTTGATATTTCTACCACCGATAAAGGTTGTACGACTAATTCGCCCATGTTTCTATACACCAGGAACTTTTTTTATCTTCTATGCTGACCTTTCTAATCAAGTCAAGAATATGTTTATTTGTTTTTAAAATAAAGAATATAATACAATACAATAAAATCGTAGATTATATTTATGGAGCCGAAAACGCCAGTTTGACTGTCACTTCACAGTTTTTTTTTTTGGAATTTATCCTTTATTTTTTACAAAAGTCAACAAGCGAATTTCTTAAAACGAAACATTTTTTAAGAACTGCATTTCAAAAGAATATTTTTTAAACACTGCGCGTTTTTTCAAGTGGATATTTAATTACAAAGCAAAAACAAAATACCAACAAAAAATTTCATTAATTTATTATTATAAACGTAAACATCAACGGGTAGTGCAAATTCATGTTACAACACAACAACAATGTTTTATCAATAAAGAAGTTATTAACAAAAAAAAAACAAGATTTATAAACTAATAACACCAGTGAAAAATACAAAGGAAATAACAATATTTTTATCGCCAGTTTCAAAATCAATATTTTGTAGGACCTTCCCTAGCTCTGTGAATTGTTTATATCCTTCTTGGAATACTTAAAATTAGTGTTCGAATAAATTCTTGATCCAAAGCTTGTCATTTTTCTCTTAAAGCTTCACACAGCTCGTCAAGTGTCAATGGCTGATGATTTTTCATTTAGAGTTGTCTCTGGAATCGATCCCAAAAATGTTCTATTGGATTACAGTCAGGAGAGTGAGGAGGCCAGTCTATTCGAGAAATTCCTCTACTCTTCTAAGGCCAAATTAATAATGTTTGCACGGTGAGGCCGAATATTGTCATCTACAAAAATGAAACAAGGACCAAATTCTTTTGCAAATAGGACAATGATGAGTTGAATAACTAAATCGTCGTATCACTCAGAAGTCATATTCTGTTTATCCAAAATGAGCAGTTCAGTGCGCGACTCCAAAGAGATTTTACTCCAAACTGTTACAGAGTCACCTCCCAAGGCAAGTATTGGAGCCACATTGTGTTCCATATATCTCTCTCCTCGTTCACGCTAAGTTAAAATGCGACCATCCGAATGATATGAGACATATCTTGATTCATCCGTAATCAAATAGTTCCGCCATTTCTCTGCAGTTCAGTTACAGTGTTCAATTGTCCATGTTCTGCGTGCAATGCAGTGTTTGTTCCCTATTTAATCGGGAATCTCGAGCACATCTTCTGCCTCTAAGATTATCCTCCTGTAACCTTCTTCTGATGACTGCCAAACTTACCTTTATCCCGGTGTGCGCCCGGAGCCTGGAGGCAGAAAACACTCTATTTTTTTCTGGAAGTAGTAATCAAAAATCCATCCTCTCTTCTAGTTGTAGCACGTTGCCAGCCATAAGGTATAAAACATTTCACGGTATCACTGTGGTTCACGTTCATTAGCAGTTTTGAAGAAAAAAAAATGGATTGGGACCGGTTTTGTTATCTGTGATAAGTAAAATATGCGAAATAGTAGATATCTGTTGGACTTTCATTGTCTTTATTTTTGTTGAATATCACGACGTTTCGGCTAGTAGTTATCTCTAGCCGTTTTCAAATGAAAAGAGTTTCACTTGAAAACGGCTCGAGATAACTATTAGCCGAAACCTCGTGATATTCAACAAAAATAAAGACAATGGAAGTCCAACAGATATCTACTATTTCGCAAGAAACATCATTGTCTATGACCTTCAAACAAGTAAAATATGCATGTAGAGATAAACCAGTCTCCAATAAGTAAATCAAGACCTTTAACAGAATTTTAAATATATTTTGTGGCATTATAATTGTAAACATTAAAATATCCACTTCAAAGGACGGGCAGTGTATTTGAAAATATCAATAAGTTGTCGATCATATCAAACCAATAAGGCCCTATTTTTGAAAAAATATTCTGATTATTACAAGGTTTTATTTAATTTCACATATGTGTCTGTCTGTGACTACAATGAAATTAACATACCCTTATTTCACATACTTCTGAAAGTCCTCTGAATTTTGCTGAACTGTTTTAATGTTTACATATATTTTGTTCACCTTTCCGCAATTGAAATTTGAATAGAATGTAGATTAATGCGACCTACGTTGACAAACCGCACGATAAACTGTAGAACTAAAAATTATGTGAAAAAAAATTAATAAAAACAAGCTTTCCTTTAACATTATCTTACTACTAGAATACCATTATAATTCAGATAAATTAATTTTTCAGTATGGATACAGTGAATTTCGTATACTTCTAGTGGAAATAAAATGTTAAAAAGTTTTTATTTAATTTCTCAGCTTTCTATTTCCTAAAATTTGACAAACAAATCCGCAAGGTTATTATAAGCATTAAAAGAGAAATCACATTTAAAATTTCTTGCTGGTTAGGTCTAAAAGCCATATATCATATATGTTTAAAATAAATTAATAGATTCATGATATAAAAAAAGGATCATTATAATCAAGTTGGAGCACAATTTGGTAGATAATGAACGGACAGTTTGAACAGTATGATTAATAAATTTCCTCTATGATATAAGACGTGTTAGGAAAATATTTTTCATTAATTTATCCAAGGATCGTATTACTTTGAACAAAAAAGTTCTTTAAAATATGTATACAAAATGCAACCATTTCCACGAAAAACTAGCCAGATCATTTCAAATTTTCTTAAAGAATTTACAACGTCTCATTTATTTCGACGGCGTGTGTTAAATTACGTTTTTTTGTCCAGTTAGTCTGTTAAGATATTTTTTGTAAATAAGATGTTTTTTTTTTAATTTTTGTAGGTATTCATTACATACGATTTGGCATAAATTTGGTGTTTTGTTAAAAAAAAAGAATAACTTAAACCCATTATTGTCGCTCATTGGCAAAATTAAAATTACTAGCACTAATTTTTCCACCATAGCACTTTTTAAACGATCCACGTCACATAAAGAAACCCATGAAATTGTGTTTAATTAATTATATATTTCAAATGTTCCGCATTTAGGTCACCCTGTGTAAGACTTAATCAGTTTTCCAGAATAACTTAAAAACTCTTAACACATTTCTAATGTGATCTGCAGCAGCAAAAATGCGTTGTCACAAATTATTTTCATCCTGTATTTCGGTGGCATAAACCAAATTTTTCTTTTCTGATAACCCCAAAAGAAAAAGATCCAATGGATTATACATATATTACACATTATACGTTTTGGGTTTTAAATTGAAACTAAATACACACACTGGACGACGTAACATTTATTTATTAAACAATAAATTATTACTTTCGTTTTCCAAAACACACGCCATATATCTTTGAAAGCAAGGAAATAAGACTAAAACAGCTAAATATTCCATCTTAACTCTATCCACTCTCTGTTAATTTAGTGGAACAAATCATGAACTTGTTTTGCCGAAAGAAAGTCGTAATTTCTACTGAAATTCAATGTCGGCATTTAGTAGCAAGCGGCTTTTACATAGTATTCAATTTACGATATACTGAAATCAAATCCGGCTTCAGAACTAATACATCACATCAGGTTTTTTTTAAATAAATACAAAAAAACGCGATTTTGGTCTATATTTGAAGTTATGTATCATCGCTACATTTTTTTTTCAAAAACTTATACATGACACCTTAGAGTATATGTCTTACTCTTTCAAATGCGCTGAGTTTGCTCAAGTATCTTTCTTTTTCTGCGAGATATTTATTTTTGAAAATTTCAAATTGCATGGATTTTTCAAGTTTTGAAAACCTTCACCTTTTGTCATCGATAAGCAACAATAATGAATGAAGCGATTACATATCCATTGCTAGTGCCAATTTTTTCGTCGCTATTTATGGTTTTTATTTCTATCTAATAATTTAAAACGATGTGTATCTACCTGGAATGCATCATCACAAAGTCTATAAGAACTTGTAATTGATATTCTTCTTCCCCCTGTCGTACATTTTTATAGATACATAAGATACTATTAAAAATGTTCTAAAAAATGAAACCTCAGGAAAGCTTGGTTTCAAGATAATATTTGAAAAAGTTGTAATATGTACAAAATATTTGTAGAAAAAGAAGATTTGTATGTCAAAAAAAGGATAAATTACGAAGTGAAACATCTCTCTAAAGTTCGGATTAGTTCGATTAGATCAGTGGTAACGAATTTTACAATTTAATTTTACTGGATTTAATAGTATTTTGATTGCTGGTAATTTTTCATAGACGAATTTTTGTAATTCATTTTCTCAAGTGGGCATTCGTTGGAAAATTTGAGCCAATAGTACTTGATATTTCTACCACACACAAAGCTTTTACGACTAATTCGCCCATGTTTCTATACACCAGGAACTTTTTTTATCTTCTATGCTGACCTTTCTAATCAAGTCAAGAATATGTTTATTTGTTTTTAAAATAAAGAATATAACAATATAATAAAATCGTAGATTATATTTATGGAGCGGAAAACGCCAATTTGACTGTCACTTCTCAGTTTTTTTTTTGATTTTATCCTTTATTTTAACAAAAGTCAAAAAGCGCATTTCTTAAAATGAAACATTTTTCAAGAACCTGAATTTCAAAAGAATATTTTCTATACACTGCGCGTCTTTTGAAGTGGATAATTAATTAAAAAGCCAACACAAAATAGCAGCAAGAAATTTCATGAATTTTTTATTATAAATGTAAACATCAATGGGTAGCGCAAATGTTATTAACAAAAAATAACAAGATTTATAAACTAATAACACCAACGAAAATAAACAAAAGAAAACATCAATATTTTTATTGCCAGTTTCAAAATCAATATTTTGTAGGAACTTCCCTGGCTCTATGAATTGCTTGTATCCTTGGCATACTTAAAATTAGTGAGCGAATAAATTCTTGATCCAAAGCTTGCCATTTTTCTCTTAAAGCCTCTCACAGCTCGTCAGGGGTCAATGGCTGATGATTTTTGGTAAGTAGTTGTCTTTGGAGTCGATCCCAAATATGGTCTATTAGGTTATAGTCAGGAGAGCGAGGGAGCCAGCCCATTCGAGAAATGCCGAGCTCTTCTAAGGCGTTCACGCAACTGAGACAATGATCGGTTGAATAACTAAATCGTGGTATCACTGAGAAATCATATTCTATCTGTTTAAAATAAGCAGTTCAAAGCGCGACTCCAAAGAGATTCCACCCCAAACAGTTACAGAGCCACCTCCAAAGGCAACTGTTGGGGCCATATTTTTTTCAACATACCTCTCTCCTCGTTCAGGCCAGGTTAAAATGCGATCATCCGAATGATATAAGGCATGTCTTGATTCATCCATAAACAAACAGTTCCGCCATGCATCTGCAATTCAGTTACAGTGTTCAATTGTCCATGTTCTGTGTGCAACGCGGTGTTCCCTGTTTAATAGGCGATTTCGAGCATATCTTCTGGCTCTAAGACCATCTTCGTGTAACCTTCTTCTGATGGTAGCCAAACTTACATTTATCCCGATATGCACCCGGAGCCTGAATGCAAAAAACTCTCGATTTTTCCGGGAAGTTGTAATCAAAAATCTATCCTCTCTTCTGGTTGTAGCACGTTGCCGCAAGATATAAAACACTTCACGGTATCACTGTGGTTCACGTAGTTACTAATCTTAGCTAAATGCAATGTGTTAAAATTTAAAATTCACTAGTAGTTTTGATGAAAAAAAATTGGATTATGGCCGGTTTTGTTATCTGTGATAAGTAAAATATGCATGTGGAGATAAACAAGTCTCCAATAAGTAACACAAGACCTTTAACAGAATTTTAAATATATTTTGCGGCAATGTAATTGTAAACATTAAAATATTCACTTCAAGGGACACGCAGTGTATTTGAAAATATCAATAAGGTGTCGATCATATCAAACCAATAAGGCCCTATTTTTGAAAGAAAAAATATTCTGCCTACTACAAGCTTTTATTTAATTTCACATACGTGTCTACCTGTTACTACAATGAAATTTACGTACCTTATTTCACATACCTCTGCAAGTCCGCTGGATTTTGCTGAACTGTTTTAATGTTTACGTATATTTTGTTTACGTTTCCGCAATCGCAATTTGAATAGAATGTAGATTAATGCGACTTGCGTTGATGAACCGACCGATAAACTGTAGAACTAAAAATAATGTGGAAAAAACTTAATAAACAAGCTTTCCTGTAAGATTATCTTGCTACCAAAACGTTAAAAAGTTTTTTTTTGTTTAAATTCTTAGCTTTCTATTTGACCCGTATGATTAAAAAATTTCATCTATTTTACATATGAAGGGTGCTAGGAAAATAACTTTCATTAATTTATCAAACGATGCGTATTACTTTGAAGAAAAAAATTCCTTAACAATTCTGTAAGATTTAATCAGTTTTCCAGAATAACTTGAAAACTCTTAACACATTTCCAATGTAATCGGCAGCAGCAAAAATACGTTGTCACAAATAATTTTCATCCTGTATTTCGGTGGCATAAACCAAATTTTTCTTTTCTGATAACCCCAAAAGAAAAAGATCTAATGGATTATACATATATTACACATTATACGTTTTGGGTTTTAAATTGAAATTAAATACACGCACTGGACGACGTAACATTTATTTATAAAACAATAAATTAATACTTTCGTTTTCTAAAACACGTTCCATATATCTTTGAAAGCAAGGAAATAAGACTAAAATAGCTAAATATTCCATGTTAATTCTATCCAATCTCTGTTAATTTAGTGGAACAAATCATGAACTTGTTTTGCCGAAAGAAAGTCATAATTTCTACTGAAATTCAATATCGGCATTTAGTAGCAAGCGGCTTTTACATAGTATTCAATTTACGACATACTGAGTTCAAATCCGGCCTCAGAACTGATCCATCACATCAGGTTTTTTTAAATATCGTAACATAAAAATACAAAAAAATCGCGATTTTGATCTATATTTGAGGTTAGGTATCATCGCTACATTTTTTTTTCAAAAACTTGTACATGACATCTTAAGGTATAAGTCTTACTGTTTCAAATGCGTTTGCTTTTTTTGCGAGATATTTTGAAAATTTCAAATTGTATGGATTTTTCAAGTTTTGAAAACCTTCACCTTTTGTCATCGATAAGCAACAATAATGAATGAAACGATTACATATCCATTGCTAGTGCCAATTTTTCGTCGCTCTTTATGGTTTTCATTTCTATCTAATGATTTAAAACGAGGTGTATCTACCTGGAATATATCATCACAAAGTCTATAAAAACTTGTAACTGATATTCTTCTTCCTCCTGTCGTCCTTTTTTTTTATAGTTACATAAGATACAGTTAAAAATGTTTTAAAAAATAGAATAACAAGAAAAGCTTGATTTCAAGATAATATTTGAAAAAGTTGTAATATATATATAAAAAAAACATTTCTAGAGAAAGAAGATTTGTATGTCACAACAAGGATAAATTACGAAGTGAAACATCTCTCTTAAGTTCGGATTAGTTCGATTAAATCAGTGGTAACGAATCTAGCTTACATAATGGTATATTTGACATTTATTAAGAATAAAATATTTATTACAGAATTCCGGTCTAGAGATCGCCAAGCACTACATTTAAAAAAACTACTTTGCGATAAATTAAATAATATTATTTTATCATGCAACCGCAATCGAGTAATATACATAATTTGTACCGTCTTGTTTTTGCAGAATGCATTAAAAATTACCAACTAAAATGATCTTAGTACGTTTAAATTATGAAATATGTTTATTAATATCAGTTAAGGAAAATCAATATTTCATAATATAAAAATATTAATTAAATTCTTGTTCATGATTGATTTATCTCTTTGCGCAGACATTTACCTTTACACATAAAAATGCTAAAAATCTATGTGTAATGATATGATTATATATCCCATCATAGAATCGAGTATTAAATCAATCTTATTTTATTATATTACGTAAACTATGCAAATATGCGTGAAATATTAAATTTAAGAAATATTATTCCCTCCTACGATGAGGTACTTTAAAAGCTGATACCAAAATAAAAAGACTGGGTTCCCAAATAAATATTCGTAAAAGTAATTTTTATGAATTATGGAAATTATCAAACTGCTTCGATTATATTTCAAGTTATGAAGGGGTATTTAGTGCAGTTTTTTTCTTGGTTTTATTTGGTTATAAACATTAGACATGCATTTTAATCAACCAGTAACGTTGAAATTTCTTTTAGTGATAAATGATGTCTGTCAGCTAAATATTGACGTATTGAAAGGTTTTTTCGTAACATTCCTAGAAAATGACATTAAATATGCTTAAATTCTAATTTTATTTATAAATAAATGCTGTATGTATTTGAAATTTAACAATTGTTTATTTTAAAAGATAATTTTGCAAGCTAATAGCAGTTTATTTACAATATGAATATTTGTTACCCAAAATTCATGTTGTGGTATTTATAAGAACGCACATAATACTTTCTGGCAAATTCCATGAAATTGTCTCGCATTTACGTCACCTTCTGCAAGATTGGCAGCATCTTAATCAGTTCTGCAGAATAACTTGAAAACTCGACACATTTCTAATGTGATCGACAGCAGCAAAGACACGTTGTCATAAATTATTTTCATCGTGTATTTTGGTGACAAATACCAAATTTTTCTTTTCTCATAACTCTAGCAGAAAAAGATCCAATGGATGATTATACATATACTACACATTATACGATTTTAGTTTTATATTAAAACTAAATACACGCACGGGGCGACGTAATATTTGTTTATAGAATAATAAATTAATACTTCCGTTTTCCAACTTTTCATCCATGTAATTTTAAAATAAAATAGAAAATTCTCGATTGTGCGTACACAACACTCTCGTGTTAAAAAGTGCGGAGAACTCCAAGACAATGGAGAAGCTCTGACTCCGAAAAATTACGATAGCGCTTTTTCGTTCTAGTATGGAACTCATCAGGCCATTGCGTTCGGTACAAATCACCGCAATTGTGAACTATAAATTGCAAGATGATGATTTTATAGCGAACGCAATGGCCTAGTGAGTCCCATACTAGGACGAAACAGCGCTGTCATCGTTTTTCAGACTTAGAATTTTTCCATTTTCTTGGAATTCTCTGCACTTTTTAACATGCGAGTGATGTTTATCAACCGAATAGCCGAGAATTTTCTATTTTATTTTACAGTTATATGAGCGAAAACGTATCTATTTTTTTACATTTCTTGGCTTAAAAAACACGGAGCGGCTCCCATAGGGGGATTGTTGGTGCATCACCTTGCTTGAACTGCGGAACGCATTGTCAGTTTGGTCGGCAGTGCCGAATGATCTGAGCTCTATCCTTTGGGTAGCATGTTTCATGATCAAAGTTTTGATATATTTCTTTTTTAATTTATCGTCGCGCCATCACATGACGGTTTTATACAACACTGTTGAGTTGTGTTGCTCTTGTGTTATTGAGTGATCCATCGAGATGTCGCTATTGTGTCTTCTATACTGTATTTTAATTTTAGAATGTATTTATAGGGCACAATTCAATTGCGAGATGATGGTTTTGTACCAAACGCAATGGCCTGATGAGTCCCATACTAGGATGAAACAGCACTGTTATAATTTTTCAGACTTGGAGCTTCTCCATTATCTTAGAGTTCTCTGCACTTTTTAATACGCGAGTAATGTTTATCAACAATCCTATATCCAAATAGCAGAGAATTTTCTATTTTATTCTACAATTACACAAGCGAAAATGTATTTGTTTTTTATACAATTGTTGGCTTAAAAATACGGAACGGTTCCCATAGGAGGATCGTTAGTGCATCACCTTGCTTGAACTGCGGAACTCCTGGTGAGTTTGGTCGCCGGCGCCGAATAATGCGAGCTCTATCCTTTTTTATACAACACTGTTGATTTGTGTTGCTCTTGTGTTATTGAGTGATCCGTCAAGATGTCAATATTGAGTCTTGTTTACTGTTTTTTAATTTTAAAATCTATTTATAGAGCACAATTGCGAGATGAGATGATAGTTTGTACCGAGCGCATATATATATATATATATATATATATATATATATATATATATATATATATATAATTTTTCGTGGTTTTCTACCGGTTCGGGGTATATTTAAATGTTCGTTTGTACTGTTAATATCTCAGCTATATTTTACAAAATGGGTGTTTTAAGAAGACAGTTGTTTCCTTTCCTTTACATTTTACTCTCGGTTTGTTACAGCTCCACTGATGAGACCATCAGGTGGTCGAAACTATATATATATATAAAATCTGTTTTTAAAAAACCTGGTTACATAAAAAAATATTTGTTAGTCCGCTAAAATTTTCAATTATTATGCCTAATTATGCCATATAAGTATCCTTGCCAAAAATAGAAGGTTGCTAATTATTATGATAAAAGGATTTAACAATAAAATAGAGATGACATTTAAACCTATTATACAGTATCAGATATATTTTCAACGTTGTTTATTTCTTAAAATGAAGTTCGCCCCCGCAGTATTTGACCTCTTGACAAAATTTTGATTTCGTTATATATTACAAAACTAAAATGAAAGGTCCCAACCGTTTTTTCTTCAATCTATTATAATCTTGTTTTGCTAAAATGGAAATGCTCTGAAACTTAAACTATTTACTGGGTTTTTAATTTCAAATTCGTGACTAAATGCTAGATGCCTGACAGCATTGTATACAAAGATGTAACATTTTATCCATCCTTACAAATTTATTCAAAGTTAAACAGCAAGAGATAACACGATTTAGTTGAAATCCTTTCTGTTTAAATCATGTGCATGTTATTTTGTAAAATATATTTTAAGAAGATTTATAGCAACGACGTATATCTTTTGCTTATAAATTAAATGTTAGCAACGATTCATTAGAGCGAAAACTCATTTTGGCAATGTTTAAAAAATAACTTGTTCACCTATCCGTTTCGTCTCGTAACACTTTTAAAATTAATTTACCTAAACTTTTCATCCCTAAGTAAATTGTTCATTTAACAATCCTGTAGGGGAAGAAATGTTTAAGGTTTAACCCATAAAAACGCATGGTGTTTTTAACTGGGATTAAATTTTCACTAGTTTTTAATCACATTGAGATATATCATAACCATAAAAGTGGTTTTTAAATATTTAAAATTCTAAGTACATTTCAAAATTCAAGTACCTCTTAAAACATTTAGTATTAAAATATTTATTAAACAAATATAGACAGAAATTCGAAAACTGATCCCTTTATTTTAAATTAGTAAGCCGTCAAAAATTTAATTGTTCCATACAAGACTCTATGACGAACTTATAGATGTAAGAGAAATTAATATTCTTAATATAGACTGCGGATCTTATAGAAGAATGTTGGCTCACGCTTAAAAAGAGATAGAGCGTTTTCGATTAGTAGTACCTCTCTTTCTAATGGCGGAGATAAGCACGATACTCCAAACGTCCTTGGATATCCCTGTTACCTGACGGAAATTAAAAAGGAAGGTAATACTCATCGAAAACGCCTCTTTTTAAGCGTGAGCCAACATTCTTCTATAAGATCCGCAAAATATAATAACGGTGAGGTAAGATGGGATACTTTAGGAGGACTTTGTATTCAAAGTAAATCTTATAACTGAAATAGTGACGTTATAATGATAAGATCAGTCATTTTCGGCCTGATAAATAAGAGAAATAGTGACGTTATAACCATAAGTTTAGTCATTGTCGGCTGAATAAATAAAATAGTGACGTTATAACAATAAGATCAGTCATTTTCGGCCTGATAAATAATAGAAATAGTGACGTTATAACCATAGGATTAGTCATGGTCGGCTGAATAAATAAAATAGTGACGTTATAACCATAAGATCAGTCATTGTTGTCCTGTCGGTATTAAATATGAATTATATAAATTTGGTTGACGAAATACGTAAACATGAACAGCCGCATCATAATATTCGACTTCAGTGCAGCCACAGTGAGCCTCTCTCTTACATCTTAGACAACTTACTCGTCTACTAAAGTTTCAAAAGTCAAAAAACATATCCAAATTTCAAACTTTTGGTGTTTTTTTATCAATTACTCTTTATGGACGAATTTTAAAGTTAGACCATGTTACTGAATTAATGATTTAATTTTAGTTCTGGAGAATGGTATTAGAATTTTTAGAAAATTAAACATATCTGGATTTCTCACCGAAGTCGAAACAAAAGACTGAAATATACATATATATCATTATACTCAGCAGCTTCATCTAACGTTTCCAACACTGAATAAGAATAAGGTGCCATATTCAATATTCCTATGGATCCTTCTTCTATTTGGAGATGTAATATATTTAGTGTTTCGTATTTTATATTTATTTATGCCCATGTTTTTCTATCTTTAGCTGTGCAGTTTTCTAATGTCATAATCCCCTATGAGATTCGGGCGTCTCTTTGGTCTCTTGGCGTTTCTTTGGTACCACCTACATCTCCTCATGGGACATTTATTGTTTTTTCTTCATGCTATATGCCCTGCTTATTGCCATTTTATTTTCATCAGTTATCTGGGTTTTCTGTCGTATCCAATATATTCTGTTACTAGCCCTTTTAGTTATTTCTAGTATGTATCTTTCCATGGCTCTTTGACCAGGTTGGAGTTTTGTGATTATCTTCTTCTTTAATATCCAAGTTTCACACTCATATGCCATAACCGACAATATGCATTGATCAAATACTCTTTTCTTAAGGTATAGTGGCATTCTGGACTTGAAGATTATAGAGTTTCGTCCAAAGGCTAGCCACGCTAGTTTAATTCTTCTGTTGATTTCCGGAAATAATGAAACCGATTTGTATATAAGTTGCCCAGGTATATATATATATATATATATATATATATATATATATATATATATATATATATATATATATATATATATATATATAATCTATTTCGACGTTGGTAATCAGATCATTGCACATTATTTTGGTCTATGCTAGGTTAACTTTTAGACATACTACATCACTGATTTTGTTAAGGTCATTAATTTGCCCTTGTAATTGTCTTAGCAATTAAAGTTATATCACCAGCGAATCTTAAATGGCTTATGCGTTCTACTTCTATACATAGGCCTTGGTTATTCCAGTCTAATTTACGAAAGATTCTCTAGGGTTGCAGTGAAGAGCTTCGCGGAAAATTTGGCGCCTTGTTGGGAGGGAATTCTGGGGTGTTTTCATATATGTTTGCTCTAGCTGTGGCTTCGTCATATATGTGAGCTAATATTTCTACAGATGGATTGTCTACTCCTTGATCGACTAGAGCTCTTATAACTGCACTCAAATATGTTGAGTGGGAAGCCTTCTGAAAGTCTATGAATGTTAGCATTAGTAATAGACCAAATTCTCTTGTACGACTTAATATTTCCCATACAAGGGAACGACCCCAACCCGACCTCACCGATTTTAGTCATTTTTGGATATGTTGTAGTACTTGAAAAAATAATAGACACGTATTTTTTTTATCGTCTCACATTCACTTTTAAGGGGAAAATTCACCCTCAAAAGCAAGCCAAAATATTCTTTTTATTTTCGAAATATCTCAGCATCTAATGGATATTTTTGAATAAAATCAAGTGGAAAATATTTGTTTGTTTGAAGGTTGTAGACAATGTTGAAGATTGACTAAAAAGTTGGTTGTCAGACTTGCATTGTCTCTATTTTTATTTATTTGTACTACGTTTCGATTAGGTTGCATCTCTAATCGTTATCAAGTATAAATTGAAAACTGAGTATTCAGTTTATACTTGCTAACGATTAGAGATAGAACCTAATCGAAACGTGGTAAAAATAAAGACAATGCAAGTCCGACAACCACATTTTAGTGGAAAATATTCGTCATAAAAAATTACAAATGCGAGGTGTATTTATGACCAAAGGGGGTTGCAACCTCTATTTTATTTAAAAAAAAATTTATGAATATTTTTTATATATCCCTGTATATATATATATATATATATATATATATATATATATATATATATATATATATATATATATTTCTAATATTTTCTTGGGTATAGGTTTTTCCATTAGAGAAACAAAGGACAATAATTTTCTTTCTGCCGTTTCGCTCTACATAGTGAGCTTCTTCAAAAGAGCTTGGTATATTTATTTTACATCTACAAAAATTACAGAATTTTTTATATAATAAACATATATCACAGTAATTACACTTTTATATTTTTAATTTAATTAAAATTAATAAAAACAAAACAGATTTTAAAATAGTCTTAAAGTTTAAAATTTAAAACAATACAAACAGGTTAAAATAGTGAAGATTATAAAATAGTACATACCTTGAAAGTAGTTTTGTGTGTATGTTTAAAAATAAATTCAATTATGATCTTTGGTATGCAATTGATATGGATAGATTTATTTTTATAAAAAGCAAAAAATAGGAAAAAAGATTTTATTTATTTTTTAAGGACGTTCTTTCGTGAAAGAACGTCATTAAAAAATAAAAAAATAAATAAATAAATAAATAATAATCTTTTTTCCTATTTTTTGCTTTTTATAAAAATAAATCTATTCATATCAATTGCATACCAAGGACCATAATTGAATTTATTTTTAAACATACACACAAAACTACTTTCAAGGTATGTACTATTTTATAATCTTCACTATTTAACCTGTTTGTATTGTTTTAAATTTTAAACTTTAAGACTATTTTAAAATCTGTTTTGTTTTTATTAATTTTAATTAAATTAAAAATATAAAAGTGTAATTACTGTGATATATGTTTATTATATAAAAAATTCTGTAATTTTTGTAGATGTAAAATAAATATACCAAGCTCTTTTGAAGAAGCTCACTATGTAGAGCGAAACGTCAGAAAGAAAATTATTGTCCTTTGTTTCTCTAATGGAAAAACCTATACCCAAGAAAATATTAGAAAAAAATATTTAACAAAAGGTTTAAGATACAAAAATAAATTATATATATATATATATATATATATATATATATATATATATATATATATATATATATATATATATATATATATATATTCCTCCGTGTGAGATGCAATAGCAGTGGTTATATCCACATTATGCTCTTGTAGTGCTGAAATCACATCCAGCAAACGTACAACTATATGCAACTCCGTGTGTAAATGAAGCAAATGCGAACAGTGAATGCAAACTTCGCTCCATCATATCCTTTTCATGTTAGAGGTTGCACAGTGTGAATAAATTGCTAAAAAAACACAATTCATCCTGTTCAACCGCCACCGAGATGCTAGCCTACCTGTACCACCACACCGAGAAGAAAGTTAAAAAACTTAACCCCTCCGCTACAATGATACGGCAGTCGGTATCCTGATGAGTCTAGTGAGAGACGAAACATGTACCTCTGCATCAGAGCTGAAGGTAGTCAATTTGAACAATTCTTGTAGATTGAGAAACGTTCCATGTAATTTTTGGTAATAAATTGTACTTATTGTCGAAAATTTGTTTCGCCCTATATCTTCGAAACAAAGCACCTTTTCATCATCATTAAAGGACAAAATATCCTTAAAATAGTCCAGGGAATAACCCCTTGAACTTTTGCCGTATGTTTAATAAACAGTGTTACAACACATTTTATGATTAAAAACAATTATATATTATACCATTGAAAATGTTCGTAATTTCAATTATCAAAAATTGTACCTTGTATGATCTTAGCCTGTCGTATATACGTTATATTATATGTCAAACAGAGCTTTATTGGTTAAATCTTAAGTAATACACCACATTATGTATTAGCACATTTATATAATAATTTTAATTCCTTTTTAAAATAATGACACTTAGATTTTTTCCCAGCAGAAGTTTGGCCACTTCCTGTGTTAAAACTGTGTTTAATTGCAACATTAAAACTGCTTAATTCAGTCTAGTAACCTTTTCTTAAGACAATGAGAAGATAAGATTTAAATGTGAGATATTAGGAGTTGTAAGGTCAGTAATAATTTTTTTACTATAAACAGAAATACCTATAAAATGTTGTGACATGACTTCATTTGTGAATCAAGGCTGAGAGTACATAAACATTATCATCATCTTTTTCAAAATACTGATGCGTATATTAGACGAAACAAAAATAAGATGTGTAAGCTTAGAATTCCTTAGTAATTAAATCCTACTATATATTCAAAAGAAATAACATCTGTTAATGAAGATTAAAAAATATGCACACGACTTATGTTAGTAATTACGGACGAAAATCGATTTTAATGAACCTGAATGTTTGTAGACATTAGTAAATTTTATATTCCAAATTTGGGTTGAAGGTTTTTCAGGCTATTACATTTTATATATTTTGCAAAACAATAAAATCAATTTATTTTTGTAGAAAACATACATTGTTTCATATTCCTAGCACCAAACCACTGATATGGATCTACTAAATATAAAAACTTAACATAACATACATATTACAAGATCAACGCACTTATTACAACCTAAAAAAGAACCTACAAATTCAAAAATTTCTTTGCAATGTAAGGGTTTAAACTATTGAAATATTTTTTTCCAAAAAACAACTGATTGACCGACCAACTTAGGTACTCCTTGATAGAAGATAGTTCTGTGTGTTGTCTACACTGTAAAAAACTTTACATTAATTTTAATGTAATGTGTTGGAAGCAAATTTCATTAACAGTTTATTAAATGTATTTAAAGTTAATGCATTAAATTTAATAATTTTTACATTAAATCTAATGTAATTTAGGTTTTCAGTTACATGAAATTTAAGCCAACATTCAATTAAATTTAATGTACAAAGCTTTAATTTCAAAGTACATATAACTTATTCACAATTTGCGGTACAAAATCATTAAATTTAATTAATGAATGTACTTTAAATTTAAGGTTATTTTTAACAGTGCCCTTAATTTATTTTTATGTATATTGTTCATTGATTATGATTTGCAATGTTTTGCTGAAAGATGTCAGTATTATGCCCTACAAAGTATACACACTCGAATATAAATCAAATTAAATTTCTTTCAATATATTTCAACAAATTTTCTTTTTCATAAGGCCAAACGTGATTTAAATTGTGTCCTTCTGTAATATGAAGCCTCTTTTAAAATCTTTTGAACAACCTCAGTACATAGTAGACGAAAATGAAAAATTGAAAAATATAAAAATCCTAGGACACATTTTCTACATTGTTTTGGCAATGGTTTTAGGCCGTAAAAAGCAGAAGGTATATATTGTAAGTACTGAATAATCAGTACTATTATCAATATAAAGAATAGTATTTTTACAGATCTACCCTCAACATCAAGACGATCTTCAGTTTGCTTAAAAATCCCATCTTCTGTCTTCTGACTAGTTACGATTAATGTATTTTCCAAGATCTATCGAAATATGTATGAATGAACGATGTTAGCGGATATCTTCATCTCAGTATGATCATTTTACTACATAAATAATACTCGTATATCACCTAAAGAGAACTAGAAAATCAGTAATTGTTTGATAAAATGATCTGAAATAATAATCAAGAATTAGACAAAAATTATGCAATATGAATACAAGGAAAATTAATAAGATATCGCTCTAAGAAATTGATCGTCTGTCCGAATTATTGCTTATATTGAGGGACTATTAAATATTAAAAAAATATTCGAAATAATTTACTTATCAAGTTTCCTTTTGTATTTAGAAATTATATTAATGGGAAATACTAGTTCGTGACAACTAATCTGCATGAAAACTGGTTAAATAATGAAAGGATGTTTTTTTTAATATATATTCTATATAGAAATATCTACTTTCTATTAACCTCAATGAAATACCTTTACACCTCAAACAAACTCAAATCTTATTCTAGCATTTCCGCGTAAAAAAGAGCCCCCAAAAACACAATGCTTGATCGGTTTTCGGGCCCGTGAATTTCAAAATTACTTCTAACTAAAATAATCGTATAAACATCATCGGAAAAAAAGTTTTATGTTGGGATCTTTTTCTGTTCATGAGATCTGAGAGGTCTTATTGCTGACTACTATGTGTTAATATATTCCGCTTATACAACGGCCATCCAAAAAAATGTGCATTCTGACCTACAGAAATAGACTTATTTAAAAACTAATGCGCTGAAGCTGTATTTAAGGTCGAAATTAGTCCATCAGGTCTCAGTTTTATTAACCTCAAATATGGATAAAATTGCAAAAAATTAATAATTATCCGGCTCCACAAAAAATTTCCATAGACTTTGACCTCTATCCCTGAAGGAAAATCACAGCTCTGACATCGAATCTGACATTTAAATTGCTCCAAACATCTCGGTCTTTTTCCAACCCCAAAAAGAAATGAAAAATCGATAATAATCAACTTAGTTTAAAGCAGTTCTTGTTATCTACCTTTTCAATTCTTATAAAAAATATAATCATGTTCTGCAGCTCACACATATGCAGTTAATAAAATTAAACTCCTTTCACATCCTAAAAAGCATCAAAAATCAATAAAGTTAGTGATTTTCAACATAAGGTAAAGTAATTTTTGATTCTTGCTTGTTGATTCCCAGAAAATATTTCTCACAATATGCTAAGATAGCATCAAGTACTTCCATTAACTAAGTACAGCTCTACATTTTCTCAAGCTAAAAAAAAGTCAACATAGTGTATAGGCGCAGGCAAAAAAAATTAGGCTAAAACAGAGAGATACACAGACAAAAAAACTGTCTAAAATTTTCGACCTATGTAAAATATCTAGTATCTCACGAGTACAGGTGTAACCATGGTAACCGCCAGGGGATGATCTGCCTTGTTGTTAAGTCCGCGGTATGTTTGTAAGAACATATGAAATTTTTAAGATTGAAATAATTTTTTTATTAAAATTTTTGAAATACTTAAATTGAGTGACGTTATGTCTGATTTGTAGAGAATTTTTCATTCTATAAACAATTACCTTTGTTTATAGAATGTTTATTCAACAAGTAGTTCGCGTTCGTAACAATCTAAATTCTCCACATAAACTTTGTGAGAACGGGTACTTCTTTATCTTTCACTTGTAATTTTAATAGGTTTTTAGTGCTATTTATTTTAAAGATATTTAAAGATACTTTATAATTTACAATGATAAATAAATAAATAAATCTGTTAAATACACTCATTTCTTAAAAAAGAAGAGACGCGTGGTGGAGTACTAGATGTTGTTGTATCGTCTCATTACAATCAACATGAGAACGGAGCGAGACTATTGAATAGGCGTTAAACTCAAGCTGTGTGTCAATGTGTATCTGTTTCTGTATGTGTCCGTCTGTATCTGTGACTCTCTGTGCCGGTGTCTGTATGCATCAATAATCCGGATATCTAAACGTTTAATATTCAACAAAAAAACTCTCAAATCTCATGAACAGAAGGTCACTTCAACGTAAAACTATTTATGTACTATTATTTGAGGAAGAAGTAATTTTGAAAATCACAGCCCAAAAACCTTTGATTTTTAAAGTCATTCTTTATAAAATATAAAGAAAAAGTAAAAAAAAGTATCGTATGTACCTGGTGTTCCACTAAGAATGGTAACAGGCTGTATCATTGAGACTAACAATCTTACAGCTTTGAGAAAAAAAATTATTTTAGTATTAGTGGAGCTAAAAAAATTATTGGAAAATATTTAAAGTTTCTGAAATGGCTGTTAGAAGGCGTAACAGTAGCTACAAAATAAATAAATCAAATTTTCTCAAAAATATACCAAATTACCGAAAAACTGTTATTGTAACCTCGTCAGTCTTCTGAATAAAAACGTGTTGTTAATTAAAGAAGTGATGGAATTTTGCCACTTCCTGTGTTAAAACTGTGTTTAATTGCAACAATAAAACTGCTTAATTCAGTCCAGTAACCTTTTCTTAAGACAATGAGAAGATAAGATTTGAATGTGAGATATTAGGACTTGCAAGGTCAGTAGCAATTTTTTTCTATAAACACAAATACCTATAAAATGTTGAGACATGCCTTCATTTGTGAATCAAGGCTGATAGTACATAAACATTATCATTATATTTTTCAAAATACTGATGCGCATATAGAAGAGACAAAAATAAGATATGTAAGCTTAGAATTCCTTAGTAATTAAATCCTACTATATATTCAGAAGAAATAACATCTGATAGTGAAGATTAAAAAATTTACACACGATTTATGTTAGTAATTGCGGACGAAAATCGATTTTAATGAACGTGAATATTTGTAGACATTAGTAAATTTTATGTTTGCAATTTGGGTTGAAGGTTTTTATTACATTATTAATATTTATTACATTTTAAATATTTTACGAAATAAAAAAATTAATTTATTTTGCAGAAAATATACATTGGTTTCATACTGCTAACATCAAACCACTGACATAGATCGGGCATCAATTTACTGTATAATCAAAAGTACCACTATCTTGAAAATATTTTAGCCTAATTGCCCCCATCGACTTAAGTAAACTGCAAAATTTTAAAAATTTTCCAAAGTCTATTTTTTTCGAGAAATCGATCACGGCAATTCATTATACGACACCCTGTATAGATTTACATAGTAACCACGAAAACATATCTTGTGATACAAATATATTAAATTTGAAAAGTAAACATTCCCTGTCAATATTCTGGATACTAAAGGTATTATAAAATCACCGCGCATATTACTACCAAAGAAGAACCTATAAATTAAAGATTTCTTTGCAATATAAGGGCTTAAATTAATGAAATATTTTCTCAATGCATTCTTAACATAACTGATAGACCGATCAACTTAGGTACGGCTTGATAGAAGGTAGTTCTGTGTTGTTGGCTACCTAACTTATTTGATTATGATTGGCAATGTTTTGCTAAAAGATGTCAATATTATGCACTACACGTCTTTCTGTAATATGAAGCCTCTTTTAAAATCTTTTCAACTACCTCAGTGCCTAGTAGATGAAAATGAAAAGGTGAAAAATATAAAGATCTTAGAGCAGATTTGCTACAATAGTTTGACAAAGATTTTAGGCCGTAAAAAGCAGAAGGCAACTTTTTGCATAAATAATGTATATATTTTAAATATTGATCAATCCGTACGATTATCAACATAATGCATAATAATTTTACTGATATACCCTCAACATCCTTATTTTCTGTATTCTCGCTTTTTATGATCAATTTATTTTCCAAGATCAAATACATGCGAATGCACGATATTAATGAATATCTTCATTTCAGTATGATCGATTACTTTGTGAAGAATATTCATATAACACATAAGGAAAACTAAAAAATCGGTTACTAATAATCAAGAAGTGTACAAAAACTATACAAAATGGAAATGTATCATTTTTATGACCTTTGCATTATTCGGGTATAGAGTCCGGCGTTGTTTGTTTTTAATGTATCCGTCACGTTAAGGGTGAGCGCTAATGAACTTTCATTGATATACCCTATACCATCAGCACTAGACCTACGAGACAGACGATTCGATACGATATTTTAGAGTATCGATATTTTTAATGCGTTAGTATCTACGTATTTAGCTGGGTATCAAAACAACCGATCCGGGATCGAAAAAGTGATGGCATCTAATTATCACTAAGGCAAACTATGGCCACAGAAAGATTCAGGTTGCTGTAACGTAGCTGGTAGATTAGCTCCCTGTATTTTAACAGATTTATTTTAGTTTTGCAATGCTAAAACACGCATCTTATAATATAAATCTCATAAAAATTGGTATGCTGAGGTGATCGATCGGAGCGGCGGGAATACCAGTTTAACAAGAATCGTGAAATTGTAAGGATAAGTGTTGAATTTTAAACGTTGAGTGATTTAAATCCTTCATCAACGGTTGGTATTTATATAATTTATAGTTATGTTATTAAACAGAAGTAGATTTGGTGGATAAATATTAACAGATCTTTTATTTTTAAGTTCTCCAAAGCTTGAAGATCGGAGCCTAGAATAGGTTGAATATTTTTCAATGAAAGAACAATATTTATTTTGTATTTATTCATTCGTTGATGTTAACTTATCTCGTTTGAATTTTGTTTTGTTTCTACTTATGTATCTATTAGTGTAGTTGTGAACAATGGAATAATTTATGTTTTCTTTTATTTTTAATTCAAGAAGAACATTGAATATATTTTATAATTATTCATATAAGTTTATTCATGTCGTTTATATTTTGTTTTATTTTTACTAACCTGTTGGTTATTTTCTTACATTTTCATTTTATAAAAAAACAAATAAATGGAAAGTGATTACAAACTTTTAAATATATATTATTTTTCTTATTTGTTCCTATACATTAGCCGATATTACTATATTTTGAATAATAATTGTATTTCATTATTTTATTTTATATGTATTTGATTGAGGAACACGGAACTTACTCATTGTAATAATAGTCATGTAAATTCAAACACGATTTTTAGGATTTTTGTGTAAATAATAAGAATGTCTGTATATGTGCCTCTCTTGATATAGAAGTGACATTTGACAACACTTCACATAAGGTAGTAAAAAAAGCACTGACAGAGGGGTAGACAGAACGACGTCCAAATGGATGGCGCGAATTCCCTTTAATAGAATAGCAGAGAAAGAGATAGGACAGGATACTATCGCTCTCTGTGCCACCAGAGGATGCCCTCAGGGGGAGTAGATTCTCCACTTATGTGGAGCCTAATTGTAGATCGACTCCTCTGTGATCTGATTGACCTTGGGTCTTGTCGGGGCTATGTTGATGACATGGTGATAATCGTGTGGGACAAATTCGTAGATATCCTCTGCGACATAGTCCAGAGAGCACTTGAACACGCTGAAGAATCGTGTCAGAAGTTAACTATCTAGGCCTGATCCTAGATTATAAACTTCTCTGGAATAAGCATGAAAAAGAAGTAATCAACAAGGCTATAAAATGATTGATGATCTGTAAAAACTTCGCGGCAAAAGCTGGGGCACAAATCCAAGAATTATGCAGTGGATGTATATTGCAATAGTAAGACCACCAATTACCACATATGGGGCAGTGATCTGGAGTAAAAGAACCAATCTGGTCAATACCAGAGTCAACCTCTCGAAAGTTCAAAGACCTACCTTTGCGTGTATAACTGGAGTAATGAAAACCTGGTCAACAGTTGCCACGGAAGTAATCCTAAATCTTATACTTTTATATATGCTTGTGGAGAGTATAGCGCAGAGGACCAATTCTTCTGATGAGAGATGAAGTCATAAAACGAAAGTCTAATCTCTTATTCAGAAATCAACAAATCTGGGACATGCACCAAAATAGAATGAAAAAGAAGTTCAACTTTGTGAAAACCTTCAACACAAAGTTGGTATAGTATACAAACAACGGAGGGAGCTGGAATAAGAGTGTATGGACCCAGTACCAGACACCAAGAAAGCTTGGGTAAGTCATCAAGCATCTTCCAGTTGGAAATACACATCATCAGGAAATGCGTTCAATTCAACAAAGAAAAAAGCTATCGCGAACAGGAGATTATTGTCATATTGGATAATTAAGCAGCCATCAATGTGCTGTTTTCTCAAGTAATCAGCTCCAAGATGGTCTGAGAATGCCTAGAGGAACAAAATGAATTAAGTATAACTAAAAAGGTCACCCTCCTGTGGTTATCGGGACAGACTAGGGTAGAGGGGAATGAAATAGTAGCCAAGCTCGCGAGAATAGGAGCTGGACACCATTTCTGGGGCCCAAACCTTCGGTAGCAGTGTAATGTTGGACCTTCAGCAGCAATGTAATGCTGAAAGAACTAAAAAGAGAGAAAGAGAGCGACGGAACTAATTATTATACGGATCTACAAGGAATGAGATAAGCGAAGATACCTGTTGGAAACTATGACCCGAAGAACAACATAAGCAATAATCAATTCTGACATGAATTCTAATGGGGCATTGCCAACTGAAGGAACACCACAAGAAACTCGGATTGCCAGAAAGAGAAGAGTCAAGATTTTACGAGGAGAGGACGAAACCTCTATTGACATCTTTTCAGAGTGTAGCGCTATAGACAATCCTAGAATGAGGTTCTTGAGAGCACACCAAATAGAAGAAAGGGAGCTACCTACTTTGAAGCCGTCCATCATTTAACGATTCTTGAAGGAAACTGAACTGAAGGACCTACTTTAGTGGGCAAGGTATCCCTAACTATTTAGGAACAGAAGAGGAACACAATAGATCAATTAGGTCGCAGTATACAAATGTTCAATATCACACACATACACATACATACGGATACGATACTTTGGATATCGATTTTTTTACGATGTTCTCCTGTGTCGATACTATGTCTTACCATTAATACGAAATATAGATACTTTTAAGAGTACCGCACATCTCTACAACGAACGCCTATATAACTCCTTCGTTGGCGTTCGATGGCATTCGATAGCATCCTTTAACTTCATGTGAACATAGTACCTCCGAAGCCGAATGCCAATGGGCATGTGGTAGCACTTAAGTCTCACGAATATTCAAGCTCTGAATTACGCAAATCCGCAAAGCAAGACCAAATCAGGCATTTTTCTCTGTTATTTTCGCAATTAAATGTCAGCAAAATTAATGTTTCCTTGTTAGTCAGCATACATAAATAGCCAAATTATTGTTTAATTGCTTTTTCATTGCTGTCATTTATAAGATCGTGGTATTATTTAATTTAGCAAAAAGGAGTGAGACATATGTCCTTCTTTATTAGTATATAATTCATGCGATTTAGCGAATTAATTAATTCACGTGGGCTGTTGGTTGGTCCAAATTGTTTTAGTCAAATCTTGACAACCTTGAATAAATTTATATGACAACATTTCATTAAAATATTTTTATTACTATAAACGCCGTTATTTTATAGTAGTTTTTATAAAACGTTTAGAAAATTTTCATAAAAGAATTTTTAATTAGAAATTCTAATTGAAATTGAATAATTTTTGCCATGTGGGTATTATAATCTATATTTAAGGAATGCTACTTGTAGAAAAGATATCTGTCTAATCATGAGACAAAGGGTGAGTGTTTGATAATTTTATTATTCAGCATAATTACTTTTAACTTCAACGGACTTGAGTCACTTGTGTTGCAAAAACTTTATTACATGAGAAAATAATAGGCATCATTTTGACCATTTTGTGTACTCCTCCATTGTCGTGAAAATGAGGAATATTCTTGTGGTACAAATCAATAGCCGTACATATTCAACTATCGTTACGGCATAGGGCTTTTTGCTGACTGGATGGCAAGTGGATCAGTACTGGTCATTACACCAATATCAGACCAAATCATAATAATAATTTTGAGAAGCCATTGGAAAAAGTTAGACATGACAAGCTATCTGAAATTCGTAAATCAAAAAACAACAACAATGGCGACATCAGAATTGTAACCAACTTCTATGGGAACCAAAAGTTAAAGTCAGCGTTGAAAACGAATTATCAGAACAAATAACTGTACTGTATAAGTGTACTATGACGTATCCATCAGAGTTAAGTGCTATTCTTCGATTTGGTCATTTTGTGCCCTGGTAGTGATATCTGGGATCTGAGGGGACGAATGATGTGCGCCCTTCGGGTTATAAGCGATGGTGTCAGGATGAAGGGCTGGGAATAAAACCGGACAAGGCCGAGGTGTTACTCTTTACAAAAAAGAAAAAATGAGAAGACTCTCCGCAATTACATTACTAGGAAGGATCCTTCAATATAACGGAACCTGTGCCTGGGAGTAATTCTGGACTAACGATAGCTGAAATAATCACGTTATGGCTCGAACCAAGAAGGCCATATATTCTTTCTGAGCTTGTAAGCGAGCCTTTGAGTGCACATGATGATTGATAACGAGAATGTTATTTTGGATATACACTATGGTCATCCGCCTCATGATCACATACTTCGCTATCGTAAGGTGGCCTAGTATAACAAGGAACAAATATCATCTTCAACTTGACCAAGTTCTACCTCCTCTTACTTATGCATAGACATCGAAGCTCTGAAGGCTACATACGATCTCAGTTGCCTAGAGTATCTCTGAACTTGAACGGGCGGCTACTCAGGTGTCTCAGAGAGCGTGATGAAAAGCTATCCATCACTCCCCATGTAAACAGATTACGTGACGTCACTCTTGAAACCCGACCATTCTTCTGAGACGCTTTTTCCAAAAAGGAAGGATTGGGAGGTGGATCAAAATCTTACGAGAAATGGATCCTTGTGAATTCCAAATGGATCTTGGCAAGATGAAAGAGTTGAAGACGTAGTACTCGGTAGGAGCAAGGAAGTTAGAGCGCTCTTTTCTCTCCGTTAACGTGCGATGATTTTTACAGCGAAAATTTATGCTATTCTACTGTTTGACCATCTCTGTAGGAGGAGCATAGAACTGCGATAATGGCACTGAAGTCCAGTGTCGTCACTATGTGACAGGTGTCTCAGTGCAAAGATGTACTGATCAGTCTTACAAAGAACGGCAGGACAATCAGATTGGTGAATGTCCCGGGTTACTCGAGTATATATACCCGGGAATGAAGAAACAAGCCGTCTGGCGAAAATAGGGTGCCCAATTGAATCATATGGATCCCAACCAATTCTACCTATCTCAATTGCCGTTGGCAAAATGGGAACTAAAATTGTTACTGGAAAATTTATTTAATAGTGGAGAGGACCTTCTGGAATGAGGGGTGCCGAGAAACATAGCGCACGACTTACAAGGGAACTTCTCTCTTTAGGAAGAAAAGAGCTGTGAATTATATTGGGACTGTTGACAGAACATTATCAGCTGAGTTGCCATCTTCACAAGATTGGTGTCACAAAGAATCCGACGTGCAGATGGTGTCTGGAGAAGGATACAACTGTTGACCATGTCCTCAGAGAGTGCACTCAGATATTTCGGAGATACAGTTTTGTTACCGGAAGCAGTTAGGCAACTTCAATTAACGAGGTTGCTTGGATTTGTAAAGTCGATCGGCCTCGAATAACTTGCAGCTACGGTGAGATGTAAAGGGCCCATCTTTGTTTCATCCATTCCCTCTCTTATTCAATGTTATTAGAGCATAAAAAATTAATTAGTGAAATGTACTGAGGGTATAACCATAAATAGCGTAATTATTAATAACTCACGGCATGCGATATCCAGAACTTTTGGAACATCTAATTGCGATAGTTATGAGTTCCAAATAAATGTAAAGGAAACAAAGTTGTTAGTTATCACAAAAATCCCAAATAACCATAAGAATCTTACTATCGCAGACGAACTAATAGAAAAGGTTACGAAATATAAATATCTTACTCAAAACTCTGAGCAGAATAAAGAAATAAGAACCCACAAAATAGAAATAGAAATCACATGAACTATATTTGCAAATTATAGATTACTGTGTAATTATGACTTTAAATTAATGTCATGAGTCTGGACAATACGTTGCTATATTTTCACTACCTTGGTCTATGAAGCTGAGATTTTGACTTTGAGAAAAGCAAAAATACAAAAGATAATATCAACTATTAATAAACAGAAACTGGAATATTTTGACCATATTATAGGAACAGCTCGGCATTAAAACAAAAGATAAAAGGCAGGCAAAGTGTTGGAGGGAAAAATATCCTGACTCAAGAATCTAAGAGAATGATGATGATGATGAGAATTCATTTAATTTATTCCTGGTAGTCAGGAACAAGGTAACTATTGTTCTGTTGATTGTTGATTTCCATTAAGAAAATGGTACCTCACATTGCTGAAAATTTCCTGCTTATATCAGGATTGGTTGCGCCTGAAGACTTTTCATCTCTTTAATAGATCCATAATGTCATCGAAACTCTTTTGACTGATGATACTTTAATATTTTATGGATACTTAGCCCCGTATAAGTCAATCATTCATTTCTGAATATTTTTAGGTTAATTATATTCCCTTGTTAAAAATTTTGTGATTCTGCAATATTCTAATTTCGACAAAACTCATTTTTTGTTGCAAAACACTTTCTTAAACGAGGAATAATAAAAAAATTAGAATCAAGTTTGAGACAAATACAAGAAGGTTGTCATTACTGAACGTTACTAGGTTACGCACAGTTAGTTGTTTCTACTATAACTAAGAAGATTTGTATATATAAATATGTTCTTACTTTCAACCTCACAAATGTGTCCATTAATTATAAACATGTGTATTACTGTATTTTTATACCCGTAAATAGAAAAATATTTCTACCAATAAACCATCTACGACGTAAATATGTTGCTAGACATTTGTTCTTTATTCCAAATTAGTATATAAAGGTTAATGCATAGTTCATGCTTAGAACTTTAAAAATTTGTAGTAATATTTTATAAATTTTGCGATCAAGAATAGATATAATGTTTTTCTAACATAGGCGGAGCCCGCATGCCATTTGATGTTTTTGTAATATAAGACCTAGAACCTCGGCTGCGATAACATCCATGAATCTACTTTAAAATTATTCTTAAATACAGTCAAGCAAACTTTAAAGTTTTTGAAGAAAATACTTTATTGTGGAATGTTATATGAATATTTGCAACATGTAATTAATATATTTTTTTATAATTTAATATTGGATAATCAATTTCATTTCTCGCGTTTTATTTCTAGGAGTAATTCATCATTTTACGAAGATACGTACAATCGCCTACATAATGAGAAACTTTTTCTAATATTGTGTTATTGCTAAAGATAAACTAGCCAATTATTGCTAGCATTGAATAACGATTCTTTTGGTATTAATTAGTATAAAAATCAAACTAACAAATCTTTACATAATTGTAGGTTCACTCAGGAATTTGCACTTCTTGTTAAGGCGTATTTATTGCTTATTTTTAGTAGTTACCCTCGAGATGTGAATATTAAAGTTTCTCTTTTTGGAATATGTCTAACTAAAGATGAAGATTGAAAATAATTTTTCTCACTGTTTATTTAAAACTGAAATTTGTTAATAAAAAGGGAATTCAAATTATTGTTACTTTTAATCTCGAAAATACTTTTCATAAATCAATTGGAGTAAAAATATTTTAAAATTATTTACTTTACAGTTGCATTTACTATAATATTATAAAAAGCATTTTCAAATATCATAGATATCATCGAGGTCGGAGATACACTTTTTCCATTCTTTGTTTAAGCATAGCAAAATTTATTAAATCAATTTTACGCTAATTACAACGGCAAAGTAAAGAACGTCAATGACCGATTCCATTCAAAATCATGTAGTGAAAATTGTCAAAACATTAAAATGCTTTCTCCATGAAATATTTTACTCTAGAACCCAAAAAAGTGAGCAGAAAGTGAAAGTGATTTTTTATTCAAAATTTTATATTTTTATGACCAATTTACGTAATTCGGTTTTCTCTTTTGATTAACGTCACATAAGCCATAAATTTTCAGAATAAAAAAAGTGGCTGCTGTTTTTAGAAAAAAAAACAAACGCGATTTTAAAAAAAAACTACATTTTTTTCTTTTGATGAATTTTTTTTCGAGGGTTTCTTACTATATGCTTCTTCGATTACAATTGTTTTTATGGGTGCTAAAATGCAGGGGAAACAACAAACTCTTTTCTTTTAAATCATGCAAGGAGATTTTTTTTCAAAAAAAAAAAAAAGTTTTCTCTGTGAAATATATCTTTACAGAAACCAAAAAATGTACATGGATTTTGCCGTTTTGCGAAAAAATAATTTTCAACGAAGTTGTCGAGATTTTAAAGTTGAGTTTGGTGGTTTTGCAGTATAAAATAAAATTTTTATAAAAAGAATGGAACCGACTTCTAGAATTGCGCTAAATAGTGAAAAATAACTATAAATTTTTATATGAAATTGAAATTTTTGAAGTCGGCGCCAAACTAATACTTGACAAAATGTGATTCGCATAAACAGATTAAAAATACTTTATTTGTAATTGCTTTATTACCATAATTTATATATATTAGTAGTTATTTATTTCATTTAGAAGTAATTTGGCGCCGACTTCAAAAATTTCAATTTCATATAAAAATTTCTAGTTATTTTTCATTTTTCAGCGCACTTTTAGAAGTCGGTTCAATTTTTTTTATAAAAATTTCATTTTTCGATTTTTAGTTTTGAATTAATTATTATATCCAAATTATTTGAAATAAGTACTAATCGAGATTAGTGTACCTCGCAATGACTCCAAGGTGGCAAAACAGTACCCATTTTATTCAAAGTTGTAAATCACCCTAAAATGAACCAATAAAAATTCTTTGCTTCTTGCTCCAAATAATTTGCGATTCCAAAAACTCTCTTATATGCGACCCCGAAAACTCCCCATACCAATTTTAGAGAAAATCGGACAAAATTGATTAGTTCATCCGCCATATTGGGTCCACCATTTGAACTTTTTTAAAAATAATTTCAGATTCATTATGTGCGACCCCGAAAACTCCTCTGTACCAATTTTTGAGAAAATCTGAAAAAATTGTTTTTTTTGTCCCCCATATGGAATTTTTTTAAAATATTTTTTGGATTCCTGATGTGTGACTTAAAAAACTCCTCCATACTAATTTTGGAGAACATCGAACAAAATTAAATTCCTTTGTCCGCCGTAATGGATCCGCCATATTGAATTTTTTTAAAATAATTTCGGATTCGTTGTGTACGACCCCGAAAATTCGCCCATACCAATTATGGAGAATATCGGACAAAATAAATTTTTTGGTTGCCATATTGTCAGCGCTATCTTGGATTTTACTGCACTAATTTCGTCCAAAAAAATATGGGACCACCGCAGCAACTTCCTGAACATAAAGTAAACAATTTCATTCAAATCGGTGTCGCCGTTCCGGATTAATCGGTGTATATACATAGTCGACTAATTGAGAACCTCTTTCTTTTAGAAGTCGGTTAAAAATAGAGCCATTGTTTTGATTGGGGTCACATGAGTCATAAATTTTCAGAAAAAAAATTGAAAATCGAAAAATTTTCTAAATTAAGAAAGTGGCAGCTGTTTCTCAAAATAAAATCGAGAATTTTGTTACGGTTGCCTGTTATATGCTTCATTATATAATTATGTTTTTTTAATTTTTTTTATATAATTGTAACGGAACAAATATTAATTATTTTATACTGGTATGCGTGAAGTATATTCTGCTAAAATGAGTATTTATTAAATAATCACTCTGTGAATAGATTTTTTCCGTGAGATAGTATATATTTTTTTCCTACCACCCAAGAAAATCTAAAGGAAAAATAAATCAATTATCGTACTTAAGCATAATCTCAACTTTATTATCTTTGGGTCGCTTAAATGTTTTTTAAAAATACATACACTCAGAATTTATCATAACATAAACTAAAGATGCAACCCTCCTTTAAGATTTGTCTATAAATCTGTCGAAAAAATCCTACCCTGGTTATGTAAATAAAATCGAAGAGATGACGACGAGGAAAGTCTTACATATGATATACGACCAACCGTTAAAATATATTAAAATATTGAATGATTTTCACATTATTAGAAAACAAAAGAAAAATCAAATAACTCACTATAATGTGATATATTGTTTGACCGAATGTAAAGGGAGTTTGTATAATATCTGTTTTTTTTTTCTCTTCACAAGAAAGAAAGAGTTAAGTGCTTCTAGATTACTAAAAGAGTGAATAGTTTCTTTTTATACAGACGTTATTATCGATCCCTTTTATTTATAGGAAAACCTAGAATAGTTTGATTAACTGTTTTTATATAAAAAATAATATTAAGACGCTCAGAGGCCAATTCGGGAATTAAGTATCCGATATAGAATGGCTAACGCTCTCTACATTGCTTGAATTAAACTGACGTTTACAGGCTTTCATGGGGTGATATGGGTACTAACGGAATTTGCCGGGTGTCGAGGGGGTACAAGTTGGCCTTTTAAGAAATACTAAATTTTAGTTACAGTCTGGAATTCATTAAAGTTGGTAGACGGTTTTAAGTACAGTGGCTTAGAAAATTACGTGTCTTGTATATTCGGCAAGAATGAAAGTTTTCTTTGTTTTGTTTTGTTTTTCGGTTAATTTGGGAAGTTAAGAGAATATATTGTGTTATATTATTCGAGAGTTTAGCGACTTCAATACTGTTTGTTTAAGTAATATAAATTGCTGTTTTTCCGCGTTTTCATTCTTTTATCTACTTAATATTTTAGAAAGCTATTTATACGTTTTATCGTCTGGATTGGGTTTTACATTTTTACTAATAGAATGTCCATTAAAAGCAGTTATGTTAGTTACTTTGATATTGTTATTAATTTCTAATTTTAAGTTTCTCATTGTAAATATTTCGTTTTTCTATTTATTTTTGATAATAGATTAAGTGTTTTGAGAAATTTGTTTTGTTTAATTTAATTAAAAAATTTTCACGCGAATTAACATACGGGCGTGTCGTTTTAAGAGCTTCAAATTCAGAGACGTCACCTGGCCATTGAGACAGCAGCTTTTTTTGAGTTCTGAATTTAAGAATGATGGCACTAGTAAGCCTTTGATAATCCGTAGTTGTACTAAAAACTGCAAGAGAGTAGAAGAACGACCATACTTCCAGAGTGACAATATCTTTGTAGTAATTATTTATAAGTATTTAAAATAGTTACAAAATTAATATGAGTTAGCAGTATGATTGTAGACAGAACGGCCTTACGCTATCAAAATATATCATTTGCAGAAGTCTACGATCAAATGTTGTTACATAATCTATTTACCTAAAAAAGGTTTAGGATGATTATCAAAAGAGTAGAATAATATGAGAAAATATTTGTGCATTCAAGGGATGAGAGATTACGCTCGGTATGATTTTTTTAATAAACCTCATTGTATTATTTAAAATTAAATTGGTCATTGAAAAAAGAAAGAAAATTATTGTATCTTCCCTACATTTTAGCACCCATGAAAACATTTGTAACTGAAGAAGCATATAACAAGGAATCCTCGAAAAATGAAGTCATCAAAAAAATGTAGTTTTTGAGAAAATCACGTTGGCGGCCATTTTGTTACTTTGAAAATTTTTCGGTTTGCAATTTTTTTTTTTTCTAAAAATGTATGTCTCATATAACCATAATCAAAAAAGAAAACTTATTTATGTCTATTAGTCATAAAAATATAGAATTTTGAACAATTTTCTTCACTGCATAAACTCAAAGCTCAGTGAAATAATATATTTCACCGGGAAAACATTGTTTATTATTACTACTAAAGGGTGTTTTTTTATAGAGGTATAGAACTTTAAGTTGGCAACACTTTTTTAACTGGCGGCCATTTTGTCAGCTGTCAAGTGATTTATGTTTAGTTTGGTTTGGCATTTCAACATGAATAGACTGACGCCTGAACAACGCTTCCAAATTGTGCAAATTTATTTTGAAAATCATGGTTCTGTTCGAATCGCGCACTACGTCCATTTTACAGTCAACATAATCGTCCATCAGAGCAATTAATTCGATTAACTATGGAACGTTTTCGCACCACGTTTACTCTAAATGATAATACGCATCCACAGAGACGTCGTACAGTGCGTACAGAAGAAGTCATTGCTGCTGTAGAACGTAGCGTAGAAGAAGACTCGAATCAGTCTATCCACCATCGTGCACAGGAATTGGATATGTGTCCATTCACTATATGGAAGATTTTGCGGAAAAATCTTGGTTTCCGTGCTTACAAAATCCAACTCGTGCAAGAATTGAAGCCACACGATCACCTAGCAAGGCGTAGATTCGGTGAATGGGCCCAAAACAAGATTGCCGTTGATCCCGATTTTCATAAGCGAATTTTGTTTAGCGATGAAGCTCACTTTTGTTTGAATGGATACGTCAATAAACAAAACTGCCGTATTTGGAGTGATGATAATCCTCAAGTGTATGTTGAGACACCGTTACATCTAGAAAAACTGACTGTTTGGTGTGCTTTATGGGCTGGTGGAATCATTGGTCCGTACTTCTTTAAAAACGATGCTGGTAAGAACGTTACAGTCAATGGTGACCACTATAGAGCCATGATGTGCAGGAGCTGTGGTTTCAACAAGACGGCGCAACATGTCACACAGCTCGTGCCACAATTGATTTATTGAAGGAAACGTTTGCTAATCGCATAGTTTCACGTTTCGGACCCGTGAATTGGCCTCCAAGATCGTGCGACTTAACGCCGCTAGACTATTTTCTGTGGGGATATGTGAAGTCGCTAGTCTACGCCGATAAGCCCGAAACGATTGATCACTTGGAGGACAACATTCGCCGCGTTATAGCCGATATATGGCCACAAATGTTGGAAAAAGTCATCGAAAATTGGACTTCCAGATTAGACTACGTCCGAGCCAGCCGTTGCGGTCATATGCCAGAAGTCATATTTAAATTATAATGCCAGAAGGTTATCTTTCGAATAAAGTAAATTTCATGTCAATTTAAAAAATTCATCTTTGTTTTATTCCATTTAAAAGTTCTATACCTCTATAAAAAACATCCTTTATTACTGCGTGATTTTGAATGGAATCGGTCTAATTAAAAATTTTATAATTGCTTTAAGTTAGGTTTGCCTTATTTCAGCTTGATAAACTGTAGCTAATTTTTAAGACCTAATTAATATGATATAATTTAATTTCAAAAAATATAAAAATAGTTTGTACATTGAATGAATCATTGGTTTTGAGTTGATAGGTCATTAATTAATAATAAATAAACTTGAGAAGCCCAGATTGATATCTCATTTTATTTTAAAATTATTACGAAAATAGAATTGATGTCAGACCGTTAGGTGTATTGTTTATTATGCGAATAGACTGGCTAAAGTTCACCTGCTCAGAAATCAACCGGTCGGCAGGCGGTACAGAAGGAAAGTCGATCGGAATTCAAGGCAAATTTCTCATTTTGTTTATGTTTGGTATCCTTAACAGTTTCTTTACCCTCTTCTAGGTCGATATAGGTACAATCGCTGTTACATACAATTATTTCAATAAATATTATTGATAATGCTTGAACTGAAGTCTTAGATTATTTTAATTTTCAAATATAAAACGCAAATTTTTATAATAGATTCAATTATCAATCAATTATTTCGATGAAGGGAATTTTTATGTCTATATACTTACAAATAATTCAATTCTATTTAAAGCAATATTCTTGTTTAAATTCAATTAATATTACTATGTGATATGGTAACCAAACTTTCGAAAATAATGGTCCAGTTAACAAAATTATTGCAAAAAATCTTCGTTTAAACATTTCAAAAGTCACATTGAAAAATTAACTTTTTACCAAATCATCTAAGAGAACGCAATTTAAAAATTAAAAAAAAAACATGAAAAAGAAGAGGGAATACAAGAATATTTATCTGAACGACTAGTAAAGTAAAAAAAGAAGTCTTCAAAGTCTACCAAATAACATGCAGAAAATCAATATGAGAAAATAGAATTAGCACAAATTAGTTTCAGATTGGCTGAACAAAAAATACTTTAAAATAACTGACTGCAACTTGAAATTGAAGAAAATTTATCAAAAATTACTAAAAGAACACTTAAGTCACACAAGTCTAATTTTTTCAAAGTTGCCCGATAAAAAAAATACTGCCATATATTTGTAACAATATCAATATCAACATTATCAGCATTGCCATTTATTCGTTCAATAATTCCGAGTGCAGGTCTCTTCAATTTTTCTGAACTTTTCACTCATTTACTCTTCTCATTTATGGCCTTCACCTGTTTTTTCCATCATCGACTATGCGCCAATTTTGAATGGTATAATTCCATCTATTGTCAGTAAATCTTGCGTTGTGCTCTGCAGACTTCCATTCCATCTAGAGTTTTAGTAGTTTGCTTTATCTGTATGTTTCTTTTGTGATCTTACAGAGTTATAATTACATTCGTCTCTTTGGTTTTTTTTAGCCTTTTCTAGCTTGTAAAGATTTACTCTTGTAAAAGTCCAAGTCTGGGCTCCATAGGTCATGATGGGAATTATATATTAGTATTAAAATTTTCGTCTTGAAATATCTTTACATTTTAGACTGAAAGGAAACTTGATAAACGATATGCGACCACAACTTGTTCATCAATTGAATGATAATTGAGTTTGGTATGGGTAGTAATGGAGTACCAAAAGAATATTGTTTGAGCCAATTTTTTGCGACTGCCGATTTTGCAAGGAGTGATCCAAACTTGTGATTTTAATAGAAAAGGATTTTTTTTTGGAATCTAGACTTATTCTAGAACTTTAAAATGATATAATCAAATTTAAATTTTTTATTGTAAGATATATTGTTTGATATAGAGTGCTACTTACCTAAATCATCTCAAAACAGGTTAACAAGTACGAAAAAATACATTGACATTTTATTCGTCGTTACTTTGTTTTATAAAAAAGATCGTAGGTGAGCAAATCAGTTTTTTCTAACTATTCTAAATACCACCCCATTTTTGTAACATAGCTGAATTTTCTCTATATATGAGGTAGCTGTTACATAACACTAATGCATTGAAGCAATAATGTAGAGATTAATGTAACTCTACAAAACAATTGACATATTAATTGATTTCTAAAAGGATGTTCTAAATTCGACAGCTACGTATTTTTTGATATGTATGTACATCAATAACTCCGGAATGGCGACACCGATTTAAATGAAATTTTTGAGGGTACATTCAGAAAGTTGCTACGGTGGCTCCATAGGTCGAAATTAGTTAAGTAAAATCTAAGATGGCGTTTATAATATGGTAGACAAAAAAATGAATTGGTATGGGGTAATTTTCGGGGCTGCACATATTAAATCGAAAATTATTTTTAAAAAATTCGATAAGGCGGAATAAAAAATTCACATCTTTTAATTTTGTCTAAAAATTGCTATTGGGGAGTTTTTGAGAATGTAAATTACGAATTTAAAATTATTTTTAAGATATTCAATATAGCGTAAAAATTTTACATTTCTTCATTTTGTCCAAAACTGATATTTACTGGAAGGTTTTTGAGGATGTAATAACGAATTTGAAATTTTTGAAAATTGTCAATGTAGCGGACTAAATATTCGTTTGGTACTATATCATTCAAAACTAGTATTTGGACCACTTTCAAAATTAAAGAATTTTTTGTTGTTCAGTGTAGTGAGGTTAACAACTTTGGATAAAATGGATACTTTTTTGTGACCTTGAAAACATTACGACTTACACTACATATCCCGCTTAGTACTTAGTTCAAATAATTTATGAATATCAAAAATGAAGATCGACAAATAAAATTTTTATAAAAAAATTCAACCGATTTCTTAAAATACGCCAAAAAGTGACAAATAACAAAATAAATCTTTATATGGAACTGATATTTTTGAGGTTGGTGCCAAATTAGTACCAAATGAAGCAAATAATTACGAAAACAAGATACATGCAGGCTGCAGTAAGAAATCAGTTATCAACAAAGTATTCTTCAATATTTTCATGTGAATCAGATGTTAATTTCAAAAATTTCAATTTCATATAACAATTTATATTGTTGTTCTGCACAAAAAGTCGGTTCCATTTTTTTATAAAAAATTTTATTAGTTTGTAATAAGCACGTTAATATTGAGATATGTATGTTTACATTTTCATTGACGTTTCTATTTTATTGCAAAGAAAAGCTTTGTGATTGAAGCAAATATATATATATATATATATATATATATATATATATATATATATATATATATAATTAAACAGTTTTTTGCAATTTTTTCAACGGAAAATCTAAAAAAGATTTTTTGAAAATATATCTAGAAAATATACGCCATTTCAAACAAATTGCTGTCAACCTGGTTGCTGTATCTTTATTAGGACATCGACATCGAATCTTCAACTTTGAGCTCGATTTTCTCGGAAACTATTCAACTCACAAATTTCGGATTAAACACACTTTTTTGGGTTAAAAATATCTATCATTTCCTAGAATTTTGAAGCGATAGTTTATTATAAATATCATTTAATTATAAATTTACAAAAATGGAATTTTCCGAAAAAAAAATATTTCGATAACTATAACTTTAATTATATCAATATAGGGTTTTCAATTATCTATAACTTTTGTTTGAAACATTTTTTCATACAACCCTTATTTTTCAAGATAAACTGGAAAAACTGAAAAAAGTGACCATTTTTTCGCCGCCATTTTGTAAGCCATGGACCGTATGAATTTCCATCAAAGTATGTTTTTAGTGATGCCAAAATATCCCCTTTTCAGCAACAAAATCGCTAGTTAAATTTTTTTCTCAAAACGGCTCTTTTTGAGTCTAATTTCCATGGATCATTAAGGTTTTCACTGATATATATATATATATATATATATATATATATATATATATATATATATATATATATATATAATTAAAACGGCGAAAAAACGTCAATATATATTTTTTTCTTTTGGAATGATTTTACGTGGGTCACGATACTCTGATTAAAAAATATATTTAATATAAAAATTTCAAATTTAAAAACCATTTATAAATTAAAAGAGGGATTTATTTGTTATAAAATCGGAAGTCGCATAACATTGCTAATTATTCACCTCAAAAATTTCTCATCGTCTCAAGTTTCGTTACCATCAATTAAAAAATAAAAAATGACAGCCGGGCAGTGATTCCTTTGACACCTGGTGTAATCTCAGAGCCTTAGTATAAAAGTCTTGATACTTGATAACGTTTAGAGATCCGACCCGCTTGAAACATGGTACAATCAAACAGTGTTAGTCCCACAATTGCCTTTTAGTCATTCTTCGGTATTGTCTACGATGGTAAAACAAAGGTAATAGTTCTTAATGTCGTGAATTAATATTGTTCTTTTGAACACCACTGTACACAAAAATTGTCTGTTAATGATTCTCATCAATGCAAACTCCTGCTGTAGAAAGCCTTTTAATTAACAAACATACAGACATCTTTATCTTTGCCGCCAACCAAAAATTTATGTAAGTTTTAGGTATCTAATGCTTTTCAATTATCTAATTAGCAAGCAAAGACTTGCATTTAAAATGACTTGCTTTGTAATTTCATTCTTAACATACTCTCTCATTCTTGCATTGATTTATTAATTGCATCAATGAATATCTTTAATCTGCGTAAAAGGTCCATTATAATTTTAACTTGCACATTTATTTCCGCTTTTATCTGATAGTCTGATCTCACAGTACGTTTGTCACGCTTGTCGATTATATTGTTTAGAAGTGTTGGTATAATTGATTAATATTTTTTGTATTTTAATATTAGGTAATAAATTTTATTTCTTGCATTTTATTTACGATAGTAATTTATCATTCTATGAAGATTATATATGTATATAGAATATATAGATATGTTTAATAAATATTTCATGGGTACCGAACTAATGGAAACGCCTACACGATGGAACAATTTTTTTTAACTGAATTGATTTATTGGTTTCAGCACTGAAGAGTGACTTTCTTTTATACAGGGTGTCTGTAAATGGTCTGTGCAAAGAGCTAGCGAAAATTTGAGGATCTAACCCAATTTAGCTTGGTCCAAAAGTCGATAGATTCTGAAATACAGGGTGTCGTGTTTTTTTTTTAAACTTGTTTGTAAATATTTCTCTTAATAATAGCTTGATTTGAACAAAATTGGTAATCTATGGTTTTTAGAATGAGAAATCCAAATCTGAGTACATGGCAAAGGGCACCAATAGCAACGCCTCACCTACATCTACAACTTCATAACATTTTGTGTCTCAGTGTGTCAAATTTCTAATTGAAAATACTTATCCAGAAACGTTATACTTAGTAGATGTCGCTTCGATCAACCGTTTCTGGGATAATCGAATTTAAATGTTTTATTGCGTACTAAATCGCGTGGTAGCTCCCTTCACTCTTTATCTGGACTGGTATATTAAATTTCAAGCATATTTAAGGGGTCAACAACAAAAATTTATTATACATAGTAACGAGAGATCAAAAACTATAATTTCTACTTAAAAAGGTACTATTACAAAGTTATAGGCAATAAAAAAGTGTTTGAGAGGCTTTTTTGTTTGCCAGAATCCGTTTAGTCGTTACTGAGATATTTGCTAAAAACGCAAAAAAATTGACTCTTTTTGTTAACTTTGCAAAAACTTGTTGAAATCGTTAACGAACTTATAGATGGATTAGTGTTATAAAAAAGTTGGTCAGAAATAGACTCTGAGGGTTCCATATTTTTTCCACAATTGCAATGTTCATCTCACTAAGCTGAAAAGATATCATCGTACAGAGACATACATGAGATTATTTTATTCCTAGAAACTAATACTCCCCAAAAACGGTTCACCAAGTTTTGCAAGATAAATTAAATAATGCAGTGTCATCCTGAATGCTACGTATTTCAAATTGATGGTAGTCGAAAGCTGGGGAAAAACGTATATTTAAAAAAGATATGTAGTAATCTACGGTCAGTATAAACCGAGAGAGATTTTTTTTTTTCAAGAAAACGCTGTATTATTGTTTATTAACGTTATGAGCTAAAATTTGACTCATTCTCAGTGAAAACCTGAATGATCGATGGAAATTAGATTCAAAAAGAGCCATTTTGGGAAAAAATTGTAACTAGCGATTTTATTGCTGAAAAAGGTATATTTTGGCTCATCATCACTAAAAACATACTTCGATGGAAATTCATACGGTCCATGGCTTACAAAATGGTGGTGAAAAAATGGTCACTTTTTTCAGTTTTTCCAGTTTATCTGGAAGAATAAGGGTTGTATGAAAAAATGTTTCAAACAAAAAGTAATAGATAATTGAAAACCCTATGGATTGATATAATTAAAGTTATAGTTATCGAAATATAATTTGTTTTTCGGAAAATTCCATTTTTGTAAATTTATAATTAAATGATATTTATTAATAAACTATCGCTTCAAAATTCTAGAAAATGATAGATATTTTTGACCCAAAAAAGTGCGTTTAATCCGAAATTTGTGAGTTGAATAGTTTCCGAGAAAATCGAGCTCAAAGTTGAAAATTCGATGTCGATGTCCTAATAAAGATACTGCAACCAGGTTGACAGCAATTTGTTTGAAATGACGTATATTTTCAAGATATATTTTCAAAAATTTTTTTTTTTGGATTTTCCGTAGAAAAAATTGCGAAAAACTGTTTTTTGCACTCGAAAAAATGCAATATATTTTTTGTTAGTGTACTTACGGTTATTCTAATACGTCTATTAGATTTAGATATATCATTTCCGATCTCTGGAAAAAAAAATTGTTTTACGATTAAATTTACCTTTTTAAAAAAAAATCGCAACGTAGCGGTTTATAAATATTAAGGGCTGAAATCTACAGAACACATTATTGAATACTTGTAGTTTATCGAGAAATTTTCAGTTTCACGGAAAACATTCCTGTAAGATGTATGGACCTCTGACAAGTACCCACAGAATCTATCCGACGGTAGTCAAATCGCGGACTATATGCACATATTGCTTTGTGCGACTGGTAACATTTTGGAGTAAAGTATATGGTAAAATTATAATATTTAGATTATATTATTAATAAAAAGTTATTTCTGATTTTATTAGCAATCCATCATTTTATTAAAAAAAATACAGTTTGAACAAAAAGCATACATAATATAATATAATAATACAAAAATTATATCTTATTTTATTAACAATTCTGAAGCGATAGTTAATTAATAAATATCATTTAATTATAAATAAAAAAAATGAATTTCCCGAGAAAAAAAATTATATTTCAATAGGGGCGCCACCTATAACTTTAATTATATCAAACAATAGTTTTTTTTAATTATCTATAACTTTTGTTCGAAACATTTTTTCATACAACCCTCAATTTTCAAGATAAACTGGGAAAACTGAAAAAAGTGACCATTTTTAGGCCGCCATTTTGTAATTCATAGACCATATGAATTTCCATCGAAGTGTGTTTTTAGTGATGCCAATATATACTCTTTTCAGCAATAAAATCGCTAGTTACATTTTTTCCCTACAAAAGTTTAATTTTCATGTACTATAAACTACAAAATGGAAAATATTTTTTATAGTAGATGTAAAACTGTTTAAATGAAAGACGGTCAAGTTAGTAGTACTTGTCCGCTCATTCACAGGGCGCGGAAGTGGAGGAAGCTGCAGCTCGCGCACAATGGAATGATATGAAGATTAGACTAAAAGTAAGTAAAAAAAAACATATCTAAAAATTGTCCTCTTTGATGTCTCGAATTTTGTTTGGGATATAAATTTTTATTAACCAATAAGAGCAAAAAGGCCATTTTCTTCATTTAATTTGAAAAAAAAACTTACTATTATAAAGTTGTAGGAAATCAAAAAATACTTTTAAAATGCAGCATTACCTCTTTGACTGCTTTTTATTTATATAATTTAACTATTTTACATTTATTATAAAAAAATTATAGAACAGGCCAAATTTCAGTTCTTAATGGTAATAAATAACAATCCAGCGATCATATGGAAAAAACTTTATCTTGGCTTCTATTAGTCGTAGAGAACCAAAGTTGGTCCACTGAAAGAATTTCTATGCGTCATCAATCTACGAACATATCAAAGACAGCTTCGTTTTAATTTGTCTATAAATAAAAAATGACCGAAAATAAAAAAATAATTCTTCTAATCTCAGCCATGCGTTGCAAAAAATCAGACATGATGGATAGAGCAAGGTAGAAAGAGGCGACCGAGACAAACGAGTCATTGCGTTTTATAATTACAAAAGTTCTTTTGACGATTCAGTCAACACATTATTTTATTGACAGCTAGGGCTCAAGTTTTATTTATATTGTCTTGTGGAAAAATTTTGGATATTTAAATGAATTTAAAACAGAAGGTTATTTCATATAAAAGCTATTAATTATTGTTTTATAATTTATTACCGTGATATACTGTGTTTATTAAAAACCTTCATCTAAACGCATAATTCTAATTCTAACCTTCAAATCTGTCGACAGCGTCTAAATGTCCGACACTCGTACATAATTTCTAAATATTTTTGACACTATTTTAATCAATTGTAATAATCAAGTATTAAAAATTCGAATAAAGTAATTAGATTCGATTTGTTATTTTATATAATGCTTGGTGGGACTCTTAAGATGCAAGCATACCAACTCGAGCTTAATTTGGGCGAGTATTTCAAGTTAGAGAAGAGAAACGGTCGTCTTGTATAATCTGTTTAATCTGTTCAAAGGTGCAAAAAATAATTTTATTTTTGGAAAGAAACAATGTCAATTTGGTATCATTATTTCTAAGAGTAACGACTGCTCTTAAAATTTCAACGAAATTTCTATATGCTAATCGAAAAAGGGAAGAAAAGAGCCCAAATATTTTCTCTTCTAGAAAAAATAGACCACACTGAAAACTGAACAAAACGCTTTGAGTCCACTAGTAAGAAAAGCCTACGAATTATATTTTGGGTGCCAAATTGGGGATCAAGAAAAAACTTGGACCCCCAAAATTTGCTGCCACACTTGCTCAAGAACCTCAACAGGGTCGTTACTGAGTAATCACAAGTCTATTAAGTTTGGAGTGTCATTAATTTGACAAAAACCTTAGAATTTATGATTGCTACTTTGGCTTAATAAAAATCCAGGCGTTTTCTATAAAAGGCAAACACAAAACCGAATATCCTAATATATCCCTAGTTATGAGACCTGTACCTCATGACGCTTCTAGCATACCTGTCCCTAAAATTCTAGAACAATATGAAATCGACCATTAGTTTTTAAGAGAGACGGTCACGAATATAGTAGCAGTTAACAGCCTCATTTTATCTTTCAGGAAAAGCTCAACGATCTTATTCGTGATTTGAATCTTTCCAACTCACAACTGCTTCGATCTCGTTTACAGCAGTGGAATCTTTTACAAAAAGGAGTGAAAATTTCCACGTTTCAGAAAAGGCAGTCTATGCTGGCAGTATTTTTCTCAATGGCAAAGGACCTAGTTTACTGTTATATTTCGGGTTTAATCAACAAACCTGTCCTGTCCTATAAACCTAATTTGATGGAAATGAACAACCATCTATTCCGGTGGATCAAGCTGTAAATATGAAAGAAACGTACGAGAACATGCGTATATTGCTTCAAAGCATGAAATACGAAGATCATGAATGGAATGAATGTGTCGATCTAAAAGTTATTATACTACTTACATGATTGCAGAGTGGCTACACAATATATTATTGTTTTTTATGCAAATGGGACAGTAAAGCCAGAAACCAACATTGTGTCGTTAAAGAATAGCAGTTACGTGAAAACATTATATCCGGTCTGAAAAACGTCCTTAGTGAGCCCTTAGTAGAGCAGCAGAAAATTTATTTATCTCCTCTGCACATAGAAGTAGGACTTATAAAAACTTTTGTTAAAGTGAATTAGAGAAAGAAATTTTTATTTGAGATTGAAATTGGCACGTATAAATGAGGCAACGCTTAAAGAAGGAATGTTCGTTGGGCCGCAAACAAGAGGAATTTTTAAAAACGAAAATTTTGAAACTACATTTCCGGGACAAGAAAATATGGCGTGGACTGCCTTCAAAAATATATGTAGCAATTTCAGGTAAAAAGAAATCGGAGAACTACAAAGATCTAGTTGTAAAATTTATCCAATCTTACGAGACTTTAGGTTGCAACTTGACACATAAGCTGCAATTTCTTCACTCCCATTTGGATTTCTTCCTTGAAAGTTTTCACCAGCAAATTGTTCAAATCTATAAGCGGTATAGTGGAAAATTGACCCCAAATATGTTAGCGGACTACTGTTGGACCCTCAAACCTGAAACTGATCCCAACGAATACACTGTTATAAATAACCTTAAATTTAATGCAAATTTAGTGTCGATTCTACGTTAAATTTAATGATTTTGTGCCAAAAATTGTGAATATTTAAATTTACTTTGAATTTAAAGCAATTCATTCAAATATCAATTCGTTGTACATTAAATTTGATCAAATGGTATCTTAAATTTCAATAAAATAACTGAAAATATATTTCAAGTTCTGTACAATAAAATTAATTTACATATACCCTAATACTAAATGAATTTACATTATTATTCAATATATATTGTATGAGCTTCCGGGAGATGGCGTAATTTGTATAGAACTTTTTGTCTAGTATGATATAAGTTGCTTAAAGAACCTCAATTTTCTTATGGTGAGGTGTATATGTTTGAACCGTACTGACGAGAACCAACGAATTCTAAACCGGTCTAGATGGCGGACACTACCTATGGGAAAAATGTCCATCTTTCCACCTTTTCCTGGTTGGTTCAGAATTTTTTGAACTCGTATTAATGTTTGTGCATTTAATATGTGATAATATATCTCAAATTCAATAAACAGTAGCTATTCACTAATGTACATAGTGTCGCAATTAGCAATGCCCCTGGTAGTAAGGGCATGTAGCTAGCGATCTATTTTTGACCACCGTAGTACATGTATGAATGTTTCGTCCCGATACCGGTGGTGGACTCATCAGTGGGATCCACCGGTATCTTTCCCAGACATCCTTGTACTTTCCCCAAATTTGGACCTCTATTTAAGTCTAGTTTTGCCGGAAAGCGGTGGTGAGATGTTATGTTTCACAACATCCCTCCCTAAGGCATTTGCTTTCCGGCTTAAACTGTCGGACAGTCCAAGCCGTTAGAAAGCACAGGCCTGAAAAGGAAGTGGAACGGACATCCTCGGTGGTCTTCCAATGGTGAGACCGGGCTTGATGAAAGCCCTCAGCGGTTTCTGACATTCTGTCCTATATTCACATCTATGGTTTTACCACATCATTTGCGGTTTTGGACTCGTCATCTAACCGCTGTCCCTGCTCGGGCGCCATGTCGCAATTAGCAATGCCCCTGGTAGTAAGGGCATGTAGCTAGCGATCTATTTTTGACCACCGTAGTAAATGTATGGATGTTTCGTCCAGATACCGGTGAGGAACTCATCAGTGGGATCCACCGGTATCTTTCCCAGATATCCTTGTACTTTTCACAACCTCTATTTAAGTCCAGTTTTGCCAGAAAGCGGTAGTGAGATGTTATGTTCCACAACAATAGTCACGTTAAGAAGTAATGATGAGACTTTAATTTAATGTATGATTGAATTTAGAATAATGTAAATTATTAAATTTAATGCATTATATTAAATACATTTAATCAACTTTTTTAGAAATTTGCTTCTAGCAAATATACATGAAATTTGATGCATTTCTTTTTTACAGCATACAAGTGAAAATAATTATTTTAATTGCATTATACTGTTTTCAATACAAAATAAAGCATATTTTGTAAAAAAAGTGATTTTTTAACAAAAACATTTACTAGGTTGCTTATGGTTTGGGTTTCTTATGTTTTATATTCTTCTTTTCTTCTCTAAAAATTTGTGGGTGAAAGGTAAAAACCGAGCTCATATTAAAGTAGACCCAAAAAAATATCAAGGATCGACAAAAAATTTCCATATGCATAGCAGTGCTATTAGTGCAAGTCTTGATGAACAAAATAATCTTTAGTGCGGCTTTGTATGATTCTCCAAAATAATTTCCCCATCCCATAAAAAATGACAATTTTTCACTTTAACGACATAAACAATTGCAATTAAGCAAAAACTATTGGACCGTCAGAGTTCATCTTCTGCCATCTTTTTGTATCACTTATTACATATTATCTATCCGTTAACGATTTCAACAATTTTAGTGCTAAAAAACGCTTTTTATATTTTTTATACACATCTCGGAGCTACTGAACGGATTTTGACCAACAAGAAAACATTTTTTCATGCCTATAACTTTCAGATGATAATATGAGCATAAATGTTAATTTTCGAATAAAATAAAAAAAAAACGATTTTTCGCTCTTAAATGTTAGTAAAAAATTATTTGTCATACAAAATTCGACACGTTAAAGATGTGTTTTTTTTTCTATCCCTTGTATCCAAAAAGAAAATTGTCATTTGCATTTAATTTTTTTTTCCTGAGCTCTTGTTATACGTGGCCAAGCAAATGTTATTTCGTTTAAAAACCTTTCTTTTTAAAGAATTTTATGTTTATTATAAGATTTGTGTATATCCTGTATGTATTTATTGATTCACATAAGTAGGTAGTATTTATTGATGTGTGGGATATCTATTCACAGTCGACTAAAACACCATCGTAAAAGCAAATAAACTTAAGTAAACAGTTTGGCATTAGTAAACGCCATATTTAGACATTCCGAGTAGCAAATTGTGAATTTTTTATGCTAAATTATTTAAAATTCCTAATCATTTAGCAATATTTCTAAGTATCTAATTAATTTTTTTTTTGGTAAATTAATAATAATAGACAATATTAATACTCGTGATTTTGTGTCACCATATTGATCATAAAATAATAGGTATATTTTGTCAGAATTATTTTTAAATCTTTACCAAATGATATACCTCGATCAGAGAAGGTTATAATGGTATAAGTTACTGATGAATCCAAGGTGAAAATATGTGAAAAGCAATAGTAACAGGGTGTGTGAGTACCAAGTTCAGGTTTCGGGTATGACTAATCGCTAAGAAACGCCCCCGTCATCTTTCAAGCAGGAATGAAAGCAATTCAAACAAATGCCATTGCCAAAATTTGAACGCTTAAAGTTCTCAAGATTATAGACTAACTCTAGAGCAATTGATCAGGAACAATAGAGCACAGGGAATTTAAAAAAAAATGAGGACGCAATCAGCCTTACAAGAGAAGGGGTAGCAACTTCTTTTCTCAGCCTGCAGTCTTTCTATGAAAACCAAAAAGCCCCATAAAAGAAGAGCCCCGGAGCTGGCAACAAATTTAGATAAAACTGACGTGAATTAATACGCCTTGTTGCCAAAGAACGCAAGAATGCATCTCGATGTCCCAAAAAGGGATTTTTGAGTAATAACGAATCTTCTCCCTAAGATACTATTTCAAAAAAATAACATAGTCGAGGATGAGGTGTACCGGTACCACGATCATACAGCCAAAACAGCAGAACACCAGCTAACCGAATGCATAGCACTATGACGCCAAGAAAAATAATAAACTTCGTGAAAAGTCTAAATATCCCAGGCTCATATTAGGGTAACTTATAAAAGATCTTAAAGGTCAAAAGGTTGCAGAGAAACAAGAAAAGCTTTAACAACTCTCTTACAACGTACCAACTCTGAGAATCTGATTATGACCAGGAAAGTGACAATGAACTTCTGGAATGGCTACAGCTTGGAATCTCGAATTTGAATTCAGATGTTTAAGTTTACTGGCCCCAATGTGGCTAAAGAGAAGGTATTGCCAGAGTCAAACCACTAAAATCAGGATAAGTAATGCGCTAAGAATTTTGTGGTTCTCGGATAGCTAAAAAGTTACACCATTGAACCACGAGGCATATACAATTTCACTTGAAGAAGGCTAAAGATAACCACTAGCCAAAACGTCGTGATATTCAAGAAGAAATAAAGACCTTCTTCTTCTTCTTCTTTCTCAGCCCATTGAGGTCCATTCCTGGACATAGGCCTCTCCGATGGTCCTCCACTGGGATCTGTCTCTCGCCTTTTGGAGCCAGCCTTTTCCAGCAAACTGTCTTATATCCTCTACCCATCTGCGTTGTGGCCTGCCACGATTTCGGTTCGTTTCTCGCGGTCGCCATTGCAGTAATTTACTCGTCCACCTATCGGGCTGTTGTCTAGCTATGTGCCCCGCCCATTGCCACTTTAGTCGTGATATTCGTTCAATGACGTCAACTACTTTGGTTCTTGATCTTATTACTTGATTTCGTATTTTATCCCGAGATTCCTAGCATTTGTCTCTCCATGGAGCGTTGAGTGACTAGGAGCCTATTTGCGTTTTGTTTGTTCAGTATTATCGTTTCCATGCTGTAAGTAGCAACAGGCAAGACAAACGTGTTATACACTTTCCGTTTAAGGTTGATTGGTGTATTTCTATCTCTTAATACGTATTGCAGCTTTCCAAAGGCAGCCCATGTCAGCCCTATTCTCCTTGTTATTTCCGCCGTTTGATTTTCTTTGCCCAGTTTCATGACGTGGCCTAAATAGATGTACTCTTGGACATTCTCTATGATTTCCTTTTGAATCTCTATTTGTACACTTGCATCAGGGCTCATTAACTTAGTTTTCCCCAAGTTCATCTTAAGTCCACCCCCCAAAATCCTATCCACCACCCTCAAAACTACCCCCCCCCCTCATCTTCCAACCCATATATCTTCCAACCCGCACTTAGCCAGCGTGGAAGATTACGGCTGAAAACCTCCAATATGGTGATTTTAAAAACAGATATCTACTACTTTGCAATACCCTGTTGTATTAAGGGACCTCTGAGGGTTCGACCATCTAAATGTCCAATGTTTGTGGGAACAAGTGTGAGTAGTCAACATATAGGGTACTATAAAAAGCGAGACAAAAATATGAAGAAAAATATGCCTTGGGAGACGAAAAAAAAATGCGAACGAAATGAACTCCATCAAAAATCCTCGAATAAGCTCTGAATTGGAAAATTAGACTATAATAAAATATTAGCCAAGAAACCGTATACATAGTGCATTAACAGACATCAACAAAATGGGAATTATAGCGAAGTGATTCTGTTTATAAACAGCTTGAGTAAACGTCGCGGTTTGAAGCCATTCCAGGTCAGATTTAGGAAATGAATTTATCTCAATCTTGGGAAATCCCAAAAAGAATATTTAGTATTTTTTAAATAAAATTACTTTATTTACATCACCTATCATCATCACTTTACTCTATTCATGCTAAGTATATAGCCCTTGAATATAAAAACGTAGATCTTATTTGATCAGTGGATATAAAATTACACAAAATACGCTACAATCATAAAAGCTACTTGTCACCAGAGTTTTATTGTAAAATGTAAAGATACCTGTAACCAGGCGCAGGTCTAAGGGGGGGAGGCGGGGGGGCGACCGCTCCCCCCCCCCCCCCCCAATAGAGCTTTGACTTCAGGAAAATAGACCCGATTTTGCTCCTTATACTTTAGTTGATTCTAGAACTAGAGAGTGTAATAAATCCTGTTTTACCCTTTTTTCTTCGCAACTACCTGTGTTTTTTAATCCGGCATCTTTGGCAAAATCTGTTAAATACATATATTTTTCATAGGAATGGGTTAGAAATTATAGTCAAAAATACCGGTCTATAATAATAGATTATTTGGGTTGGATAACAATAGATATTTGGAAGTGTGAAGTGTTAAAAAGGATTTTATTCCTTGTCAAAGGCGTCGGAAAGATGTTTATTTTATCACTAAGTATTTATAGCATAGAATATTATTTCGGTAATAAACTTACAATAAAAATTTTTTATATTATTTTATTTTCTAATGATTTCTTAATATTTCACATATATTACAAAATGTAGATAATTTTGACATATTTAACACAAATCACAACTGTATTTTTATTATTTTAAATTTTGTCATAGAAACCGTTTTAGGTACATTCAAACTAAAATGTAGCCTTATTCTCTAATAAATTCTAAGTTATAATTTAAATACTTACAAAATACCTCTTGTCAAAAATGCAAAAAGTTAAACATACATAAGAAAATAAATTCATCCATATAATATAAAAAAATATTTTTTGGGCTATCGGTCATTTTATTATTAATTAAAAATATTTTTAGGACATTTGACGGTTCATTTTATTTATTTCTCAAACCATCTGCAGAATTACAATTAAACACTAAAAAGTGATTCAAATATAAGTAGTTTCTATATGTTACAGTTAAAATTAGACCTACTTATTTATATTTCTATTGTACTGATATCTTAATTTAATTTACTTTATTATATAGATAGCGGATAGCCCTAAAAAAATAAAATAGACATATTAATTCTACAAGCTTAAGAACAAGACACAAATACAATAATAAAATAATAAAAAACTTACGGCTAATTGGAATTAAATATATATAAAATTAAAGAGTGGGACACACTAAAATAAAAATATATCAGTGAAGCTATTTTCACTTAAATTAATTATAATTGGTTCCTCTATCTCATCGATCATGAGATCGAATTTCCACATTTTGTTTTATTCTTTTATTATATGGATTTTTTCCAATTTTCCGCAGTAACTTAATTCAAAAAAAAAATATTTCAAAAGTTCCGTTAAGTTACTAATTTGGTAGGTTGTGCTATTTCTAGCAACTCTACCTTTTACTTGAGAGAGATATTTGATTCTCCAACGGACAGTTTCCGGACGATCTATAAAAATTTTCTATCTGGTTGTTCCCAGCAAAAATTAAGTTCTCTGACCAATTTCCAGAATTCAATTCTTTAAATTTCAGGTATATCGCGATCTTCATTGATTTTATTTAGAATTTTGTCGACAGTTGGGATCCGCTTCTCATAATAAAATGTATGTAAAACCCCTTTTATTGCAGTTTCATCTTTTCTTCCAACGAGGTTTTTCGTCTGTATGTGATCGAATGTGGCTTGGGAGTACTAACAGTTCCAGTCGTTTTTTTCTCCTTCAGTATTCAGTACATAGTAGATTTTCTAACTTTTGTCATGTTGGAACACATCTCAACAGAGCTTTTAACATTATTATCTAGATATTGATATCTTAAGGCATCATAAATATTTTTCGTTGAGGAAAAAATGTCCTAGTTTAACGATTTTAGAATAAATATAGAGGTGGAAGCCATATTTTTTGGGAATCTCACGAATCTCAAATAATATATAAAAACAAGCGCAAGTAAGAAAAATCACTAAGGAGACACTGTAAGGTGTACTTTGCTCACTGACAGAAATTAAACTGAACTATCATAAATTTTAATGTTGCAGTAAATTTATAAAAGCTTATAATATTTAAATATAATTAAATACAATTAGATTTACGACAGTTTTCAGTTACCTGCGGCACTGGAATAAGTACGTTGGAGGTTTCGGTAACAGTTTTATTATTCTCTCTAGTTCTTGAATAGAGTATAGAAATGTGTATGCGTGCGATCGCCTCCCCCCCCCTCTCCCAAGAGCTTTGAATTCAGGAAAATAGAACCGATATTGCCTTTTATATTAGGAATGTGTATGTTGCTGGCCGTCCTCCCCCCCTTGTTTTTTCTTGTGATCGCCCTCCCCTTTCCAAGAGATTCAAATTCAGAAAAATAGACCCAGACCCTGCCTTTTACACTAAAAATGGGAGTGTTGCTAGTGTTTCCCTCCTTCCCTCCCGTCGACAACTTGTTTTCGCTTGCCACAGTATACTTTTGTGAAATCACCGCCTCCCCCCCCCCAAAAAAAAAAAGAGAGGCTGGATCGGCCCCTGCCTGTAACACTTCTCTTTTTTCGAAATTAACTAGTTTTGGAAATACAAGGGAAGATTGATTTTGAGCGGTATCTTTAAAACCATCTAACGTAAAAGTTTGAAAAAAAAATTTTGAATATATATCATTAGTTCATTTAAATAATAACCCGTATGATCGACTCCAAAAAAAATTAGAGTACTTAGCTTGGTTCTCTGAAAATTTACAGAAACATTATTACTATACCAAATTTCAACTTTCTATGTCAAATATTCTCTGCGGAAAAGGGATATGCCACATAAATACAGAGATAGACCAACAGACAAACACTTGAGTAATCCTATAAAAATCCTGTTTTTTTTTTAATATGAAGAACTCTAAAAACTAAAACATGTCAATAATATCATTTATACCTTTGATATATTTGTGGCCTAAAATCTGACCACAAGCATAATTTTCCAGGTTCACCTTGAATTTGTTACTGTACATTGAAAATAAATAAATATTCGAGTTTCAGTCGGTATGACATCTCTACAATAAAGAAAGTAATTAAATTTTTAATTGTTGTCATGTTTGCAAGATTATATAGAACTGACCTTTGTTTATTGGCGGTTTAATAAGTCTTCATAATTTTATATCTTTCTTTTTCAATAGGGCTATTGACCTAATATTATTCATAATGAAAATATGAAATGACCAGAACGAAAACTTATATGCTTAATAACATTATTTTTTGTTAGGTGCGGAAAGAGTATGACTCCTAGTACTAAAGTTGTAAAATGTTAATCCCGCTTCTCCACAGAGAGAGAGAGAGAGAGAGAGAGAGAGAGAGAGAGACTATATCTTTAAATGTTTGCATTTCTTTCACACCCAGCCCAAGTCGGCACACTGGGACCTGCGGTCTATTCTTTCTATGACTATGGTTTATTTAAAGTAAGTGTAAGAAACACGACTATATCGTAAGCCTAGCTACACGATATCCATTCACTCTACATTGCCTAAAACAGATTATTTTCTGGTTAAATTTTTTATACCAATTAATGTGTCATCTTTTTTTACCGATATTAACAGAGAAGCCTTTCTAAAGAGAGGCTACTGTAGCCTAACCAACATGTCTATGAATCAAGAAAATCATTTGAGATAGCTCTACATCACCTAGTAAGGAAAATATATTCTGCCAATAATAACCAGGAAATAGCGGTAGTAACCTAAAATGATATCGAAGGAGCATTTAACCATACTTCTTTATGAGAATGTCCGCCAGAAAACATGGCATAAAAAATACTTGTATGTATACTCCAAGACAAGCCACCACAATTAAATCTGTTAAGGAAGCCTTGTAAGTATCGGTAGATAAATGCTGCCCACATGTGGGATTTTATTTCCTTTTCTGCGGGAGTTAGTAGTCGACGAACTTCTGGTAAACCTCAACAATCAAGGCTACTACACCCAGGAGTATGCTGATAATCTAGTTATACTAATAATGGGAAAGCAAGGCAAAACATTATTGAAACTTCTGCAGGAAGCTCTGAACACAATGGAGGAGTAGTGCACTAAGGGGCATCTTAGGGTTATTTGTCGAAAAACCACATTTATACCATCTCCTAAAGGAGGAAGCTTAATGAATTAAAACTACCAACTCTCTTCGGAACACAAATGCATTGATCATAACCAAATGTAAAAGAATCATAACCAAATGTAAAATTGCTATTATCGCAGCAAAAAGGGCCTTGGGTAAAACAAGGGGATTAAACCATGCATTGTATATAGTAGTGGTAAGGTTCCTGATAACATATCTCTCGGTTCAATGGTGAACAAATTCTTCCAAGGAGGGGAGCTCTGAAGCTTCCTAAACGACAAACACTGGCCTATACATTACGAGAGGTATGAGAAGCAGCCATGGGAACTTTATTATCTCTCTTCCCCCTTTTGAGGCAAAAGTGAATGAACAAAATAATATCTAGAAAAATGGACCCGCCCTCGGATACACCAGCATCAAAAGCATGATAACGGGCTCATTATTAGAGATGAAGAGTAATGTCATGCCAAAAGCTTACAACTTCAACATTTAGAATGATCTAAAGTTCAAAAGTGACTATGGTACGCGGTATGAGCCATCCCGAAAATCAATATAAATGAGGCACTGTATTCGAGACAGAAATACACGCAATCGATATCTGCCATCGAGAGAATTTGACGAAGAGTTACAGGGATAGAACCGTCTCCATTTTCTCCGCGCTGAAAACGGTTTCTTTGTGTGATATGTCTTAAAAGTGTATCCACAATGGAGTTCTTAATGTGATATGTCTTAAAAGTGTATCTATAATATACCTGCTATGTTTCTCAAAGCGCCACACTAACTTTTAAACATGAACTTGATTTTATCATCCCTCCTTAAGTAATTTAAGGTATTTTATAAATAAAATACTACCAAAAAAGGACACTAAAGTTATATTTACCTTATTTGCTAAAATTTTTCAAAAATTTTGATTGTTTTATTCACTTTACATGACCACAAATACTCTCGTAATTTCCGATTACTGGTTCTTTGCGAATAATAATCTAAGACTTGAAGATAACGTACATATTTAATAATACCGCCAAGATAAATAACACATTAGTCAATTTAATTACATCATAGTATTTACCTTCCTCAAAAATACGTGACAAAAATCAATTTAAAGATATTATATAGGATTCATCCAAATTTGTATAATTACACTTGATGACTATAATTATTAGCTTAATATGGCGAAAAAGCGTAAGAAACCTTGTTCGCGTTTTCTGCATAAAATTAAAAATTTAACAGCCTTCTTAAGTCTTACGTCATATTTAAACGCGCTAAATTTGATTTCCGCCATTTAGAACCACAACAGCACCATTTAAATGGGTATAAGGGGATTTAGTTTTTATTTCGTTTTTAAATCGAGATCAGTTTCGATGTTTGTAAAGGGCGCTACCAGCAGCACTTCAACTAAGTCTAAAGCTTCATAACTTTTTTGTGCTTTGGCGTATTGGATTTCTAATTTAAACTATTATTCCCTGACATATTTTATCTAATAAAGTCTAGGTAAGTATCACTTCGAGCAAAAATTTACTGTTAAATTAATTTTTTATCAACATAAGATATGTGCTTAAATTTTAAGCTATTTATTCTTTTACATAATTTTTTATACATTCATCTTAAGACTGGTACACTTCATTATATCAACAAGTTGAAAACAGACTAATGAAAAATAACTTTCCCAGAAAGTCTTGTAGAAATTGTCAGATATATACCAGAATGGTGAATGTCATAAGTAATAATAAATTGTCTATAATGATTGTCCATCTAAACAAAGAGTAACAACCCACTACACAGGGTCTTATTAAAATTATTTCCTACTGTTGAGTAACTCGATTTTACAGTCTGTCGGATCAAACCACTTAAGCAGTGCGCCCACTGAATCGGCTCGGCTCCGTCCGTTCCGTCCGTTCCGTCCGCTTCAGTCAGAACGCCGATGGCCCCCGCTCACTAGCTCCGCACCATTCAGACTAAACAGTGATTAAAACTGCTTTAACCATTAGAGTTTCTAGAGCTGTTATTTTCGATGAAAAGTGAATAAAATGAGTAGTTCTTCCAACTCTGAGGAGGATATTGTTGTGGCTGCTCTAGCCTGTGTTGAAGCGGAAGTGGAGGAAAAGCGGAGAAGAAGATATCGGGTTCATGATATTTACCTTAAAAAAAAGTTCACGGGGAATTTTATCATTTATTTCCAGAGTTGATGACCGGCAATGAAAAGTTTTTCAAATATTTTAGAATGTCTAGTATAAAATTTTATGAAATTTTAAATATGTTGCCGCTCAGGAAACAAAACACTAACCTTCGAAAATCGATTCCACCAGAGGAACGTTTAGCAGTTACTTTAAAGTAAGTGTATTATATAGTCGAATTAATTAAATTTGACGTCTACATCACAGATTTTTGTGATATAACTAATGTTTTTTGACTGTGACGTGAACGCCTAGACAATTTACTTCAAGTTTATTAGGCAACAACTATGTATAGAGAATATTATTATTATTATATATTCTGTATGCTCTCACGTTTTCTATCAATTCTTCGTCCAACATAGTAACAATGCAAATCCTACGTCTATACCACAGATTATACGACCTCTTTCTATTTCTAAAATAGTCGAACGTTTTCAGACCTCTTGAGAATAGTCGAAGGCGCCGATGCCGAAAGCGCGGAAGCGTTCTGGCCGGTCGGAACCAGTGAGCGGACTCTCATTTATTTACGTGTAAACCGAAACGGGCCGATTGCGCGGAGCCAAGCGGTCTGAACCGAGCCGAACCAGTGGGCGCGCTGCTTTAAACTACTTGTTATATGCTTTATATCTCTGAGACAATATCAATTCAAATATTTTGCTCCTTGTGAATCTATCAAAGTCTTGGGGTCTATGGAAAACAAAAAAAAAATTGGCTCGTGATCTATGGGACCCTCTGGTATAGAACATAACCAGAGAGAAGATATGTTCTTATTTATATTTAAAATGTTCAATAAGCTGAATCGATTGTGTATGATTCCTTCTAGACAAACAGAACAGCAATATTTCATTACGAGATATGAACGTAAAAGAACATGCCTGAAATATCCTATAAACACAGTTAAAATAAAGAAATAATCCTCCCCACTTTGTGAGTTGTGAAACAGAATTCTCCAAGCATCGTCAGCATCCCAAAGCATTTATCAGCGTCCATGCACATAATTGTCGGAAGTACTGCCTATTGAGTTATAAGAAAAACGTTTGTATAGTTAATTATACAATTATTGTGTGACTTGTTTCGTACTAATTTTGAATAAAAATTTTTTTGATAATAAGACATTTCAGTTACTTTGATCACAATATAGAATTACAATTTAATGTACCACCAGGAAAACTAGAATAAATCTACATATTCGTAATAATTATGAATATGAAATATTTTTGGTCACGTATGTATACAGTGCATTTCTTTTACAGCTGAACGTGCAAGTTTCCATGACCCCTACTAGGCATATTTTTACTAAAAGAATCTTGGTGCTTCTAAGAATATACGTAGTTTAAAATCTAAAGAATACATTAATAAATGTTCAGGGAATACCCAAGAAAATTGTTTTACAATAAAAAATGACACTTTTTAATTCCCTGCTATTTATTGTTATCACACATATTTGAGGAAGATGGATATTTTGGCGTTACTGTCAGTAAGAATTACATATGAGAGTTAAAAATAATACTTTTTTAATTGAAAGCGTTTTTGGGTATTTCTCAAATATTTTTACATAAGTTCTATTGGAATGTATTCTTGAGGTTTTAAATGACATCTATTCTAAGAATATTTAAGATTGTTTTAGTAAAAATGTGTCTGAAAGGAGTTTAAATATTTGCTATTTAAAATCCTATGATCCATGTTAAAATAAATTTACTGTACAAAACTAATTTTTGTCTGATAATTTTTTTAGCACAGAAGGTCTCATTAGTAAACAATTTGGTTCTATTAAATATTTTATGTTAACAATATTTACCATAAATCATAAAATATTTAAATTTGCTTTCTAAATCAGGGGAGATAAAACCACTGCTATGCAATAACGGTACCGGTTATATAACTCTAATATTTACTTTATATGTTTTTTATATTATTTTTAATTTAAAATCTTTGCATTTAGTATTTATGAATCTAAATAATTATTTGCTTTTAAATTAGGTTAAATGAAAGGAAAACCAACATTCTCCGCATTTAAATACCAAGTTTTCACATAATCGTAAAAAGATTCTTACAAAAGAGTGTAAATCTCGATTTTATGTATTGTTTTGTTGCATCATGATCCGGCTTTTGTTTCAAAATGTAATCCTATTCTCGTGCATTTGACTATTAAAGCATTAATTTGTTTATTTCGCATTCTTTATTTTTCTTAAGATATGCTCTTTTCCGCAAGGTTGGATCATTGAATTAAGCGGAGAGGCAATAATGCCGTCGGTCAGGGACGTAACGAATTAGCTATTTATCACAGGACAAATCAATTTACTGTTTTAAACTCAGGTTTAAATAATACAATGCCACACGCCAATTTCCTTAACTTGTGTTACCAGCTGGAATTAGCACATTTCGAAAAAAAAACATTAAATTTTAAAAAGAACAAAAAAGCGATATAATCAGTATGGCTGGTAGTACATTTAAATGTTTTTCTCGAGATGTTACCTCATATAGTATAATGAGGCAACATCTCGGGAAAATACCTTAATGTGGCAAAACCAAATACCTCCGTCATAATAAATTTGTTGGTATATACTAATGACATTTATGGCGTATCGAAAAGTAAACATACGCCATTAAAAGTCAATCTGTTATCACTTCTCATTGTGCAAAAAACATAATTCTTTATATATTCGAAAATGTTGAACTTTGTACAATGAAAAGACGTTTTTCAGGAAAGTTTCTTTCATTTAATGCAAACAACTGCTAAAAGACATCGATTGTTAGTTAAAGCTTATGACGAAAATGCTTTAACAAAAAAAAACATAATGGTGTATATGCAAAATATGAATCAAATGTGACAAAGACCCAACTTGGCTTTAGAAGTGGCTTTGACATCCGAGAGGCTGTTTTTTCCCTGCAAGTACCTATACAAAGATGCAGAGATATGAACCCAGATATGTATAAATATTTTATCGATCTCTCTAAAGCCTTTGATAATATAAAATGCGAAAAACTTATAAAACTTAAAGCTAAGAGTCTAGATTCTAAAGGCATTCAAATCAAAAAAGGAGTCCGCCAAGGATGTGTTCTTTCACCTACACTCGTCAACATATACTCGAAAGCGATCTTTGACGAAGTACTTTATGATGCCGCAGAACGAATGGGGGTGAATTGGGAACCCATAAATAATATCAGATACGTGGACGATACTGTCATCTTAGCTAATAGCATTGAAGACCTACAATGCCTCTTACAAAGAGTGAAAAACATATCTGAAGAGTTTGGACTAAAATTAAATGTCTCAAAAACAAAATGGATGTGAATTAGTAAAAACCGAACATCTATCGAAAAACTTAGATTAGATCAAGCAATAACTATAGACTACGTTGAAAAATATACGTATTTTGGGAACCATGGTTCATAAACAATAGGACATGACGACAGAGATCAGATATAGAATAAAAAAGGATAGGTCAAGTTTTACTAAAATGAGACACATATTTACCAGCAGAGACATTTCATTATCACTAAAAATCATATTAATAAAATGCTACGCCTTCCCGATCTTACTATATGGAGTGAAAGCGTAGACCATGATAGAACAACTTATGAAAAAGTTCTCGGCTTTTGAAATATGGGTGTACCGATGAATTCTAAAAATATCTTGGACGGATCACCTCACAAACGAGAAAGTGTTGACAAACAATAAGAAATTTCGCTCGTAGTAAAGAAAATGAAGCTGGAATACCTTGGCCACATAATGAGACACAACAAGTATCGCCTCCAACAGCTTATCCTACAGGGAAAAATCGATGGTAGCATAGGTCCAGGCAGAAGAAAAAATTCATGGATGCAAAACTTACGAAAATGGTTTGGATTAACATCTGTCCAACTATTTAGACTAGCCACCAACAAGACACGAATCGCTATGTTAATAGCCAACGTCCGCAATGGATAACGCAACACAAAAAGAAGAAAAAAAACTTCTGAACGATGGTTTAAATGCTGCGTGATAATTTTGATGTAAAGGACGAGGAGCGTCTAGGTCAAGTTGAAAGATGCAGATTATTAAGAATTATTGGATGAAGACTCAACTTAAACGTTAAAAAAATGGTAGAAACATTGAATGTATGCCGCTCCACTATTTCCGAACTGCTACATCCACTGGAAAATTGAGAAAGAAGGAAAATCGGTTCCGTATAAATTGAAGGAAAGAGACATTGAAAGGCTAAAAACCACTTGTAAAATTTTGCTTGCCAGACACGTGAAAAGTTGATCTATTTTGACAACCCGAAGCATAAAAATCATGAGCAGATCGATGCCAGCCTTCAACGTTACAACCAGTTCGCGATATGCATGGAAAGAAGGTTTTGCTATGTATTTGGTGGTATATTAAAGGAGCTGAGTATTACAAACTGCTAAAGCCTAGTGAAACAATTAGTGGTGTTCGATATCGACAACAATTGATAAAACTAAACTGAGCATTGGCGGAAAAACAACCAATATACGTCAAAAGATATAATGTCATTTTCCAATATGAGAATGCTCGGCCCCTCATTATAAAATATGTAAAAAACTATTTGGAAAACGTTAAATGGAACATCCTAGCCCCCTGAACTTAACTCCTTCGGACTATTATTTATTTCGATCATTGCAGCACAGACTTTCTGAGCAACACTTACAATCTTACGAAGAAGTGAAAATTTGGCTGGATGAATGGTTAGCATCAAAAAAACGAAGAGTTCTTTTGGCGCGGAATCCATTCTTCGACAAAAAGATGGAAAAAGCTCATAGCCAGCATAACCAATACTTTTTTTATTTTGTTTTGGAAATACATGGTCAATACTAACCGAAAAGGAAAAAAGTATAACAATAATTTTTTTGATAACACCGTTTACGAGAAAAATGCAAAACCGATTTTTCGACCTTTAACCTGGAATACATTTTTTAGCAGACGTAAGATCGGTGAAGAATTTTGATATTTTAATCGTAATAATGTAATTAAGACCTTTGCTAATTTTTAGCTCTATGCGAATTTTTTGCGAAATGAAATGTTTATTTTGACTGGATTACAAAGTAAAGCACAATTTAGAAACTGTGTCACAGAAAGTGTATATAGTAAAAAAATATTTTCAAAACCTTTGGGCAACCTTAATAAGTTTGACATGCCATTTGATTTATTTGGGTTTAACGAATCGGTAAATTTTGTACGTGATTACTTAATCGTATGTTAAATTTTCTTTGAGCAGTCGACTGTAACTCTTTTATATACATAAGAATATAACTGGTTAACAGAAATATAATGAAATAATCAGAACCTGAGGAGTTATACTTTTAGAAAACGAGTATAAACAGATGTCTTATGTGTTATAAATTATAAGCTTGTACAATTGTTCATATAATTAGCTTGACCATTGAGTTGTTAAACATTGTAAATGAATAAGAATATATCTTCGAGCCAAAAAATGACAACAATTTTATAATCAATTTACTTTCAATGCGTAATTCTATTAATGATATTCTTTTATATTTAATGATGGTAATAAAACATTTTTACAATTCGTTTGCCCGTTATTTATTTCATGACTTATACCAAGGGTGATAGAAAAGTGTTTTACATAATTATTTGTGATTAAATAATTGATAAACTATTTTATAATCAATTTACTTTCAATGCGTAATTCTATTAATGATATTCTTTTATATTTAATGATGGTAATAAAACATTTTTACAATTCGTATGCCCGTTATTTATTTCATGACATATACCAAGGGTGATAGAAAAGTGTTATACATAATTATTTGTGATTAAATAATTGATAAACTATTATTTTAGTATTTTAAATGTTGATAATCTTTTTTCTATGATCTTTTTCTTCAAAATAAGTAATAAAAATTGGTGCAACCATCCTAAAGCTTATGTCTGGCTCTAGTGGGAATTGGAACTTTCGACAACGAGCAGTTAACGATTATGTTTTACTGGGAATTTTCGACTTCACAGCGAAAAGTCTGTTTTTAGTTTACAGGCACCCAAGAAATTTAATAGTGATGTAGTCATGGTCCAAGAGATTATAGATTTAGGGAAAATAACAAAAATAACATATATATATATATATATATATATATATATATATATATATATATACCGAACTAGGGTTATTGGGGATGCAGTCAATTTAAATTTGTAAGCCTTGATAAGGAAAAAAACCCTTTTTAGATTCTGTCAAGGTTTCGAGAATTTATTTTTCTCTTCTTCAGGACATTTCTACAATATTAATTACAAACTTAGAATATTAAACCTAACCTATAATTATTAAGAAATTCACCAATCTGGTTTGAATATGAAATAAGTAAATATGTGAAAAACAAGGGATAAATACCATTAAAACTATATATTATATTTAAAGGTACAATATGATAGGATTGTTACAATTTGATTAAATTTTTTAAAAATCACGAAACAGCAAAACATCCCACTTTACTATTTCACCATTTTGTTGTGACAAGTATCAACCGAAAACAGTGGCGCGGGAGGCCTAAGTAGTTAAGGATATATGAATCCGTCAAACAGTGGCGTAGTCAAGGGTGAGGTTTATCAAAAAGAGAAAATTACTTGTTGGATATTTTTTACATGGTATAGTAGCAATTAATAGAAAATTTTTTTTCATTCATCTTAAAGTGGACTGCCAGGAGACTCAAATACTTTTCTTTTTCCAACTTTAAAATATAGCTGTAAATGGCACTCAGATTCTCGGTGTCGCTTTTTTTTATTCATAGCGTTGCCATCTTAATTAATAATGATCATTTTGAGAAAGAGCCTATTGTGATATGCAGGAACGCTTTCCAGAATCTTAGTGCCATCCCATTTAAGTATGTGATCATGATGAAAGATATGTTCAGCCAGAACACAAGAGGGTAAACCTCCATTAATATCACTACGATGGGAAATGAGTCCGCCTTTGAGGCTTCTAAAAGTCTGGCCTATAAAAACTAATTGACAGCTGAAACACGATGCAGGACATCTCATTAAGCTGTTATAGTGTTTTAGTTTTAGAGTAAATTTGAGAGAGGGTTAATAATTGTTTTCTAGCTATTTTGATATCTGTATGTTTAAAAATATTCATCCATTTGTCCGTCAGACTTTCTGTATGAGGTAATGTATGGAAAAATTGAACTTGCATGGTTATATTTGAAAGAGAGTTGGCTGGACTTTAAGATTGAGTATTTAGAAGTGACGGTTGAGAAAGAAATTCAAAAATGTTTTTAGGAATATTACAATTTTCCAATAGTATATCATTAAGTTGGCACAATGCCTCTGCTCTAAAATTCGCGTGTGTAAGTTTGGCAGTTCTATTTTTCAAGCCTAAGATGAGATGGATTTTTCATCGCATGGGATGTTACGAATGGTAACTTATCCTTCCTTATCAATGGCTACAAATTTAAATAGACCGAATCCCCAATAACCTTAGTTCGGAATATTATTTCTTGACTAGTCAGCCAGGACTACTCGCTCCTTTTATATATATATATATATATATATATATATATATATATATATATATATATATATATATATATATATATATATATACTGCACAACAATTTATTTGTAATACTATATTACTTTAAAATATGTAAAGATAAATGTAAGTATTATTACATACATTATCATTTTTTAAAAAATCTTCTAACCTACTTATTTGTTGCGAATAGAATTTTTGTATCGTTTTCTCCAAAAATACCAATTTAGCCTTGACTGCACTATAGCTAATATTTTCTAGTATATGCACATTATTTATCTTTATATAGCTGTCTACTTGAAAATCTTTTAACTTCTCAATAAAAATAAAAATAGACGGGTGTATATAATAAAAAGAAAAGTTAAACCTGGAATGAAAATATTCGTGGTTCTTACAGTAGAAGGATTCTGATTAGCCCATACGTTAGATAGAAATAGAACGTCTTGAATAATTTTATTTTCCAGTAAATAGTCTGCATATTTATCAAGTGCTTCATTTTTAGGTGTATAGAAAGTTAATTTAAACATAAAGCAATCCTCAACCTCTTCTGCTTTAAGTAAGTTAAACCAAATATATGTTTCAATCATTTTCCAATTTCTGAATTTGTATCCTTATATTCCTGTACCAAATCCAGAGATTTTTTAAGCATCTTTGATGCAAATTAAAACGGCAACGGTTAAATTTTACATTAGAATAAGTAACACACAAAAGCAAAATCCACGACTACTTCAAATGGCTCTAATGATATTTGAAATGTTGATTTTATTAAATAAAATAAATTTTATACGCCCTTTTTTCCTTTAATAAACAGTATGTTAAAGAGATATAATGTCCGATTTCCAAGCCATGTATGGTGAATAAGTAAGAGAAAATATTTCGTAGAGTATGAAACTGAACCATCCATATATAAAATATTAAATTGACACGATAAACGAATATTTAAAAAATTCAGAATTTAGTAAGAAATAAAATTTTTATAAAAAAATTGAACCGACTTCTAAAAGTGCGCTAAAAAGTGAAAAATAACCATAAATTTTTATATGAAATTGAACTTTTTAAAGTCGGCGCCAAACTAATACCTGACAAAATGTGATTTGCATAAACAGATTAAAAATACTTTATTTGTAATTGCTTTCTTACCATAATTTGTATATATTAGTAGTTATTTATTTCGTGTACAAATAATTTGGCGCCGACTTCAAAAAGTTCAATTTCATATAAAAATTTATGGTTATTTTTCACTTTTTAGCGCACTTTTAGAAGTCGGTTCAATTTTTTTATAAAAATTTTATTTTTCTATTTTTAGTTTTAGAATTCATTATGATATTCATGAATTATTTGAACTAAGTCCTAATCGAAATTAGTGTACCTCGCAATGACTCCGAGGTGGCAAAAAAGTACCCATTTTATCCAAAGTTGTAAATCATCCTAAAAAGAACCACTAAAAATTCTTTAATTCTTAGAGTTTTCCAAGTATCAATCAAATTGGGTCAAACGAATATTTAGTCTGTCATAGAAAATCCACTATCTGAAATTTCAAATTAATTTTATTGGTAATATAGGCCCCAAAACCTTCCAATATCGATATTTAAAGAAAATAAATTAATTTTTTATCCACCATATTGGATACGCCATATTGAATTTTTTAAAAATAATTTTAGATTCGTCATGTGTGACCCCGAAAACTCTTCCGTACCAATTTTGGTGAAAATCGAACAAAATTGATTTTTTTTTCCGCCTTATTGAATCTGCCATATTGAGTTTCTAAAAATAATTTCAGATTCTTTATGTGAGGCTCCGAAAACTTCCCCATACCAATTTTGGAAAAATAGGACAAAATTGATTTTTTCGTCCGCCATATTGGATCCGCCATATTGAATTTTTTAAAAACTATTTTACATTCGTCATATGCAACTCCGAAAACTCTTCCGTACCAATTTTGGAGAAAATCGGACAAAACGATTTTTTTGTCGGCTATATTGAATCCGCCAAATTGAATTTCTTATATATTATTTTAGATTCGTCATATGCGATCCCGAAAACTCCCCCGTACCAATTTTGGAGAAAATCGGACAAAATTAATTTTTTTGTCGGCCATATTAGATCCGCCATATTAATTTTTTAAAAACTATTTTAAATTCGTCATACGCGACTCCAAAAACTCCCCCGTACCAATTTGGTGAAAATCGGACAAAATTGATTTTTCGTCCGCCATATTGGATCCGCCATATTGAACGTTTTTAAAAATTATTTTAGATTCGTCATATGCGACTCCGTAAACTCCCCTTTACCAATTTTGGTAAAAATCGGACAAAATTGATTTTTTCGTCCGCCATATTGGATCCGCCATATTGAATTTTTTTAAAATAATATCAGATTCGTTATGTGCAACCTCGAAAACTCCTTCATACCAATTTCGGAAAAAATCGGACTAAATTAAATTTTTTGTCCGCCATATTGGATCCACCATTTTGAATTTTTAAAAAATAATTTCAGATTCGTTAGGCACAACCCCGAAAATTTCTCCGTACCAATTTTGGAGAAAATCGGACAAAATTGATTTTTTCGTCCGCCATATTGGATCCGCCATGTTGAATTTGTTAAAAATAATATTAGATTCGTTATGTGGCACCTCGAAAACTCCCCCATACCAATTTTGGACAAAAACGGACCAAATTAAATTTTTTTGTCCGCCATATTGGATTCGCCATTTTGAATTTTTGAAAAATAATTTCAGATTCGTTGGGCACAACCCCGAAAATTCGTTCATACCAATTTTGGAAAAAATCGGACAAAATTATTTTTTTTGGCCGCCATATTGTAAGCGCCATCTTGGATTTTACTGCACTAATTTCATCTAAAAAAATATGAGACCACCGCAGCAACTTCCTTTACATAACGTAAAAAATTTCATTCAAATCGGTGCAGCCGTTCCGGAATAATCGGTGTACATACATAAAAAAAAAAAAATAAATACATAGTCGACGAATTGAGAACCTCCTTCTTTTAGAAGTCGGTTAATAAATAAGTTTATTTTCTGCCAGGTTAAAATAGCTTCCTATGTGTATTCTCCATTCAAGCAGAAAAAGGAAAGAAATATATACAAGTAGTTTATTTCCTGCAAGTATAACTCTGGTTCTATTTCCATACGCGTTTCGACCACTTTATGGTCTCGTGAGTAGCCCTGTATTGAGCAAAGAGCAACATTCGCAGGTAGCAACTATCTATATAAAATATAAATTCCGAAACATGTCAGCAGGATGTTGTTCTCGGAAGGTTGTCGAAATGCGTATGAAGAGAGTCACATTTGCAGGAAATAAACTATTTGTATAAACAAATATTTGTTTCGCATGAAAAAAAAACAGTAATATTAAATTCAGGAAGGTTTAAAAACAATAATATTGAATTCAGCATGGTTACAAAACACAAAATTTTCATTTCGACTAGTTTTAGGATAATAATTAATGTCCATATGATAAACCTCTGATATATTCATTGGGAACGAATCTGGTAACAGGTCATCACGATAGTTGTATCCGTTCTTTCTTATGACAGTAATATCTGAGACCGTCAGCTCATTGGGCAAATCGGCACGAAGTGTGGCAAGAGCTGTTCTGATAATTTTGGCAGGCTTTCTTTGAAGCTTTTGTGAACCTGTTTCATAGTTATGTAACCAATCAGTTCTTGTTATTGGTGAGGACAAATTGTAATCACTTTTGCCGAACACTTTGAGTTTCTCTGGATACACCGCCAGAATACCTCTCCATATTTTTACTCGTTGTGTTTGGAAAATGAGTGAGCAATAATTCACGACCGCGGTACCTTTTTATTAAACTCATTTAAATTCAAAACTTTCACGTTCTTAATCCCAAAACTTTAAGTTGATGAATGTAGCTGATACTTGATGCCAATTCATTGTAACTAATGATAATAACACAATGATTATAAATTTCTACTATTTAAATTTTTAATATTTAAAAAATCATGACAATTGTTTCAACGCACATTGCCTTCTTCAGATTGTAAACAATAACTAAAGTGGGAAGCAAGCCTAAAGAAACCAAATTTCTCTAACATAAATTGAGTTTTAAAACTATGTAATAAAATAATTTTTGTATAATTATATAGTTTAATGACTCAATTTGTTTTACAGAAATTTAGGTAGTTTAAGCTCGTGCATTTTAGTTCTTGTTTACCATCTGAAGAAAGCACTATATGTAGAAAAATTTTTATAAAAAAATTCAACCGACTTCTAAAAGTGCGCTTAAAAGTGAAAAATAACTAGAAATTTTTATATGAAATTGAAATTTTTGAAGTTTGCGCTAAACTAATACCTGCCAAAATGTGATTCGCATAAACAGATAAAAAATATTTTATTTGTAATTGCTTTCTTATCATAATTTGTATATATTAGTAGTTATTTATTTTATTTAGAAATAATTTGGCGCTGATTTCAAAAATTTCAGTTTCATATAAAAATTTCTAGTTATTTTCCACTTTTTAGCGCACTTTTAGAAGTCGGTTCAATTTTTTTATAAAAATTTTATTTTTCGATTTTTAGTTTTGAATTCATGATATTCATAAATTATTTGAACTAAGTACTAATCGAGATTAGTATTCCTCGCAATGACTCAGAGGTGGCAAAAAAGTACCCATTTTATCCAGAATTGTAAATCACCTAAACTGAGCCACTAAAAATTCTTTGATTCTTAGTGTTCTCCAAATACCAATGAATTTGTGTCAAACAAATATTTAGCCTGTCATAGTAAATCCCCTATCTTAAATTTCAAATTCATTTTAGATTGGTAATATAGGCCCCAAAACCAATATCGATATTTAAAGAATTTGAGACGTAAATTTCTTAGCCCGATATATTTTATATTGCATATTGAGTTTCTATGCGCCCCAAAAACCCGGCAATATCAATTTTAGATACAACCGGAAAATGTAAAATTTTTAGTTCCTCATATTGTATCTTATCAACCTAATAGTTGTAAAAAATTAATTTCATATTCGTAATACACCACCCTCAACCCCCTAATACCAAACTGAAAAAATCCTAATAAGGTAAAATTTTCAACCCACCATATTAGATCCGCCATATTGTATTTCAAAAAAATAATTTAAACATCTTAATCTAATCTAAATCTAAACTTTTCAAAGCCCTCTAGTACCAATTTTAGATGAAATCCAGAAATTTAAAATTTCTAAACAGTCATATTGTATCTGACATATTAGATTTTCTTAAAATAATTTTATATTCGCAATTTCCATCCTTAAAAGCGATTCAGTTTCACATTTGAACAAAATCGAAAAATATAAAATTTTTAGTCAGCTATATTGCATTCGCCATATTGAATCCTGAAAAAATACTATTAAATTCATAATTTATACCCTCAAGGATAGTCTATATCAGTTTTGGAGAAAGTAGAAAAATGTAAAATTTTTAGGACACCATATTGAGATTGAGTTTTTCAAAAAATATTTTAATTTCGTAATTAACACTAACAAAAATCCCCTAATACTGACTCTAAATAAAATCGAGAGATGTAAAATCGTTAATCCGCCATCTTAGATCCGCCATCTTTATTTTTTTTAAATAATATCAGATTCATAATGAGCTACCCCAAAAACTCCCCCCCCCCCATATCAATTTGAAAAAATCGGACATAACAAATTTTTATTCACCATATTGGATACGCCATATTGAAGTTTTTAAAAATAATTTTAGATTTGTTATGTAAGATCTCGAAAACTCCCTCATACCAATTTTGGAGAAAATCGGACAAAATTGATGTTTTCGTCCACCATATTGGATCCACCATATTGAATTTTTCAAAAATAATTTTAGATTCGTCATGTGCGACCCCGAAAACTCCCCCGTACTAATTTTGGAGAGAATCGGACAATATTGATTTTTTGTCTGCCATATTGGATCCGCCATATTGAACTTTTTAAAACTATTTTGGATTCGTTATGTGCGACCTTGAAAGCTCTCCCATACCAATTTTGAAGAAAATCGGACAAAATTAAGTTTTTTTTGTCCGCCATATTGGATCCCCCATTCTAAATTTTTTTAAAATAATTTCAGATTCGTTGGGTACAATCCCGGAAATTCCTCCATACAAATTTTGGAGAAAATCGGACAAAATTAATTTTTTTGGCCGCCATATTATAAGCACCATCATGGATTTTACTGTACCAATTTCATCTAAAAAATATGGCACATATGCAGCACATAACGCAAAAAATTTCATTCAAATCGGTCTAACCGTTCCGGAGTAATCGGTGTACATACATAAAAAAAATATATAGTCGACGAATTGAGAACCTTCTTCTTTTAGAAGTCGGTTAAAAATACAAATAGAGGAAATTTTGTTATTATCATTAGCCAAAACTTCAGCTCAACTGTTGCTCTCTATAGGTTATAGCAAAACAGGGAATAATAATATCAATGTAGGTGGAAAATAAGAATAAAGTGCATACCTAGAATTAGCAAACTATATCATTAATATTACGTTATAAGGATCTGCACCTAAATTCCTACCTACCTCCCATCTGATTTACGCCGCGGTGTCGAAATTTCTTGTGAGATAATATCACCCTTCGATTACGGCAGGTACATTGAATAAATGGAGTCGAAAGTTCACCAGCCGGTTCTAATACCAATAATTTGAAGTGAATTGAAGTAAAAAAAAAAGAATTGTAAATGCGCTTTTGAAGAATATTACAAATTAAAAAACACTGTCTTAATCTTTTCTGGACAACAGGATCTACAAATCGGTTGTTGAGATAGCTTCACATTCAGGGGCGGATCCAGCCATCATCATCATCATCATCATCCAGATATCAATATCTAGATAATAATATTGAGATGTGTTCCAACATGACAGGAGTTGGAACATCTACTATGTACCGAATACTGAAGGAGGAAAAAACGACTGGAATTGTTAGTACTCCCAAGCCACATTCGATCACAGGCAGACGAAAAACCTCATTGGAAGAAGAGATGAAAATTGCAATAAAAGAAGTTGTTCATACATTTTATTATGAGAATCAGATCCCAACCGTCGACAAAATTCTAACTAAAATCAATTAAGATCGGGATTTACCTGGAATTAAAAAAACTGAGCTTCGAAAATTGCTCAGAGAACTTAATTTTTGGTGGGAAAAACCAGACAGGAAATCTGTTCTTATAGATCGTCCGGAAACTGTCCGTTAGAGAAGGAAATATCTCTCTCAAGTAAAAGGTAGAGTTGCTAGAAATAACACAACTTACAAAATTAGTAATTTAACTGAACTTTTGAAAGATTTTTTTGAATAAAGTTAAAGCGGAAAATTGAGAAAAATCAGTTTAATAAAAGAATAAATCAAAATGTGGAAACTCGATCTCATGATCAGTGAAATAGAGGAACCAATTTTAATTAATTTAAGCAAAGATAGCTTCACTAACTTTAATTACGAATTAAATACTTAACCTTTACCAGTGTAAACACAATTTATTATTTAAGTTTTTGTTTTTGTTGTATTTTATTGTTTAATGTTTGTTTATATATTTTTTTATTTTTTTACATATTTTTATTTTAGTGTGTCCCACTCTTTAATTTTATATATATTTAATTCCAATTAACCATAATTTTTTTATTATTGTATTTGTGTATTTTTCTTAAGCGTGTAGAATTAACACATTCTAATTCACAAGTCTAATTTTAACTGTAACGTATAAAAATTAATTGCATTTGAATCCCTTTTTAGTGTTTAATTGTAGTTATGCAGGTGGTTTAAAAAATAAATAAACTGAAACGTCAAATGTCCTAAAATGGTTTTAATTAATAATAAAATGACCGATAGCCCCAAAAAAATTTTAATATTATATGGACGAATTTATTTTTTTATATATGTTTAACTTTTTGTATTTTTGACAATGGGTATTTTGTAAGTATTTAAATTATAACTTAGAATTTTTTGAGAGAATAAGGATATGTTTTAGTCTGAATGTGTAATGTATGTGAATTATGAAGAAATCATAAGAAATAAAATAATAAAAAAAATTTTGTTTTAAGTTTATTACCGAAATAATATTCTTTGCCATAAATACTTAGTGATAAAATAAACCTCCTTCCGACGCCTATAACAAGAATTAAAATCCTTTTTAACGTTTTACACTTCCAAATATGTATTCTTATCCAACCCAAATAGTCCATTATTATAGATCGGTAATTTGGATTATAAAATTTCTAATCCATTCCTATGAAAAATATATGTATTTAACAGATTTTTCCATACCGGACTAAAGAATACAGGTAATTTGCGAAGAAAAAAAGGGTCACAAATGATTTATTACTCTCTCTAGTTCTTGAATAAACTATAGTAGAAGATATAAAATCGGGTATATTTTCCTGAACTCAAAGCTCTTGGGGGGGGGGGGCGATCGCCCCCCCCTTAGATCCGCGCCTGCTCACATTTATTAACTACTAAGTTATGCAAAGAGTACGTTTTGTGTAAAGTGAAAGAAGTGTAAAATGTGACAATTTCAATTTTTGCTGAATTATAAAAAAGTTTATATAGATCTGCTCAGTGCGGTTACTAAATATCCATTCTTTTAAAAACTCGGAAGCATCTAGATTTCAAATCACCCCTAGCTACATAATAGGCAAGAAATACCACGGCTTCTACTCAGTCACATTCGTATGAAGCAAAAAACCTAAAATATAAAAAAATTATGAAGGAAAAGAAAGAAGAACCCTGAAACAAACCAAAAATTGCATGAGAAAATATATAGTTTGTTCTCTAAAATATTCACCTCTGAAAGAGTGTTGGTTTCCCTGAAGAGAAAACTTATGATGAACAAAATCATAAAATCCAACTCTAACTGAATATTGGTATTTTTTAAACAATAAAAACAGTAAAAAGGATAACTTTTTGTTTTTTTTGCTTATATTATTAAAAGTATTGAATGAATCGCATCACTTTTGTAGACCATTTGTAGATATTTAAAAAACCTACAAAATGATTTTCTATAGGTTCTTATCAGACGATTATTTACCGAGAAAAGTTGGAAAAACGTTCAAAAATGACTTCTCTTTCAAATTCATATCTTTAGTTTTAAGCGAATATTTTGGGTGAAATCACAATTCATCATCTCTACTTTAAACAAACAGGAGATGAAATTTGTCACATTAGTAGTTTTTGCCTAATGGCGATATAAATAATTTAGAGGATTTTTTGTCAATGCCACCGTATTAAACTGGTATGTTCGATTTGAATTTACCAAACGGACTCTAAAAGTAGAGATTATGAACTAGAAATTCTTCTAGCTCAGATTTTCGTATAAATTTGTTGAAATATGGTAAAAATGCTTCCGAATCTAGCGAAATACGTTTAAACTCGCGTCAGAAGCCGAGCAAAACAGAGATTCCAAGCAGCAAAACCGAAGAGAGCCACAGGCTGCACATGCCGAGCGTTACGACTATATTTCATATGAGGACATACATGTATCGCATAATGAATCTTTAAGTAGATAAATAAGTAAATAAAGGGATACATTTATTTATTTTTATTTTTGTGTATATTTTGTAACATTTTATTTAAACGTGATTCCAAATATATATGAGATCGGTTGTAAGTATATATATTGTAAATATTTTTTTATTTTTTTTATTATATGTTGTGAATATATGTTACTTCGGGTAAATGCAATAAAAAATAAATTATTAGCTATCATTATTATAATAATCGAACAATTTATATATTGTGTAAAAAAATTAATGAAAGAACGTATACAATACAAACAATAAACCTAAGTTTTACGTTTTTTTCGTGGCGTTTCATTTTCAGAACATACAAATCATTCGCATAATCATTCTCATTCTCAAGGGGGGGATAGGCATAACAATAAAATGTGTAAAGAACAAGTTCTGATGATTTCTTCTTTCTTTTTGGCGTCAGATATAATTTGAACCACATTTAAATAAAATGTTTTCAAATATATACAAAAATTTATTTAAAATATAAATAAATAAATGTATCCGTTTATTTTTCCGTGTATCTGTTTATAGGTCTATTATGCCAATAGTTATAGAGTTTGGTGTGAGCAGCCTGCCCGAGACTCTCTTGTCTTCAGCTGCTTGCAACTCTCTGCTATCACTGGTTCGTTTGGCCTCGGACGCGACTTCACGCGTATCACGTTATATTAGAAAGAGTTTTTATCACATTTCAACAAATTTATATGAGAATCTGTGATAGACGAAGTGTAATTCATGCTTTCTACTTTCAGAGTCGAATTAGTAAATTCAAATCAGATCTATCAGGTTAATACGGTGGCATTGACAAAGAAAAATGCTCTAAATTGTTTATAGCAATTATGCAAAAACTACTACTGTTTAAAGTACATATAATAAACTACCATTTCCCCAAAAATCTTTGCTTAATATTGCAAATTACCAAAGATATTAATTTAAAAAAAAAGTAATTTTTAAGCGTTTTTTTGACTTTTTTCGGTAAAAAATCATCCGATAGGGGTCTATAAAAACAATTTTGTAGAATTTTTATTTATCTACAAATAATCCATTGAAAAGTAATGCAACTCATTCAATACTTTTTTATAATATAAGCAAAAAAAAGTCACTTTTATTGTTTAAAAAAAAATTAAGGGCTTAGTTGGAGTTGAATTTTGTGCTTTAGTCATCTATGAACTACCTTTCAAGCCATGGTGTAGGCAGTTTTCTGTTGAATTTTTTTACATGAAAAAATATTTGTTGATTGGGGTAAAAGAAGTTTTCAAGATTTCGCGTACAAACGGATCGATAACGACGCAAACACAAAAAATTATAAGCACGAAATTAACAATTTACGGAAAAGGTAAAATCTTTCTTTAGGCAATGTGATATTTCAGCAAAACTGTAGTGTTTATGCTGTAACAGGTGAAAATGCAATAAAATGGGCTGTATTAAAACCTAAAAACACGGTCGCGCTTTTTTGTCGTTTAGTGAATGTCTAAAGAAGGTTTACCGAAAAATTGTGAACAGATTATAGCTAGCTTGATTTTTTTTTACAACAGGAATTCTCCAGTATCTGTTTAATTGAAGATGAAACAATTAATTATACGTTTTTATAATTTTTGTTTTTGATTTCATTGATGCTAGAATATTTATTCTAGTATTTTATACTTTTGATTTATAACATGGGGTTGGACTTTTAAATTACGAACTTATTTTTATTATTGATACAATCTATATTTTTTCAAAATGACCTTAATCTAAATGTATCTATAAAATGTTAATTACATTCTAAAAATAGCATGGCATTTTTATAAGTTCTAAATTATCATAACTATCATAAAAAAGATATAATTTATCTTTAAAATATCAATATAGCATATATCTGACAAAAGCTCCTTAATATATTCATCTAAAATGAATTATTATACTGATACTGTTAAAGTATAAACACATGAAAGTAAACAAATCAAGGTATCCACATTGTTAAAAATAACGTTAAATTAAATGCAAAATTTGATAATTTTGTACCTAAAATCGTGAATAATTTACAGTTACTTTTAATCTAAAGCAATTCATTCAAATATTAGTTCGTTGTACATTAAATTTAATTAAACGGTATCTTAAATTTCAATAAAGTAACTGAAAAGATATTTCAACTTTCTGTACATTGAAATTAATTTACATATACCTTAACATTAAAGGATTTTACATTAATATTCATGGTACATTGCATGAGATTCCGGTACTGACGGAAATCAATGACTTCGAAACCGGCCTACAGATAAGACTATACTACCTATGGGAAAAATGTCCACCTTTTCCTGGTAGCAGAATTTTTTGACATCACATTAAGGATGGTGCATTAAATATGTGATAACATATCTAAAATTCAATGAACACTGGCTATATATTTAATGTACATAGTCACCTTAAAAAGTAATGATCAAAACTTTCAATTTAATGTATGATTACATTAGATTTAATGGAATAAATTAATTTAGATTTATTTAAATTATTAAACTTAATGAATTACATTAAACACATTTAATAAACGTTTATAAAATTTGCTTCGAGCACATTTACCTTAAATTTAATGCATTTCCTTTTTACAATGCACGAGCTGTTGATAACAATCAAATTATCTTCAAAATCGAGTTAAGGAACGCGTCATTACATTTAGTATCTACTACAGTTTCGCCCAAACCTCCTATTACATAAAACGTTAGATTAAAAAAGTTATGGCCACGACCACTGACTCGATTAACCCATTCAATAGTTTATAGATGAATGTCAAAACACAAACGTTTGGGGACGAAAACGGGAGTCCAAGTTGAATATATAGTATAAGTAGGGGCGGATCCAGTCTTTCTCTTTAGAGGGGGGCGGTGATATCACAAAAGTACAGTATGGCAAGCGAAAGCAAGTTGTCGACAGGGGGGGGGGAGACACCAGCAACATTCCCATTTACTGTAAAAGGCAGGGTCGAGTCTATTTTTCTGAATTTGAAGCCCTTGGGGAGGGGGTGGGGCGATAACAAGAGAAAACAAGTTGCCGACAGGGGGGGGGGAGAATGCGAGCAGTATACACATTCCTAGTATAAGAGGCAGAATCAGGTCTATTTTCCTGAAGCTCTTGGGGGGGGGGGGGTTATAGCAAAAAAAAAAGAAGTTTTCAACGAGGTGGAAGTGCCCGCAGCATACACATTTCTAATATAAAAGGCAGAATCGGTTATATTTTCCTAAACTCAAAGCTCTTGGGAAGGGGAGGGGCGATCGCAAGCATACACATTCCTATATTCTATTCAAGAACTAGAGAGAGTAATAAAACTGTTAGCAAAACCTCCAACGTACCTGCTCCAGTGCCGCAGGTAACTGAGGACTGCCGTAAATCTAATTATATTTAAATATTATAAGCTTTTATAAATTTACTGCAACAATAAAATTTCTGCTAGTTCAATTTAATTTCCATCAGTGAGCATAGTGCACCTTACAGTGTGTCCTTAGTGATTTATCTTGTTTATGTTTATTTTTATATATTATTTGAGATTAGTGAGATACCCAAAAGATAGGGCTTCCACACCTATATTTATTCCAAAATCGTCAAACCAGGGCATTTTTTCCTCAACGAAAAACTTATTATGATGAATGTTTATGATGCCTTAAGATATCAATATCTAAATAATAATGTTAAAAGCTCTGTTAAGATGTGTTCCAACATGACAGGAGTTGGAAAATCTACTATGTACCGAATACTGAAAGAGAAAAAAAACGACTAGAATTGTTAGTACTCCCACGCCACAATCGATCACAGGCAGACGAAAAACCTCGTTGGAAGAAGAGATGTAAACTGCAATAAAATGAGTTGTAAATACCAACCGTCGACAAAATTCTAACTAAAATCAATAAAGATCGGAATTTACCTAAAATTAAAAGAACTGAGATCTGGAAATTGTTCAGAGAATTTAATTTTTGCGGGGAGAAACCAGATAGGAAATTTGTTCTTATAGGTCGTCCGGAAATTCTCCGTTGGAGAAGGAAATATCTCTCTCAAGTAAAAGGTAGAGTTGCTAGAAATAACACAACTTACAAACATAGTAATTTAATTGAACTTTTGAAAGATTTTTTTGAATAAATTTACTGCAGAAAATTGGAAAAAATTCATATAATAAAAGAATAAAGGAAAATGTGGAAACTCGATCTCATGATCGGTGAGATAGAGGAACCAGTTATAATTAATTTTCCTCGAAGCAAAAAAATTTTAATATTATATGCACGAATTAATTTTTTTATATATGTTTAACCTCTTGTATTTTTTACAATGGGTATTTATAAATTATAACTTAAAATTTTTTGAGAAAATGCTACGTTTTAGTCTGAATGTGCCTAAAATGGTTTCTATGCCAAAATTAAAAATAAATAAAATACAGTTGTGATTTGTGTTAAAAATGTCAAAATTATCTATATTTTCTAAAGTATGTAAATTATTAAGACATCATAAGAAATAAAATAACATTATAAAAACTTTTTATTTTAAGTTTATTACCGAAATAATATTCTATGCCATGAATACTGTGTGATAAAATAAACCTCCTTCCGACGCCTATGACAAGGATTAAAATCCTTTTTAACACTTCACATATCCAAATATCTATTATTATCCAACCCAAATAGTCCATTATTATAGACCGGTATTTTTGATTATAAAACTTCTAACCCATTCCTATGAAAAATATATGTCTAACAGATTTTGCCAAAGACACCGGACTAAAGAACACAGGTAGTTTGCGAAGAAAAAAAAAGGGTAAAAAATGATTTATTACTCTCTCTAATTCTTGAATAAATTATAGTATAAGAGGCAACCTCGGGTCTATTTTCCTGAACTCAAAGCTTTTGGGGGGAGGGATGATCCCCCTCACCGCACCCCCCTTTGATCCGCGCCTGAGTATAAGGAGGAATAAGTCGGTGCAGGGTAAATCCTAAAATGCACAGGAAAAAGACTGTTCGTGACTATGTATTTAAAAGGGTGCGGGGTGATTTTTGCCCCACAAATTGATCCTTTGTGTAGTTAAAATGAATACATGTGGTGGGCAGTTAACTTTGCATGGAACAGTGAGAAGAATTTGCGAAAGTCAGGGGTTTTTGGGAGTACTTAGCGGACAATCTGAGGATCCTCACTGATTATGTGCACAAACCGGAGTCTGTGTAACGTATCGGGAAGGGAAACTCGATCTCTAACTAAGCACCAGGCGTGGAACCAGCTTTTAAATTGCCATATAGCAAATGCTTACATCAACTTAGATCTGATCCATAGACAGAGAGATGTTGAAAAGGCTGAGAGTTGAATTTGCTCCCCCTTGCTCATAGAAAAAAGGGTAGAGACTTCTCTTTAAAATTATAAACAGTATCACCAATTGCTCGCGCCTGGTGTCGAGTGTTAGTCTGAGGGTCCCTCCCAGGAGTACTCGTACTTCCCATATATTTCACTGGCCTTTTCACAGAACAAATTATGCAAGCCATTCTTTTATAAAAAGGGTGGTTGGATATGCTAATGGGCTGGATTACTTGAATTTCTTTGATACGTACTTGAATCATTTTTAATGAAGGCTGTTGGAATTGATTGTCGATTGATGTTTTGTGTTTTTACTGTTACGGATTGACAGGTGTACACTTGTTTCTCTTGTAAACACCCTTTTATTATACATTGTTATGTTTTACTCTACATCTGCAATTAATTATTATACAATTTACAGTGTTGTACGTCGATAAATAAATAAATAGTGCCAGCAAGCAAGCCAGCAAATTTGAATTTAGGTAACTGATTTACAGTTAAAGGCAGCTAAAATTTAAACTCCGCGTTTAATCTAAAATATTGCTATTCATCCAGTAAATATGGAAATTTTTATGTAAGTAATTTACCATTAATATTCTTGAAAAATACTTAATAATTTCAAGAAAAAATCCATTATTAGAATTATCAAACCAAAATTTCTCTTATTTAAATTTAATAATATGGCATCTATTAATTGTTTTATTAATTTTTGAAATCAAAATTTGTTAATATTAAATAGTTATCAAACATTGAAGACATTTAGCAGTGTCTTAGGGTTTTACGTCTTTACGAGATATAATAGTCTGTGAAAAACCATTACTTAAAAAGAGGCTGTTATGGTGAACCCACAATTATTTACTCGGGCTACGTCAGGTTTAAGTTCTCTGATGGCAAGCCGGACCTAGTTTCCAGTTTTCAGTCCGTGTATGACTTTCACTATTTTCCTAGGTTTTTAGTGAATTAGTATATCTAAAATTTAATAAAAATATAAATTTTTAATATAATTACTTTCCACAATCTATCGTTTCACATAGTTACATATTTTAGCCCCTGTACTAATCTTACTAATATTCAAGACAATTATAGCGTCTAGGGTTAGCTATAATAGTCCTTGCCAATATTATGTATAATTTTATTTAAGCGCGATTTCACAATATCTGACCATCAAAGGATTAGAATTAAAGAACTAGTTATTTATAACAAGTGTTTCACAATTGTTGGTTTATATAACATTATAGATAATTTATTATATTTTTTAAAAAGCTAACAATAGGTCAAATTTAAACTATAATGGGTAACTGGTTTGATTAAAAACGTAAAAAATTAATAAATTATTCAAAAAAAGACATAAAAAACTTGATCTAAAATGTAAGTTAGAAACTATCTTATGTTACAATTAATTTAATAACTGTAGCCATGCTTATGTCATGATTAAAATGTGGTTTTGCATTATCTTCATTTTTGTTTATTTTTATGACGTTTCGATTAGGTTGTCTATCTAATCGTTATCAAGTATATATATATATATATATATATATATATATATATATATATATATATATATATATATATATATATATATATGGAACGGTTCGAAACTCATGCCATAGAAACACCAACAGTGAAACCGAGTCTGGTTGAGATATGTCGATGATATCTTCATCCTATGGAAGAGAAATGATCAAGTGATTTCTTGAAACATCTAAACATCATTCGACCTACAACTAAGTTTACCATGGAAAAAGAGGTAAATGTTCAATTGCCCTTCGTAGATATCATAGTGAACCTTTCAAACGAAACTATTAAAACTTCAGTATACAGGAAACCAACATATACTGGGTAGTATCTTAAACATAGTTCTAATCATACTGTTTTAACAGAACGGGCGAATTATACTCAACCTCTATAACCGCCCTATATCTATATGCAACAATGCCAACTCATTGGAAAAAGAGGTAGCAAACATTAAATCTGATTTACAACGGAATGGTTATCTTTTAAAATTAATTGACAAAATATTGTCAATTGTGTAATAACAAATAACCTTAGGACCACTGGACAGTAAGAAACACATGCCTTCTTCATAATTCCGTATATTAAGGGAACCTCGAAGAAAATAAGACGAATTTCCATCAGTAATAATATAAAAACAGCCTTAAAATCAGAAAATATACTTAGAGATCATTTAACCAAAACAAATTCAAAAACTACCGATAAGAAAGAATGTGTTTACAAAGTTCCAGTTGAGTGTGGTGAAATGTATATTGGTGAAAACAAGCTATCACTAAGAGAGAGAATTAAGGAACATAAAACTCATACACGAAAAGGGGAAACGTTGAGACTAGGTATTGCAGAATAAGCCTGAGATAAACATATATATATATATATATATATATATATATATATATATATATATATATATATATATATATAACCCAACATGAAAAAAAATTTAAAGAAGCTGCTTACATCAAAAAAATAATGCAATCTTCAGTCAACCCATTGTTGAGATATCTAATCTTTGGCAACCATTACTTTATAACATCAAATCATTGAGGTGTATACAGTGAAGCGAAACTTGGCTCTTCAATGGACACGGTCTCTATGTAAACTCGTAGCCTTAAGACAAAACATTCAGTTTATACTTAATAACGATTAAAGATACAACCTAATTGAAACGTCGTAAAAATAAACAAAAATCGCTTGTCTGTCTGATTGATTTTGAGGATAAGTGTTCGACGGTATCGAAATGGTGAGGTAAAGATGCAGTAAATATTTGGAAAATTATATTACGAATGTGGACAGAGATCTTCTCAAACTGTTGATACGTGAAGATATAAAAATCTGAACTTGTATCCATTGACGTGTGCCTCTTGAAAACTAAAGTTGGTTATCTTACAAAGCCAGATTCATATTTAGCGAGTCCAAGGCTTATAGAGTGAATTTTCGTATAAATATCTCTTTGGGGTTATGCTTTTGAGGTTTCTGAATGTAGACGTAAGAGAAATTAATATTACTAATATAGACTGCGGATCTTATAGAAGAAAGTTGGCTCACGTTTAAAAAGAAATAGTGCATTTTCGATGTGTAATATCTCTCTTTCTAATTTTGATCAAGTGACAGGAATATCCAATGAAGTTTGGTATATCGTGCTTAAGTCAACCATTAAAAAAGAGATACTGTTCATCAAAAACGCTCCATCTCTTTTCAAGCCGCTAATTTTCTTCTATAGAATCCACAGACTATATTAAGTAATATTAATTTCTCTTATGTCTATTGTTCTGGAGGGAAATTAGGATCGAATAAATGTTCGAACAAGTATGTTTCTAATGGGATAGAGCATCTTTTCAACCTCTTGAAACGTGAAGACTTATGATTATGCTTCTGTGAAAATTTATTTAAGGTTATGTATACCTCTTATAACCTAAAATTGATTTTCTCGTCAGGCTAGATTTGTATTTAGCTATTTCGAATTATTCTGAGTATAAATATTCATGAAAATGTTTACTATAGTACCTGGGAATATTCCAAATGTATATTTATAGATTTTGATATTAAGGGTTCAAAAATTTGGGAAGCGTTAGTCCATAATCCTGAAAATATACACAGGGAAAAGTTTTATATACAAAAATTGATCTTTCTCAGCATGCCAAAGCCTATTAACTTTTTATTAAATACTTTATTGTACGTGGAACTAATTCTAGACACTATACACCAAAATAATTAATAAACGAACATGTAAATTTTATAATAACATAATAACAAAAAACATTGAACATAAACAGCAGAAATATGTAGCATTACTTTACACTAGTGAGCTGTCAGAAAAAATAAAATACATTTTAAAAAAGCATGATATTATCGTATGCCACAAGTCACATAATAAATTAAATACATTGTTCACAAATTTAAAAAGTAAAACTCCTCTCATGAATAAATCAAATGTAATATATTCGATCACCTGCACAAATTGTCCCAAAAAATAGACACCGGAGACGTTCCCATTTCTAGTGTAAATGGCAGGGTCATGCATATTTTTCTAATTTTGAAGCTCTTGGAGAGGAAGGGATGCCAGCAACATATACATTCCTAGTATAAGAGGCAGAATCGGGTCTATTTTCCTGAACTCAAAGCTATTGGGGGGCAGCTATCGCGAGAAAAACAAGTTGTCAACGGGGAGGGAGTGTCAGCAGCATACACATTCCTAATATAAAAGGCAGAATCGGTTCTATTTTCTTGAACTCAGAGCTCTTGGGAGGGGGGGGGGGGCGATCGCAAGCATACACATTCCTATACTGTATTCAAGAACTAGAGAGAGTAATAAACCTGTTACCGAAATCCCCAACGTACTTGCTCCAGTACCGCAGGTAACGAAGGACTGCCGTAAATCTAATTATATTTAAATACTATAAGCTTTTATAAATTTACTGCAATAATAAAATTTCTGGTAGTTCATTTTTGATTTCTGTCAGTGAGAAAAGTACACCTTACAGTGTGTCCGTAGTGATTTATCTTGTTTGTGCTTGTTTTTATATATTATTTGAGATTAGTAAGATACCGAAGAAATATGGCCTCCACTTCTATATTTATTCCAAAATCGTTAAACCAAGGCATTTTTCCTCAATGAAAAACTTATTACGATGAATGCTAAGAAATCAATATCTAGATAATAATGTTAAAAGCTCTGTTGAGATGTGTTCCAACATGACAAGAAAATCTACTATGTACCGAATACTGAAGGAGAAAAAACGACTGGAATGTTTCGTACTCCCCCATTCGATCACAGGCAGATGAAAAACCTCGTTGAAAGAAGAGATGAAAACTGCAATAAAAGGAGTTGTAGATACATTTTATTATGAGAATCAGATCCCATCCGTCAACAAAATTCTTACTAAAATCAATGAAGATCGGGATTTACCTGAAATTAAAAGAACTGAGCTCAGGAAATTGCTCAGAGAACTTAATTTTTGATGGAAAAAACCAGATAGGAAATCTGTTCTTATAGATCGTCCGGAAACTATCCGTTGGAGAAGGAAATATCTCTCTCAAGTAAAAGGCAGAGTTGCTTGAAATAATACATTGTAGAAAATTAGTAATTTAACTGAACTTTTGAAAGATTTGTTTGAACAAAGTTACTGCGGAAAATTGGGAAAAATCAACATAATAAAAGAATAAAACAAAATGTGGAAACTCAATTAATTGAGCGACGATAGCTTCACTGAATTTGATTACGAATTAGATACGTAACGTTTACCAGTGTAAACACAATTTGTTTTTGTTGTATTTTATTGTTTAATGTTGTTTATATATTTTTATTATTTTTTTTATATATTTTTATTTTAGTGTGTCCCATTCTTTAATTTTATATATGTTTAATTCCAATTAGCCGTAATTTCTTTATTTTTTTATTATTATATTTGTGTCTTTTTGTTAAGCGTGTAGAATTAACACGTTAATTTTATTTTTTTAAGCCTATCGGATATTTCATATAATAAAGGAAATTAAATTAAGATGTCAGTGCAATAGAAATAAAAATAAGTAGGTCTAATTTTAACTGTAACATATAAAAATTAATTACATTTGAATCTCTTTTTAGTGTTTAATTTAAGAAATAAATAAACTGAAACATCAAATTTCCTAAAAATGTTTATAATTAATAATAAAATGACCGATAGCCCCCCAAAAAAATTTTAATATTATATGGACGAATTTATTTTCTTATATAGGTTTAACTTCTTTTCTTTTTGACAATGAGTATTTTGTAAGTATTTAAATTGTAACTTCGAATTTTTTGAAAGAATAAGGCTACGTTTTAGTCCGAATGTGCCTAAAACGGTTTTTATGCCAAAATTCAAAATAATAAAAATACAGTTGTGGTTTGTGTTAAATATATCAAAATTATCTGTATTTTGTACTGTATGTGAATTATTAAGAAATCATAAGAAATAAAATAATAATATAAAAACTTTTTATTTTAAATTTATTACCGAAATAATATTCTATGCCATAAATACGTAGTGATAAAATAAACCTCATTCCGACGCCTATGACAAGGATTAAAATCCTTTTTAACACTTCCAAATGTCTATTGTTATCCAACCCAAATAGTCCATTATTATAGACCGGTATTTTTGATTATATATCGGAAAAATATATATATCTAACAGATTTTGCCAAAGACACCGAACTAAAGAACACAGGTAGTTTGCGAAGAAAAAAGGGTAAAAAATGATTTATTACTCTCTCTAGTCTTTGAATCAACTATAGTATAAGAGGTAAAATCAGGTATATTTTCCTGAACTCAAAGCTCTTGGGGGGGGGGGCGATCGCCCCCACCGCTCCCCCTTGGATCCGCGCCTGCACGTCAGTGACAGGAGGTAACACGCTACCAAAACGTGGTTTAATATTCTGAAGAAAAATATAACGCCAGGGAATTTTATACAAGAAAGTAAGGAATTATTTTTTTAACAATTCTTGTACAGAAAATTTATTTAGTTTATTAATACTGAAACTAAAAGAACCCTTAGACAACACGATATTTAGTATTCCTAAATAACAATTAGGAAAAGAAGGTATTTAAAACGCGCCAATTAAACTATTTTTAATCAGGATTCTAAATCTATGGAAGTGTGATTGTCGAGCGCACGAACACTCCGAAAATGACCCTGGTACCCGCGCTTTCTAACCACGTAAAAGGATGCATTGTAAAAAAACTCCCTTTTCTTTATGTGGCATTTTCGGGCGACGATACCTCAGTTGGAGTTATTTGCATAGATATATTATACAATTATATTTAATTGTAAAGGAGTTATAATAAATACATATTTCTTAACAAATCTACTACTACTACAAAAAAATACATATAAAAAAGTTATCACGCGATGGCTCGAATTCGCGCACGCTTGATTAATTATTTAATTAATTTTAAAACTTCTTTGTTATTCTAATTGTACAATTATGTATTTACAAAGCATTATTATTTGCATATTTCATGTTCACACTGCGAATTATTAGCCTGAGAGACAGGGGGATAAAACAAAGTTGCTCATTGGTGTTAACTGTTAGTAAGTGCAAATATATTTGATTTTTGTTATTCGTGTACTGGGCGTCGAGTGACGTTAACTATCTTCTGGATTTATCTTATCTATCTATCTTAAAAGATAATATGACGTGATGTTTAACTTATATTATTTATTATTGTTTTGACTATGAGGTACACACCTTATCCACTAGGCCACCATAATTCATTATCATCAATCAGCCCAATCTTGTCCAGTGCTGAATATAGGCCTCTCGTAAGTTTTACAACTTATTTCTATCCCGTGCCGCTTGCATCCAGTTTGATTCTATGCGCCTTATATCGTCAGTCCATCTGGTAGGCGGGCGGCCTCTTCCTCGGTAAGCCTCCTCTCTTGGTCTCCATTCCAAGATTTTTCTCGTCCATCGATTGTGTTCCGTGTTCCTAGCGACATGTCCAGCCCAGTTCCACTTTAACGTTACAATCCTCCTGACTGCATCTGCAACACCCGTTCAACATGGGTGTTGCCACCATAATTACCACCTAATAAAGCTTTGGAACTTGTTTATTGTATAAGCTTCGATCCGGAGCCAAATGATTTGAGCTTAATTACGGTGTAAGTTGATTTGGTCGATGGATTGAGGTTGATACAATTTCATAATATTTATTAGTACCGCATTTTATTACATTACACGTTGGAATGAGCGAGGTTAGAAGGCGAGGTGAAGAATGGATTACGCTTAAGTCAGGACATATTCTATATCATATAGGTGAAACGGACAGCTCAATAGTTGGTATAGGTGTCACATCTACAGCCGAAGAAGAAGAAATAGATCAATTTTACGAGGATATTAACCGTGCACTTATAGTTCCTGGATGTAGTCAAACCTTTCTCATAGGGGACTTCAACACTAAAGTGTGAAAACAACTGGATCTAGCTGAGACGGTAATGGATCCATTTGGAATATGAGTCTAAAACGATAGAGGTAGTACCATAATTAACTTTTTCTCACAACATCGACTTTACCTAATAGTTTCTTCCAGAAAAAAGAACACAGAAGATGGACTTGGATAAGCCCGGATGAACAAACAAAAAACGAAATCGATTTTATCATTTCAAACAAGAAAGAAGACGTAACCGACGTAACAGCGCTGAATAATTGTACAATAGGGAGTGACCACAGAATGGTTAGGGCAATAGTTAGAATAGATTTGAAGAAAGAAAGATCAAAGATGGTTCGACGAAACAAAAATACTAAATGAATCCACCCTAACAACGACTACCAATTCGCAGATTCCGTTACAGTAGCTTTAGAAGAGATGACTTTGAATAACCAACCTGATATTGAAACTATAATAGCGATATAATTAGAGCCATTATGGAAGCAGAAAAGCAACACTGCAAACAAAATAACGAAACACAACAGAAACTCACCCAAAATACGAAAAATATGATATCCTTACGAAGAAAAACGTTAAAACAAAACAACAGTAACTTTGAAGACCTGAGACAGTTGAACAAAAGAATTTCTAAAGAAATCAGGAAAGATGTAAGAAAATTCAATACAGAGAGGGTAAGGCAAACTATAGAAGAAACAAAAATATGAAGGTGCTGACGAGAAAACTATCAAATGCAAAAAGAGAGATTTTTAAACTAAAAGACAACCAAGGAGTAGCAACAACAAATAGAGAAACACTGCTAAGAATAACAGAAAACTTCTACACTGAACTATACACAAGTAACATTGAAGACCTGAGACAGTTGAACAAAAGAATATCTAAAGAAATCAGGAAAGATATAAGAAAATTCAATACAGAAAAGATAAGGCAAACTATAGAAGAGAACAAAAATATGAAGGTGCTGAGGAGAAAACTATCAAATGGAAAAAGAGGGATTAATACTTCTCCATAAAAAGGAGATATCGCCGAACTTGAGAACTATAGACCGATAAGCTTTCTTTGTCACTTGTATAAGCTATTTACGAAAATCATTGCCAAACGTCTGGAAATTAGATTTTTATCAATCAAGAGAACAGGCCGGCTTTAGGAAAGGTTACGGGACAAAGGACCATATTCAAGCAATTAAAGTCCTGATAGAAAAGTCTGTGAAATATATTTATAGATTTTCATAAAGCGTTCGACACGATAGAATTAATAATAGTAGCACTGGAATAGTGTAGAGTAGAATATAGATATACAAGGCTTATAGAATACATATACAGTAATGCCAACACAACTGTAAAACTTCACGAAACAACAGGTAAAATTAAAGTGGACAGAGGAGTACGACAAGAGGACACCATCTCGCCTAAATTTTTCACAGCGAATACGCAAGGAAATTACTGCTCTGGGAGAATGGAGGCATCAATATCGATGGCAAAAGGCTAACACACCTTAAAATCGCAGATGACATCGTTCTTATCACAGATAACATCGGCGATGCAAAACAGATGCTGGAGGAGTTAGTACAGGCCTCATTAAAAGTCGGTCTCCGAATAAATGCAAGTAAAACTCAAATAATGACAAACCTAGCGCTTGTACAAAACATCAGAATAGGTAACTCCAAGATAAAAGAGACGCACATGTACAAATACCTCGGGCACGAAATACAATTGGAAAAAACAAACACATGAGACTGCGTAGAATAGGTTTAGGTTGGGCTGCTTTTGATAAATTACGAGAGGTATTTAAAAGTGATATACCCATATGTCTGAAGAGAAAAGTATATGAACAATGCGTGTTACCGGTAATAACATATGGAGCAGAAACTCTGACATAGGCCAAAGAGCAATGGAGAGAGCCATGCTTGAAATCACTAAAAGAGATAGAATACCCAATAATGTCATCACAGAAAGAACCAAAGTAAAAGACATAGTTGAACACATAACTAGAAAGAAGTGGAGATTGGCAGGTCATATGGTGAGAACATCAAACGACAGGTGGATTAAAAGTATATCGGAATCACGGCCACGAGAAGACAAACGTAATAGAGGCAGACCACCAACACGCTGGAGTGATGATATAAAGAGAATTGCTGGGAACTGGGTAATGACGGCCCAGATCCGAGAGACATGGAGGAACTTAGAGGAGGCCTATGTTCAGCAGTGGACAATAACTGCTACACTATGATGATGATGATGATGACAGCATTTCAGGTTCTTTAATCGTCCACTTTATCTTGTTAAGGCTATCAGTGCCTTCACTGTGTGCTGATAGAAAGAGATCCTTGTATTGCGCATGCGGTACTGAAGAAAATTATACAAAGGTTTTCTATTTTCCCCCTCTTTTTCTATCGTCACATATTCTATCTTTTGCTCGATTTAGTATCCTTAATGCTAGTACATACTAAATAGTTTTCTGATTAGAACAATTAACTTAGTAAGGAAGACTAGGCATCGCCCGTCCGTTCTAATTATGTTGCTCACGCTACACGACACAGAATTCAGTTCTTAACTCAATTACGCCATAAAAGTACCGGAACGGTAATTTTCTACTTAATGGTATAAGTAACATATGAAGTTAAATCACATCTAAAGGTAGTTTGAATGTCAGATGTCCTTTTTTGAATTGGTATAAAATCAGTCGAAAACTTGAAAACAAAGGGTATTTTTTTTAGAATTAATGTTATTTAAGGGAAACGCTTACTTAATCTCGGAAATGAAAAATGCAGCAATTTTTTTCTTCGGATATGGTCATGAGTAACTTGAACCTTTGATCTTTGAAGGTCAAATATCAGAACATTAGGGTTACTCTCTGGATATTTGAGGGTGATCTTCGATTTGACAACCACGATCTCCAGGGTCATAACGACGTTAAGTTAATTTTTTTAAATGATACCACATACCTTAGACCCCAAAAATTTAAAAAGCGTAAAATTTTATCTTCTGACATGGCCACGAGATCTTTGACCTCTCAAGGTCATGTCAAGGTCAAACATTAGAATGGATATGAAACAAAAACACAAGAATTATATTCAGCAACAATTTTTAAAAGAGGTATTAGCTCAATGAACAAGTTAGGTTTTCTAAATAATAATATTACGTTAGAATGTTTTGATATATTACGATAAATTAAGGAATTTTATTTTTTTGTCTTTTGTATAAAGTAAGACATATTTGGTATTTATTTAATCCTTGACATTACACAATATATTACTTGTAGCTTCTTAATGAGAGACTAAATATATTTAATTATTTGTTACTTAATTAATTTTAATGATAAATATTTGTGTTTTACTGGTAATTTATTAATACTTGACATATTATTTTTTACAAATTTGGCCAGTTCTTAGCTGTTATTTCCGCGTCGTAAGAAATTCAGATATTGAGATTAGAACATGCGTAACAAGAAAACAATATTTTGGCTTGGTAGGCTTAAGAAAATAATCGTTTAAATCAGATAGTTCTTTGAATGTAAGCATACCATTTGTAGGTTAAGTTGCATTTTTTGTTGGTTTACTATATATCCATTAGTTCTACTTCCTTGTTAATTTCTTTCCCAGCCAGATTGTTTTATCTTTCTCAATTTTACTTACATTCTTATACTGCAAAGTACCGTTTTAAGTTATATTTGATCCCTATCTTTGTTGTTTTGATTCGCATTCATTAGAGTGTGAGTGTTTATTTCTATTTATGCTGAATTTACTGTTACTTTTTTCCTAATAAATATAGGCTGTCTATTGTTTGAATGAAATTCTTCCTTTTATTCTTTCGTATGTCAGTTTTTTTTTAATTTCTTTGATTAATTCAGTAAACGTTGTTTTGTTGATATTATTGTTTTTTTTTTAGATCAGGTCATCTCTCGCTATTTTTGTAAATACTGTTTTTTGCACTGTCTCGTTTTGGGTTGCATAAATTTCCACTTCGTAACTTGGCTTAACGACAACTAGTCTACGAGTCCTCAAACTTTCAGAAAATCTATAATTTTTGATAGATAAAAATCCTTTCCATTTGCTTTACGTTATAAACGTGTATTTAACAGGAAACTCTCCCTTTACTTGAAATATATTTCCTTGATTTTAAAATAATTGTTGTGTAACTTGTTTAACTTTGAGCCGAAAATGTTAACGATTAATGAATTAGTTTATTTGATAAATTTATTTCAGTCGACTGTTGTTGCTCAGGGTCATTTTTGAGGTGTTATTTCTGCCAAACGTGTCACCTATTAAAAAATTTTTTGGAGACAGATTTTAGCATCCTGCATGTTTGAATAGAGGAATTCTCTTGGCCCCAACCAAGAACATAGAGTAAAACACATTAATTACAATTTATTACAACAATCTTTCATAGATTTTTGATTTAAGCCCAAAATTGATTCTGACAAAGTGAGTTTAATTTCTAATTTAAATCTGGCTATACTATGCAGTTTTAAATCTCAATAATACCTAACTTGTGTGCAGTAGTCTATTATTAAGTTTTAAACTGGGTTTTATGGCCGTTTGTTGTTATTTTTTTAAGAATATTTGTTAGTTTTTCTTGAATTTTTTTAGTATTTGATAGCTGTTACATTGGAAATGCTTTAATTTTTCCTCTATATAAATAAGAGTTAATTCTGAAAATAGCTGTGCAGTTTATTGTAAAATTTGTATTTGCTCTCTGGATATATCACGAGAGCCCCAATTTGTCGAAAAATTAATTTATCTTACATATTTTAGAGTCTTTCTGAATTGTATTCAAATTCTTGGCCCCATTCTGGGTTTAGAAATGGTGAAAATAAAATTAAATAGCATCATGATATATTTGGTGCCTCGATTACCGTCAATTGACACCAGTATGATTTTTTTTTGTGTTTGATTACAATGTTTATCATCAATTAGTTCATTTATTTTTATTTAATTGGAAAGTTATTACCAGAATGTGTATCCTGAGTTTTCACATAGTATTATATTTAATATTGTGACTAGATTTTGAATATATTTGATTTTTATTTTTTCCTTGGATCTTAATTAAAACTACGTTTATTTGCCAGATTTAAGCTAATTTGTTTAATAATAAATAATGTTAATAAAACTAAGCATTTAGTGTCATTCAGCGGTCTCAAATCCTAATTATTATCTATTTTATTACCATTTCCGACTATGTGGTGGTTAATTTAGTTGAGTAATTAATTATTTTGTACAGTAAATCTTTTCTTTTATCTTATATTACACTAAATGTTGATGATTATCCGGAGTCAAACTGGACTTTATTTGTACGTTTATATATTTTCACTCTTATCTATCTTGAATTCAACAATTTAAGCAGATATTTACTTTAAATTAATTATTGGCATAGCTACAGATGCAATGGCGTCCTAAACAACCCATCCCTACTCTCCGGCATAGGGTTTAGTCTGGAATTTTTGCTCGATGGCAGGGCTCCTTACTTTCAACTGAACTCTGGTGATTTTGCTTTAGTTTTTATTAATTAATTATTAAATTTCTGGTCACTTAATTGTGAGGTTCTGGCGGAAATACCAGCGTACCATACGAATAAATTCTAAGAAAAATAAAACATTTCTTTTCCTCTGTAATACTTAATTTTTGACTTACATTAAGCTGCAGAAACCAAATACTTAGCTATTCCTTTTTAGAACACTAGAAAGCCTTATAAATTCGGCATATCCTTTTGTGGATTGCAGTTTTGTAGTTTAGTGATTTTACATTCTTTTGTGATAAAATGTTGCAGGCAGATGCTCTAAATTAATTTATAAATAGAGATCAAATAAAATTGCAAAAATAAAATTTAAGGTACCTCCCCGTATTTGGTATATTCTTTTTATCGGCTCTTAAGCATATTTAGGAGATGAAAATCACCCTCAAAGTTGACCCTCCGAGAATGGAATTTTTAATATATCTCGGATTCAACTTGTTATTTTTGTAGTTTAATCCATAAGGGTTTCAACCCATATTTTTAATTTTGAAACTGAACCAATTTCGATGATTTGGAAAGTAAATTATTCGTTGTAAGAAATGCTAGAGGTAGTTTCAGCCATATTGGTTTTAATCCCTATTTATTATTTTAAAAGATCTATCTTTTTAGACTTATTTCTATAACGAAAATTACAAAACGAACTAAAAATATTTTCGCCAATCAAATTAAAAGACCAAGTAGCTGTATATCAAACCTTATTTTTAAATCACCATTAGGTAATTTTAACTACCCTTTTAATTGGTTCATGCCTCAACCAGGTGGATAGTTATCAAAGGAAGCCGCACCCTGAAGTAGCAGATTTACTAGATTGGTTTGTTTAAACATTTTGTCTCTAAAGAGGGTGTCATTTTAATCAAACCACATAAATATCTCCTATGGAACGAATTTTCGATAAAAGTTATTCGGACAAAAATTGTAAGGTTTGAAGAGAGATATCTAACAGTGACCTTCACTTTGACCTTGAGGATAACCGATAGGGTAATTTAAAGGTCAAGTTGTTTTTTCCTATTAAGACTCCCATTTTTTAGTGCAAAAATGGACAATATAGGAAATTTCATGTTCAACCATTTAAATATCATGTAGACTCAAATATCATCTGGAGATTATTTTTTTTTCCATGAATCAGTGCAAAATCAGTAGGAAAGTTAGAAAGTAAAGACATTCCTAATATTCCATTTAAAGGTATTTTACATTGAAAAAGAGAAGTCTTAGATGCACTTTTTTTTATGAAATTACTTTTTAGGAAAAGAAAAAATACCATTAATCTTTAGTCCAGAAATAGACTCCACCTACGTTCCAAATTCAATATTGAAAAAAAAAATGAACGGTCTTTTTATCCTCATAGAACAGTGAAGAAGTTTTTAAGTAAAGCAAAATGTCGGTAGTAATAAATTAATATCTTTCTTTAATCTGCTAATCATTTACCCAAAATCAAATATTTCCAAAATAGAAAGTTTCTAGCATTTTTTGAAAATAGGAAGGACACTACCAGAAAAAAATTTATATATATATATATATATATATATATATATATATATATATATATATATATAGATATTTTATATATATATATTTCAATGTAAGTATCAGATGATAGTCATAGGGGCTCTTCAAAGAGAGGAATCGCGAAATTGTTATCTGAGAATCAAAAGATATAAAAAGTACAGTGGTAGGAAAGATATTAAACATAAAAACTAAAATATCACAAATATTTACTCTTGCTGAAATATTTTATGTGTCTATAGAAACATATGTATAGTTCCTCGTCTTAAATATATGATAAATATTAGCTTTAAGTTTTTTCAGGATAATTATGCGTATAATCTGCTCATTGAATTGTTGACCTATAGCTCTCTGGCAGTTAAGATCGTACCAGTTCCTTTTTTTTTAAAGATCAATACATCATATTAGAGGTTTCTTACTCTATTGGCACTTTGCTGTCCTTAAGAGGTGTATTCAATAGGTAGTTGGTCGATTTAATGGAATTTCACTGAGATTCTGCGGGTCTATTAATGTGACCTGGAAATCTTAGATTATTAATCGTGATTTACTTCCTTCTTAACAATTATTGTTGTGATTATTTATGTGGATTGTATTGTTTCTCTGAGCTAATTAAAATTGGTTCGTTACTATCCAGAAGTGTTCTACAATGTTTGTGGAGTATGTTGAGGTCAAACAACTTGTTGAATTGTTCTCTGTTGTTTCCCACTCTTCAAACTTCTAGTACCTCTTCACTCCACAGTGCTCAGTGTACTTTTAATTAAGTTTTATTTATATCTTTAAATCCTTATTTTCCCAAGATTAATTTGTTTCCTCTGTTATAACTGTTCTTCCAGATGTATAAGTCTCTCATTTGTCTGCTATCTCTCGAGTCAGCAACTTGTAATATGAGTCAAAGCGAATAATTTCTGTAGTGCTTTATCAGAAAGTCTAAAGTTTTACAGGTTGCCGTCCTTGTATAGTGATTATATTGGTTTGTCTCAATCTTGATCATTTACATTTTAGTTGTCTGAACGACTGCTCTTCTTTCTGGAAAAGGTCACACTATAGCTGCCACTATCAAATTGTTATCGAATACTATCTACAGTAGATTTGAGATATAGAGAAGACCTTTCCCAGGTATATTAATTGACGGCTTTCTGCGCTGTAAACAAATTTACATTAATTTTAAGGTAATGTGCTGGAAGTAAATTCCATAAACCGTTTATTAAATTCATTTAATGTAGATGCATTAAATGTAATAATTATACCAATAATTTCAGTAATTTTATTGAAATTTAAGATAACATCTAATTAAATTTAATGTACAAAGCTTTAATTTCAAAGTACATGTAACTTATTTACGATTTAAAGGACAAAATCATTAAATTAAATTAATGAATGTACCTTGGATTTAAATTATTTTTAACAATGTGGGAGAAATGTATGTTTCTTATCGACGGATGATCGAGTTCTCATACCCCTAGAAGGCTTTCTCGGGAGTTATTGACAATGCTTCTTCACTAGCGATCCACTACTTGATTAATTTGATTTTAGTCTACCTTAATATTACAATCCCCAGCCATCAATTTTTCTTCTGGCATTTCTGTAAAGCCGTAGAGATAATGTTCCAAGTTTCCCTCTTAGCCTTTTGTGAAGGGGGTACATTGATATTGATTCTACTATTATACCTTTTACAGTATTAAATAGCAAATATTAACGACTTTTACATAAACAATACCTTATATTTTATTAGGAAATCAATATACTCACAATGTATTCATATCTACTTAAATGGGTTAATGCTGCGGGCCCTTTTCTCATAAAATTAAAGTTAATCGTATACTATTCCAAAGACTAAGAAGATAAAGTAGCAATCCAAAAATTCCTGCTTCCATAATTCTTTTTTCATACCTAATAATATAAAAAAGTATCCATATCAAAATTTTTTAAAATGGATATTTTTCTTGTCCCAATTCTAAAATAATAAATTCACCAAAAACCGAAGAAATTTAAAAAAATAATTGCTTTTCATATTATGCTAGTTTCAAATTTAAACCTATTAGATTATTAGTAAAAGTTGTGAGGTAGCTAAACTAATTAACATTTCACGTGATATTTATTAACGTAAAAAAATCAAGGCTTTATCTAATTAACAAAATATGATCTAAAGGTGAAGTGATGAATCTGTATAACAATAACAAAAAGAAAATTATTTAGTTTAAAACAATGGCATCAGTTTAAATCATTAGTCACTATGTATTGTTTAAATTCCGTACTTCTGTCATAAGAAATATCGATCGATTATATTTAAATGAATTTTAAATTAAAGATCTTGTTTTTTCAAAGCACAAGGACGCGTAAAATAAGTATCATCTTAAGGTTATTTACACCTTCAAACAATAGGGTTTGAAGTTATCATTTAATTTAACGTTTATAATATAAAAACCCGTAAAGCCTAGTGTACTTATCGAGATTTAAAGAAAATAGGTCTTTGAAAAGAAAACAAAACGAATTTCAAGAAGTATTAACAATAACTTCTTAAATGCGATTAATACTTTTAAAATGCAGTTGAGCCGAATTATAAGTCTGCATGTAGGGGCGTAAGGGAACTAAATTTTCAACCCCCCCCCCCCTCACTCTAACTTACTGATCGAGCAATCCGTGTCTTCGTTTACATTTGCATCCTAGCGTTATAAGGTCGCTCCTGATTATATGTATGCAAAGTCGAGTTGAGTCACAACAAAACTTACTTAACAAATAACATACGTACATATTTCTCGATGATTGTTTACTGATATTTAAACTTTTTCGTGGAAACTCCATCAATTTTAATTTTAATTTAATACATATAGTAGTAGTGATGTTATAAGCGCAAAAAATCGAGTCTGTATTTTTATATTTCCGCGATTTAACGCTCTTAGCCACTTTGCCGTTCGCTGATCCACTTCACTAGTTCTTTGTAAATAGAGCTTAAACGATAGCTTAGTCTTTTTTGATTTTGGATGTGTAACATTTTGCTAAAAAAAGCTAAAAATAAATGAAGCAACGATTCTATTATTTAAGCTGCATTTGTGACAGGTGGCTTAATATTTTTAAATCATGACTATGTGGCTGTTGAAATTTGGGTATTAAAATGTTAATGTAGGTTAATATAAACTACATAAGAAAATACAGCATGTAAATGAAAATTAGTAATCGTTACATCATCATTAAATTATCAAGTTCAAACTGTTTTTTTTTTGTTTCAAATCAAATTATTGTTATTAATTCTGTTAGATTTATTGTATGAGTATCTTGAATTTTATAAAAATAATAATACTTTGTAACCAATAAACTATCTGAAACCGTTGTGTGTATCGCATGCCACTGAAGATAAGTAATTAGCTGCGAAAAAGGCTCAGAAGATTATCTCTAAAACCGACAAGAAGAAGAAACGCAGAAGGAAGGAAAGTTTTAAAGCAAGTTCATCCTGATACAGGAATTTCCACTAATGCGATGTCCATGATTCGTGAATGACATTTTTGAACGTATTGTTGCCGAAGCTTCTCGTTTGGCACACTACAACAAGAAATGTACAATTAATAGTAGAGAAATACATTCAATATTTTAATAATTTCAGAAATTAATAGCGACAACAATTTAAAAAACAAAAAAAATAAAAATTTGTATATATAACAGTTCAAAGTTCAACTCCAAGTTTAAACTATTTATCTAGTGATAAAGTGAAAATTAGCATTTTTACGTAAAGCATGAAAAACTAGGAAAAGAACGCCATTTTGCTTCAACTTGAAATGCTACGAATTCTGTCAAGAGCACCTTTTTTTGAGATGTCAATATTTTTTTGAAAATTGTTAACCCTTTTGTTGTTATATAAAATGTGTCTACACTCTTGAGTAAAATTTAGAAATAATATGTATGATGTTCCATTCAAGAAAAAAGTCGTGTCTGAGTAAATCTGTATAAGATCAAAGTCGAAGAAAATTTTACCATGGAAAATTTACAAATACGTACTTACTACAAAAATTCGAGATGCTAATATTTTTAAAATTGTTAACCCTAAAAACACATTTTATTTTTATACGAAATGTATCTAAATTCTTGAGTAAAATTTAGAAATAATATGAATAATGTTTCATTTAAAAAAATTGTCGTGTCTGAGTAACCGTTTATAAGGCCGAAGAAAATTTTAGAATGAAAAATTTAGAAATACGTAACTACTATAAAAATTTGAGATGCCAATATTTTGTTCCACGCAAGAAAAGAGAAAAAATATGAATAATGTTTCATTTAAGAAAATACTCGTGTCTGAGTAAACTTGTATAAGGTCGAACAAAATTTTAGAATGGAAAATTTTGGAACATATACTTACTACAACAATCTGAGATGCCAATATTTTAAAAATTATTAACCCTAGAATCCAGGAGCGGGTCCAAGGGGGGGGCGGTGGGGGGCGATCGCCCCCCCCCCCCAAGAGCTTTGAGTTCAGGAAAATAGACCCGATTTTGCCTCTTATACTATAGTTCATTCAAGAACTAGAGAGAGTAATAAATCATTTTTTACGCTTTTTTTCTTCGCAAAATACCTGTGTTCGTTAGTCCGGTGTCTTTGGCAAAATCTGTTAGACATATATATTTTTCATAGGAATGGGTTAGAAATTTTATAATCAAAAATACCGGTCTATAATAATGGACCATTTGGGTTGGATAACAATAGATATTTGGATGTGTGAAGTGTTAAAACGGATTTTAATCCTTGGCATAGGCGTGGAATTTATTACTAAGTATTAATGGCATAGAATTTTATTTCGGTAATAAACTTAAAATAAATTTTTTTTTATGATATTACTTTATTTCTTGTGATTTTTTTAATAATTCACATACATTAGAAAATATAGATAATGTTGACATATTTAACACAAATCACAACTGTATTTTTATTATTTTTAATTTTGGCATAGAAACCGTTTTAGGCACATTCAGAATAAAACGTAGCCTTTTTTTCTCAAAAAATTCTAAGTTATAATTTAAATACTTACAAAATACCAATCAAAAACACAAGAAGATAAATATATATAAAAAATAAATTCGTCCATATAATATTAAATTTTTTTTGGGCAAGCGGCCACTTTATTATTAATTAAAAACATTTTTAGGATATTTGACTTTTCAGTTTATTTATTTCTTAAACCATCTGCAGAATTACAATTAAACACTAAGAAGGGATTCAAATGTAATTAATTTTTATGTTAAAAATATTTAAATAATAAATTGTGTTTACGCTGGTAAAAATTACGTATCTAATTCGTAATCCAAGTCAGTGAAGCTATCTTCACCTAAATTAATTATAATTGGTTCCTCTCTCTCACGGATCGAGTTTCCACATTTTCTGTTATTATTTTATGATGTGGATTTTTCCAAATTTCCTGCAGTAACTTTATTCCAAAAAATCTTTCAAAAGTTCTGTAAATGACTAATTTTGTAAGTTGTGTTATTTCGAGCAACTCTACCTTTTACTTGAGAGAGATATTTCTTTCGCCAAGGGACATTTTCCGGGCGATCTATAAGAACAGATTTCCTATTTGGTTTTTCCCAGCAAAAATTAAGTTCTCTGAGCAATTTCCAGAGCTCAGTTCTTTTAATTTCAGGTAAATCCCGATCTTCATTGATTTTAGTTAGAATTTTGTCGACGGTTGGAATCTGCTTCTCATAATAAGATGTATGTACAACTCCTTTTGCAGTTTACATCTCTTCTTCCAACGAGGTTTTTCATCTGCCTGTGATCGAATGTGACTTGGGAGTATTAACAATTTCAGTCGTCCTTTCCTCCTTCAGTATTCAGTACACAGTTGATTTTCCAACTCCTGTCATGTTGAAACACATCTCAACAGAACTTTTAACATTATTATCTAGATATTGATATTTTAGTAATAAGTTTTTCGTTCAGGAAAAAATGCCCTGGTTTAACGATTTTAGAATAATTATAGATGTGGAAGCCATATCTTTTGGGTATCTCACTAATCTCATATAATATATAAAAACAAGCGCAAACAAGATAAATCACCAAGGCCACACTGTAAGGTGTACTTTGCTCAGTGACATAAATCAGAAACTCTATTGTTGCAGTAAATTTATAAAACCTTTTAATGTTTAAATATAATTAAATATAATTAGATTCACGGCAGTTCTCAGTTACCTGTGGCACTGGAGTAGGTAAGTTGGAGGCTTTGGTAACAGTTTTATTACTCTCTCTAGTTCTTGAATAGAGTATAGGAATGTGTATGCTTGCGATCGACTCTCCCCTTCCCAAGAGCTTTGAGTTCAGGAAAATAGAACCGATTCTGCCTTTTATATTAGGAATGTGTATACTGCTAGCACTCCCCCCCCACCTCGTTGACAACTTGTTTTTCTTGCGATAGCCACTCCCCCCAAGATCTTTGAGTTCCGGAAAATAGACACGATTCTGCCTGTTATACTAGGAATGTGTATGCTGCCCGCATCCTCGCCCCCTGTCGACAACTGTTTTTTCCTTGTGATCGCCCCCCCCCTCTCCAAGAACTTCAAATTCAGAAAAATGGACCCGACCCTACCTTTCACACTAGAAATGGGAATGTTGCTGATGTTCCCCCCCTCGTCGACAACTTGCTTTCGCTTACCATACTATACTTTTGTGATATAACCCCCCCCCCCAAAGAGAGAGGCTGGATCCGCCCCTGCTAGAATCACATTTGGTTTTTATACAAGATGTGTCTACATTCTTGAGTGAAAATTTAAAAATAATATGAATAATGTTCCGTTCAAGAAAATAGTCGTGCCTGAGTAACCTTGTGATTAATAGAAAATAATTTTAAAATGGAAAATTTTCAAATACGTACTTTTAACAAGAATCTGAGAGGCCAATATTTTGAAAATTCTTACCTCGTTATAGAAAATGTGTCTATATTCTTGAATAAAAATTTAAAAACAATATGAATAATGTTCTCTTTAAGAAAATAGTCGTGTCTAAGTAACCTTGTATAAGATTGAAAAAAATTTTAAAATGGAAAATTTACAAATACGTACTTACTACAAAAATCTGAGATGTTAATATTTTGTTTTTATACAAAATGTGTCTGTAGTTAGCTTGTCGCCATTTTGGAGAAAAATTATTTTTGGGACATCAAATTAACCACCAAAAGTCAGAAAAATAGTGTCATTTATTGTCCTCGATTCACGAATTTTCAACCCAGGTGTGTCAAACCCTGAGTGGCTCCAAACAAATCTGAATGAAAGGATAAAAGTGTCATGCTGCAGTAAATAACCCCACGGATTTCAAAAAATAAGATGGATGGCAGATTGAAATTCAGCTATTAGACCAAAAATGTCCGTAGTGTACTCGTTGCCATTTTGGGGAAGAATTAATTTTCGCACGTAAAAATAACCGACAAAAAAAAGTATCATTGTTGTGAACTTATTGATAATCTTTTTTCTTTCCCTGGATTAAATTTATTTTATATTACGTAAGAACCAAGTAATATAGACCAAGCAATCAATTCAGATATTAAGTTGTAAATATAAGCCACAAAATTATCTATCTGTGTGTCTATATTCTTGAGTAAAAATTTAAAAATAATATAAATAATGTCCCATTTAAGAAAATAGTCCTTTTTAGTAACCTTTTATCAGATAGAAGAAAATTTTAAAACGGCAAATTTACAATACGTAATTACTTAAAAAAAAATACATTTTTAGGGTTTTAAATATATCATCAATTTTTATTGATTTGACATTTAATGTCACATTAACTAAAAAGGTAATTACATGTCATTGCATAAACATGATGTACAATTGATTTCACCATAATCTATAAATTTTAGAGTGCTAATCAACGTTATTGTTATAAATAACATTTATTATTCTATTTTTATAGATTTTTCAAATTTATTAGCTTTTAAAAAAGTGAAGGCAAATCATGCCAATTAAGCCATTTTCGATCTGTTACTTCTGATAACCAAAAATAGTATTATTAACAATTACGGTTTACATGTACTATATATTAACTCTCTATAATTCCTAATTCGTTCTTTCAATAATTAAATTTTATCTAAACGTAAACATCATCGTTACAAATATAAAAAAAAATAACAAAAGCGAAACGGGAGGATGGCTGCAATTATTTATGTCAATGTTAAAGATCACATTAAGGAATTCCGTACAAAGTTCCTTTGTAATCATCATGTAAGTCGCACCTTTATTTTTTTAACGCCTTAAAAATTTAAATACATTATTGCTGAGTATAAAGGTGTGATTGTAGCCGGATTTACAACTCCTGCTGACATATCTGTTATTTTTTAACTTTTAAAGTGATTTTGAATTTAATTTTATGACTCGTATTTTTAGTAAAAGGAAGCCTATTTAATGACCTAATTATTCGTTCTGACCTTTTTGACATTACTAGCGTAATATCTAAAAGGTGTTGAAATCTAAAATATTTAATATTTTGAAATGTCTGGACATGATTTCACACACAATTAAAAGCCCAGAGCTATTTAAACAAACATTTTTATGAAACTTTTGTTTAATTTTTTCTAACATGTTCGATAACAAATTATGAGTCGAAAAGGTCAAATATCGAAAAAAATTTGCTAAAACAACCGTTGTAAAAGTACGACCCAGCCAGGTGATGCAATATTGTGGTAAAAGGAGCACACCCACTTTTACCCATATTTAAATAGTTTGGATTTTTATATCAAATATTGCTTTATAAAGATTTTCAAAAATATTTTGCCTGCAGCACTTGAATTTCTCCTTTTGGTGTCTTAGGTAAAAATTGATAACAGGAAAAATTGCAATTCACATGTTGATAATTTGCTAAAATTTTTGGCCCTATTGACATTCTTCGAAAAACTCAGTCCAGCAAGGACTAATTGACTTTGATCACTACATAATCTGAAAAAATTTCTTGGTCTCTTCAGTCTGTATATCCGGACTAAGCTTAAAAACTAAAAGAATTTTGATGCGATTTCCAGTATTGGATAGGTCGTGACCAAAGAAAAGTTTTGGTACAAAACGTAAAATAGACGAGCAATGACGAAGATTTTAAATTAAGTTGGAAAATAGGCATCTTCATTTTCTCGGCTTACACTGCCTAAACCATTTTATATGCACCATAAAAATGTATAACGCGAGTTTATATATCTCAAAAAGTTCTACAATTAAGTCCGCGACAACTTATATTTATCTTTTAAAAATGTTCCACAATAACCACATTTGTTTAAAAAAAGATAAAAAAGTAGAGGTTAAATTTCGTTAATATTCTTATATTACCAAATTACAGATCTTCACACATACAAAAAACATTATTAATATACAGGGTGTCTCACGATGCCGCTATCGATTTCTCAGCAAATACACTTTGGAATTTTTTTTTTTAATTTGGCAATCTACTAAAGTTGATGGGGGCAATTCGACTAAAATATTTTCAAGATGGTGGCACTTCCTGTTATACTGAAAGTTGATGCGTTCTTACTTATTTTAAATGGAATACCGTATATGTTATTTCATTTTTAGATTCTACGCAAAATTATAGACGTATTTCATATATAATGTCCGATAACCAAGTCTAACTGTTTTTGACATACTTTAAACTTTATCTCAAAAATCGCGCTTACAGGCCTAAACATAACTATCCAATTTTCCTTTATGGAAGCTTTTATTTTTAAGTGGAATTGGTTTCCTTCTAGAAGGGGAGCTGCTATAGTGAACTGTGTTTATATTTTCTTAATAAATAAATACAGGGTGATCAAAAACTAACATTAAATATTAACTTAAAAAAATCGTTCAAAATCATTTTTTAAAATATAAACCTCCTATTTTTATAATGTTATCTAGTTTAGCATTAAAAATAAGGGTGACTTTGTATAGGGTTATCTATCCCAAAAATTTGCAGTTTTTGAAATATTGGCAATGCAACATTTTTCTATTGTAAAAATGCTAAACGGTTTACCTACACAGGAAAACAACTTATTTTATTAAATGTTCAAAATTTCCACCCCCAACTTCCCAACATTTTTCGTATCTCCGAGTTAGTTCATCATAGGTGGCTGTTCTAATTGAATCGGGAGACAAACTTTCGAAAGCATCCCTTTACTCTTGCCATAAAATTCTTCATCGTTGTCACTGCATTAAAATAAACGATATTTTTTATCCTTTACTATATAAAATATTCTAAGACAGTCAAATCAGGAAAACTAAGAGGCAACAGAAAAGGTCCATTGTTGGCAATCCACTTGTCATAAAATGTTGCTTGTAAGAAATTAGTAACTAGAACGGTTCTGTGTGGTGGGACGGCATCGTATTGGTAAAAAATTTGCCTATGTTTCATCAGAGGAAAATTCCTTAAATATTGATTGTCTAGCTCTGCTACAATATTTAAATACTTTACTCCTACATAGTTTAAAATGAGGACATCATTTCTTACAGCACTAAATACGTTAAATTATCAGGTTTCTTTAAAATTCGACAATCTTACTGCATGAGGATTTGAATCACTCTAATAATGGGAATTGTGTCAGTTAAAAAGGACATTTTTTGTAAATTTTACTTTATCAGTCCAAATTATGTTATCTAAAAATCGAGGGTAGTCGTATCATCGTTAATATAAATTCACAAAATTGCGTTCTTTTTGGAAAATCCGTATCTTTTAGGTGCTGAACCAAAGATATTAAATAAGGATGAAAGTTGCATTTCAACAGAATTCTATGTATTGTGCTCTTCAAGATTCCTGTTTGTAGAGCCACTTCTCTGAACGATATGCCTCAAAATATTTTAGAATTGCAATTTCGATATTTTAATCATTGAGAATAGGTTTCTTTTTATGTATTTTTGGCTTCACGGTGCCAAAATTTTTAAAAATTTCCAATATTCGTTTAATACTATTTAGTGACGGTTTCTGTTTATCTGGATATCTATCATCAAATGTCTGGCATCTTCTTGAAAAAACTTTGTTACATTCCTTATAGATAATAAACAAATTTAACAAATCTTCATGTGTATAATCTTATAGCTCCAGCATGATTTTTATTCATAATTATTACATGGTAAGGAAGAGTGACATTTCTGTTTCTGTTTTCTGTCGTCGCTTCTGGCCATCATGGCAACCTAATAACAAAACTTAAAAGCATTTTCACAATACAAAAATGTTAAATTGCCAATATATTATTATAAAAATAGGGGGTATACATTTAAAAAATTAATTTTTAATGTTAGTTTTTATCACCCTGTATTTATTTATTATCAAAATATCAACATAGTACACTAAAGTAGATCCTCTTCTAGAAGGAAACCAACCCCAATTAAATAATAAAGGCTTTGATATAAGAGAAATTGGTAGTTATGCTTAGGTTTGCAAGCGCCATTTTTGACATAAAATTTAAAATAAGCCAAAAACAGTTAGAGTTGGGTACAGACGCAGATTCAAGGGGGGCGGTGGTGGTAATCGCCCCCCCCCCCCCAAAAAAAAACTTGGAGTTCAGGAAAATAGACCCTTGCTTCTTATACTACAGTTTATTCAAGAACTAGAGAGAGTAATAATTCATTTTTGACCCTTTTTTTCTCGGCAAACCACCTGTGTTCTTTAGTCCGGTGTCTTTGGCAAAATTTGTTAGACACATATATTTTTCATAGGAATGGGTTAGAAATTTTATAATCAAAAATACCGGTCTATAATAATGGGCTATTTGCGTTGGATAACAATAGATATTTGGAAGTGTGAAGTGTTAAAAAGGATTTTAATCCTTGTCATAGGCGCCGAAAGGAGGTTTATTTTATCACCAAGTATTTATGGCATCGAATATTATTTCGATAATAAACTTTAAAAAAAAGTTTTTATAATATTATTTTATTTCTTATGATTTCTTAATCATTCACATATATTACAAAATAGAGACAATTTTGACGTATTTAACACAAATCACAACTGTATTTTTATTATTTCAAATTTTTGCATAGAAACTGAAACGTAGCCTTCTTCTCTCAAAAGTTAAAATTTAAATACTTACAAAATACCCATTGTCAAAAATACAAGAAGTTAAACATATATAAAAAAAATAAATTCGTCCATATAATATTAAAATTTTTTTGCGGCTATCGGTCATTTTATTATTAATAAAAAACATTTTTAGGACAGTTGACGTTTCAGTTTATTTATTTATTAAACCATCTACAGAATTGCAATTAAACACTAAAAAAGGATTCAAATGTGATTAATTTTTATATGTTACAGTTAAAATTAGACCTACTTATTTTTATTTCTATTGCACTGACATCTTAATTTAATTAACTTTATTATATGGAAATCCGATAGCCCCAAAAAAATAAAATACACGTGTTAATTCTACACGCTTAAGAAATAGACGCAAATACAATAATAAAATAATAAAAAAATTACGGCTAATTGGAATGGTTTATCGATTTTGAAATAAATATAGAGGTGGAAGCAACATCTTTTGGGTATCTCACTAATCTCAAATAATATATAAAAACAAGCGCAAACAAGATAAATCACTAAGGACACACTGTAAGGTGTACTTTGCTCACTGACAGAAATTAAATTAAACTATCAGAAATTTTATTGTTGCAGTAAATTTATAAAAGCTTATAATATTTAAATATAATTAAAGATAATTTGATTTACGGCACTCCTCAGTTACCTGCGGCACTGGAGCAGGTACATTGGAGGTTTTGGTAACAGTTTTATTACCCTCTCTAGTTCTTGAATAGAGTATAGGAATGTGTATGCTTGCAATTACCACGCTCCCTCCCAACAGCTTTGAGTTCAGGAAAATAGAACTCATTCTGCATTTTATATTAGGAATGTGCTGGCACTCCCCCTCCCTTTTGACAACTTGTTTTTCTTGCGATGGCCGCCCCCCAAGAGCTTTGAGTTCAGGAAAATAGACCCTATTCTGCCTTTAAACTAGGAATACATATGCTGCTGGCATCACCCACCCCCCTCTCCAAGAGCTTCAAATTCAGAAAAATAGACCCGACCCTGCTTTAACACTAGAAATGGGAATGTTTCCGGTGTCTCTCCGTCCCCGTCGACAACTTGCTCTCGCTTGCCATACTGTACTTTTGTGATATCACCGCCCCCCTCCCAAAGAGAGAACCTGGATCCGCCCCTGCTTAGGTATCGGACATTATATAAAAAATATATCTATAATTTTGCGTAGAATCTAAAAATGAAATAACATTTGGGGTGTTCCATTTAAAATAAGGAAGAAGGCATCAACTTCTGGTAAAACAGAAAGTGCCACCATCTTGAAAATATTTTAGCCGAATTTAGTAAGTCGTCAATACAGGACTTAAATGGAGAAGTGCGACAATAAGTCAAACAAGTTTTAAATTCTAAAAATATAAGAACAAAAAAATCGTTTTCTTATTAGGGAGACAATTATTTCTCTTACTAATTCTAGAGCTTAATTTCTAGGTTTTAATCCTCAATTTTTCTATATGGAGATTTCTTTGTTGACAAGTATCAATTTAGATCAAAGAAGAGCAACAAAGTGCCTTTTTGTTTTGAATACATATAATTATAAGCTTATGATTCCGATGATTTTAATGAAATATTATCCACACAACATTTTGGTAAACTTGAAACGAAATTTCTGTTGAGAAATATTTATAATTATTAACTAGACTAAATCAAGTGCGACTAAAGTAAAGCAACAAAAAATTAATTAACAGAACTTTATTTTAGGTATGACAACCAAAAGTATTATATAAATAATCAATTTGTTATTTATTAGCTGACGATAACGTCGCAGCATTGGACAATTTTGAACAATATTTTCTGAAAAATTAGTTCAAACAATTGATTTTATTTAGCAATGATTTTTAATTTGTGTATAAATACAACGTTCTACTCATTTCCATAACTTTCCAATGGGGTTAAGGTCTCAAAATTTTACCAGCTACTACAAAATCTGAACGTTGTATTCCTAAATCTACTCTTAAACATCTTGTGAAGAGTACTCTGGATTGTTGTCCTAATAGAAAATAAAGCACAATGATATATCCCACTCCGTCTGCAGGAGCATTATATTTTGGGTTACATCCCTGTAGACAACTCGATTTTATAACATAATTAGGAAAGTTTAAAGAGTCTACACCATTCCAAAAGAATACGTTGCCGTTACCATGTTTAACTATAGGTGTAATATATGTTTCAATACATCAAAATTAAAAATTTTGTAAATCCTTTCATCGCTAAATAGAATATCACTAGCAAAATCACCACCCAGTTTAAATATCGACGTGCAAATGCAAGCCTTGCAACTCTATTTCTTTCTCTCCATGGACTAATAATAATTTCTAGAATTTCAACAATAATTCTAAGTGCGGATTTTTAAGGCGCGTTTTGGGAAATTTTTTTAATACACCTGTCTGTGCACATTATTGTTTTTCTCGGTCTTTTCGATTTTGGTAGATTCTCTAAATGTTACCTTTCATTGTACAATGAACTTAATTTGGATACGATATATCTGGGTAAAACAAACTGTCTTGAAATGCCGGCTAGATTTTTACTTTTCAAAAATTCACTATTCTCTAATGTAATTTTTTCAAAATTGGAATACTCTTTGGATTACTACTTCAGTACAGAAATGTTTATTACACATAAAATGAATACAGAGTTAATCTGAAAATGAAACATAACTAACCTGAACTAAATTTTATGTTATCAATTATTTTATATTTCAGATTCCAAAGACTTCCTTTTCATGTGATGGAAGAACATCTGGATATTATGCTGATGTCTCATCAGGATGTCAGGTAAGGAATATAGTTTTAAATACAAAAATAAATATGCTGAGCTTAAAAATGTTACGTTATAGCACTGTCAAGGAAGCGCTGTCCACAGGGAGGAGTCCTTTTGCCTTTGTTGTGGACTGTAAATGATATATTGTGGTAGCGTCAGCCATTCCATCTATAATCATCCTACTGTCCCATATTAGCAGCTATTTTAAAAACCCTATAATCAAATTTAACAGTAATAAAGATACTCTGGAAGTCTGGACGTTCATCTTCTCTCTTACAGCTCTAGTTCCAAACAACTACGGTTATTTAAGTTACCAAAACCATAGCTCAGAACTTCAGGACTTAAGCAAAACTGTTAATTAGCTGGACATATGACATCTCTTGTTTACAGCTCTCATAACAGCGCGCCCGCAAGTTTAGTCGCGTGAAGGTTTTTTATTAAATTAAATAAAACAAGTTTCTCAAAACACTTAGTCTATTAACAAAAATAAATAGAAAAAAACGAATTATTTACAGTGAGAAACTTAAACTAATAACAAATAACTATTACGAAGAAACTAACATAATTTCTCTTATTGGCCGTCCTATTAACAAAAATATAAAACCCAATTTTGACAAACACGTATAAATAGCTTACTAAAACATTAAACAGAAAAAAGAAAAAAAAAACGCGAAAAAACAGCTATTTAGCTTTCTTAATCAAACACTATTAAAATCGTGGAGTGCTCGACTAAAATAACACACGATATTCCTTTAACTTCCTAAACTAACTGAAAAACAAAACAAAACAAAGATAACCTTCTTTCCCGACGAATATACCCGTCACGTAATTTTCAATGGTTTTTGAGAACAGTACCGATCTTAACGATTTCCAAATTGTAACTGGAGTTTAGTACTCCTTAAAAGGCCCAACTTGTACGCCCTGCACTCCTCTCTCGGCACTCCGCGACAATTCGAGTCTCGAAATGTAGAGGGCGTTAGCCCTTCTATACTGGATACTTAATTCCCGAATTGGCCTCTGAGCGTCTTAGTCATAATTTTTATATAAAAGAAGAGTAAAACAAACTAATCCACGTCTTCCTATAACGAAAAAACTATATGATAAAGACTATTCACTTTTCTTAGCTGTTTGGCAATAAGCATTTTAACTCGTTATTTCTTGTGAATAGAAAAAACAGTTATTATACAAATTCTTTGTACAAATTGTCAAACGATATATTTCTATTAAAGTGAGTTTATTTGGTCATTCTTTTGTTTCCTAATAATGGAAAAATTGTTCAATATTTTAATACATTTCAACGGTATTTCATATAACACATGTTAAAAAACTACCTTCGACCTTTATCTCTTCGGTTTGATTTACATAATCAGGGTTGGATTTGTTCGACAGATTTATAGACAAATCTTAGAGAGGGTCTTTCAGTTGGTCGTCATAAATTGAATGAGTTTATAGATTTTTAAGAAAATATTTAAACGACAAAGATAATAAAAGTTAAGCTCAATAACTGATTTATTTTTTCCTTTAGACTTTTTTGAGTGGTAATAAAAAAATATAAACTACTCTGTTCCCACGGGAAAAACTATTTACAGAGTGATTATTTAATTACTCATTTTAACAGAATATAGTTCACATTGAACGGTGTAAACTAATTAATACTTGTTCCATTTCAAGGCTAGTTTATACATACAGGCTTATGCCGACGACCTAGTCATTTGGTGTCTTAGTCGCGATATCTAGAACCTGAAGAGAACAATTGATGTGGGCCCTGAAAATCATGAAGCGACGATGCTACGGAGAAGAGAGAGAATATACACGGACAAAGTCGAGGTGGTACTCTACAAAAATGAGAAAAGGGGGAGACTCCCCACAATTACATTGATGGAAAGGATCCTTCAATACAAGGGAACAATTAAATACCTGGGAGTAAGTCTGGACTCACAACTCAGCTGGAATAATTATGTTGAAGTTCGAACCAAAAAGGCCATATATGCTTTCTGGGCTCACAAACGACCTTTGGGTGTGTTATTTTGGACATACACTATAGTGATTCGCTCTATGGTTACGTATGCCACTATTGTATGGTGACCCAGTACAACAAAGCGCAAACACCGTTTTTAACTTGACGAAGTTCAAAGAATGGCTTATGTGAGAATATTGAATGCAATGACTGTCCCCACTAGGGCTCTGGAGGTCCTGGTAAGCCTAACTCCTCTTCACTTATACTTAGATAACAAGGGCCTAAATACTGAAACCCAAACACATTCTCTTGATATACTTTTTCCAAATAGAGAAAATTGGGAGGACGAGCAAAATCTTCCGAGAAATGGATCCTAGTGTTTTACAGATAGATCTCGACGAGATGAAAGAGCTGGAGCCGGAGAGTTCGGTAAGAGCACGGAAGTCAGAGAGTTCTACTCTCTCGTACAACGTGTGATAATCTTTACAGCGGAAATTTATGGTATCTAGCAATGTGGTCATCTCTGTGAGAGGGACATATACAGGAGTAGAGTAATAAACATATGTTTAGACAGCAGGGCTGCGATAATGGCACTGAAGTCCAGTGTCGTAACTTTGCGACTGGTGTCTGTCTGAGTACAAGGATGTACCGAACAATTTGTCAAGGAACGGCTGCACAATCAAACTTATGTGGGAATGAAGAAGTAGGCCGTCTGGCAAAGATTGGGCCGCAATTGAACCAAATCGACCCCAAGCTATTTTTCCTGTCCCAATTGGTAAAAAGAAATTTATAGAATCGTGGAGAGATCATGGAATGAGATACGGCAAGGAACATATGAGTGGACCTAGTGCAAAACTTACTAGGGAACTTCTCTCACTAGAAAGGAAAGAGCTGCGGATTTTGGTGGGACTGTTGTCAGGATATTGTCACCTGAGGAGTCATTTCCACAAAATTGGTGTAGCAGATGACCTGACGTGCAGATGGTGTCTGGAGGAGGATGGCACTGTTAACAATGTCTAAAAAGAGTGTCCAGTACTCAACGGACTGAGACAGAGACATTTCGGAGATACAGTTATGTTACCGGAAGCACGCAAGTTCAATTATCGAGGCTACTTGGATTCGCAAAAGCAATCGGCTTCGCATGACTTGCAGCTATGGTGTGGGATGTAAAGAGTTTTGTTCATTCATTGATTCATTCTAAAATGGAATGGAAATTTTTTACGATATTCGAGTACATTTTTCCCCTCGGTTGTTATAAAAAAGGAAAATGAATGTGAATTTCACCATCTAAGTTTCTTGAATCCTTATCGAATCCAGGGTGAAATTCACAAGAAGCAATTACCACCACTTTAGAATCACTGGACAGTAATTGAGTGATGGGCATCTCTCCACCATGCTTTCCCTGAGACCTGAGTAGCCGACCGCTCTAGTTTCGAAATGCCCTAGGCAACTGAGACCTTTGGGGCTTCCTTCTCTATATATAAATGGAGAGAAGTCAGGTTCACCAGGAGCTCCAGACCCCCTAGTGGGAGCAGTCTTTATCATGTTCAATATTCTTACACAAGCTGTTTTTTGAACTTTGTCAAGTTGAAGACAGTGTTTGCGCTTTGATGTATTAGGCCATCAGACAAGAGCGGCGTACGTGATTATGGGGCGGATTACCATAGTGCATATCCAGAATAGCACTCTGTGTCAGCCCTAATGTGCACCCAAAAGCTTGTTTACAAGCCAAAAAAACACACATAGCCTTTCTGGTTCGAGCCTCAATATAATTATTTCAGCTCAGTCGCGAGTCCAGAATTACTCCCAGGTATTTAACGGTGCCCTTGTATTGAAGAGCCCTTCTCGACAAGGTAGTTGTGGAAATCTCCCCGTTTTTCTCTTTTTTAAAAGAGTACCACCTCGGCTTGTCCTTTACCGTGGCACCCTTGCTCTGTGACCCGCAGGGCCCGCATTATTGCTTCCTCCAGGTTCCAGATATCGTGACCAGGGCATACAACGACCATGTCGTCAGAGTTGGCTTGTGTATATAAACTAGTCTCATTTAGTTCGTTCAGCAGGCTATCCACCAAAGGCGATAGAAATTCTCCCTGTGGACAACACCTATTTGACAGTGCTTTAACATTTACATCGTTAAGCTCAGCATTATATTATTCTCCGAGTTAACATTGCCCTGATCCATGCGACTACTGCCGGTTCAGAGCCTCGTCATTGTAGAGCATTACCTATCGAATAGTAAGATATGTTGTCAAACGCCCCCTCAATATCGATTAAGATACTTAAGGCGGATCGACCATTCGACAACGTGTCTTCGGCGAGTCAATGTAGCACCGTATCTGTGGATTTACGTGTCTGATAGGCCAATTGTAAAGGATGTAGAGGACCCTGCCCCATTATTCCTTCTTTGATGTATCGATCCACTAACCTTTCCAGGGTCTTTAATAAGAAACTAGTCAGGCTGAGTGAAAATAATTAGGATTTGTGTAGTCTGTCCTTCCTACGTTGGGAATAAAGAATGCTGTTGTTTCCTTCGGCATGTACCTCAAGATCAAATACGGGCGGAATAATTTTACCAGATGGCTTATTTTAATATCGAAGAAATTTTATAGTAAAGCTAGAAATGAACCATATTTACCAGGTGACTTGAAAGGAGCAAAGATTTTCATCGACTATTGAACCATTTCATATGTCACTATCGTTTTAACGTAGTCACGATGTGCTAGGGGAGCCTCTGTTCTTTAGGTTCGCCCTCATATTGATTTGAGTCCGGAAAGTGCAGTCTTAGTAGCTCCTCTAGAGTCTCCTCTTCTGCCGTGGTTTGACCTCCTTCAGGAAAAGCCAGTGCTCCAATCCTGACACCAAGATCTCTAGATAGTATTTTGCAGAAGCGAGATGCTGCGAGGCATACTTTTTGTTATCGCAGTATTTCTTCCAGACATTCTTCTGTGAGTTCCTTATTTGTTTCTTGTATTCCCTCTGTGCGGCTTTATATTCTTCCCAGTTTATTTTACTTCGGTATTTTAGGGCTTTCTAAAAGAGCTTCCGAACATTTTTCCGGTGGTTCTTAATTTGAGGAAATATTTTGGAATTCATGGGTCTTATTTGTCAGCCAGCCTCAAATGAACCCCAAAGTACATCCCTGATTTGTTTAGAAGCCATCTTCCAATCTCCGACTCCGCTTCTCAGTTCCTTCGGAAAAAGCTGTGTAAGATGTGTCGGTGATCTGACCACGAGACCTCCGGAATAACTTTTGCCTTCTTCACCAAGTTTTGCATATTGGAGGAACAAATAGTTAGATCAATGGCTCTTCTACTAGTAGTAAAAGTAGACATATTCCCTCTGTTAATAAATTCGAAGTTGAATACTAAGAAAATCCAACAAATCCCCCATGGGGTATGTATGAATGCTTGGTCTCTTCTTATTTCAGCTCCTTAATTCATTAATACGCTCTAACTTTAAAACCGGTCTAGGTTCACAATAAGGGGTCTCAATTGATAAGCATAACAATAACTAAATGACGTTTTGAATTTTTAAAATATCAGACTAAATAAATCGAGTTCTTTTAATAGGCAAGAATGAAAAATGTCATTAATTTTCAAGGTCAGCGATATATTTTTGAATTAGGTCTTCGAAATAAAAGTCCTTTTTTACTTACAACTTGTCAAATTTCATTAAAGCAAACCAAAAATACAGTATTTTATACATTTGAAATTGTTACCCTTCTCCAGACTGTTATTGTGACAAGTGATACAAAATTTATAAAAATTAACGATTTTTGGCAATTGCATTCTAAATAGGTTCTTAGAAGCAGTATTAGGAATTTACAAACGGTTTTAGACAAACTGTATTTAGTTTGTCATTAGTTTTTTTATTCCAAAATACCAGGCATAGTTTTTCCGATATGGGCACTTACCAACCTTAAGGACCACGTAAAAAATTAAAATTTTATTGAATGTCAGCACGTTTCATACCCAAGAATTTTTTTAGGTAACTAAAGTTACTTCTTATTTAAAAGAAAAACGTACTATATTTTTAATGGAAGTTATTTTTTTAGGTTTATCATATGTGTGATGGACTAGGGAGACAATTCAGTTACCAATGTCCTAGCAAAACACTTTTCCAACAAAGAATGTTAATTTGCGATCATTGGTATATGGTTAATTGCAGTAAAGCTGAGGAAGACTACAGGTTAGTACTATCATTAAGTTATTTATTGCTATACATATATATATATATATATATATATATATATATATATATATATATATATATATATATATATATTGGATGTTCGCTAATTACCATTTCACCGATATGAATGAAATCTTTTGCGTTATATACAGCGGAGGTCGCATATCATTTTTTGGGTATATATATATACACGGAGTCCTCCGTGTGAGATGCATTAGCAATGGTTATATCCACATTATGCTGTTGTATATATATATATATATATATATATATATATATATATATATATATATATATATATATATATATATCCGATCTTGGACCCACACTATTATTTCAAAAGTTTTTTATTGTCAACTTTAATTCTGACACTTGTCAAATAATTCAAGTAACATGAATGGCTACTCAAAATAAACTATCCACGAAAGCCGATCTGGACCCTCAACTACCTTTTTTCCGGATACCAGAAGATTCCCTAATTTTCTAAAAGGGTTTCCATATTACGTGGTGTAATAAAAATTAAAAAAGGAGTAATCTGGTGATTTCCAAACCTTCTGTCATAGGCTTTTCATGTTCAAAATAAGGAAATAGAATTTACTAAAAAGTTCTAAACCTTCTTCATCGACGTCTCATGAAGAAATTAACAAAAGGTAAAGTTATCTGAAATTATTTTTAAGAAACTCAATATGGCGGATCTAATATGGCGGACAAAAAATATCAATTTTGTCCGATTTATTCCAAAATTGGTACAGGGGATTTTTCGGGCTCGTACATAACGAATCTATAATTATTTTTAAAAAATTCAATATGGAGGATCTAATATGGCGGACAAAAAAATTAATTTTGATTTTTTCCAAAATGGGGGAGTTTTTGGGATCTCAAATTACGGATCAGAAATTATTTTAAAAAATTAAATATAGGGGATCCAAGATGGTGGTTTAAAGATTTTATATCTCTCGATTTTGTCTAAAATCCGTATTGGAGGATTTTTGTGTAGTGCTAATTTCGAGTTTAAAATATTTTTTGAAAAACTCAGTCTGGCGGATCTAATATGTCATCCTAAAAATTTTACATCTTTCGATTTAATATAAGGGGTTCTTGAGGGTGTAATTTATGAATTGAAAATTATTTTTTCTGGACTCAATATGGCGAATCCAATATAGAGGACTTACATTTTTCGATTTTGTTCAAAGGTGAGACTGAATCGTTTTTGAGGATGTAAATAGCGAATATAAAATTATTTTAAGAAAATCTAATATATCAGATCCAATGTGATGGTCTAGAAGTTTTAAATTTCAAGATTTCATCCAAAATCGGTACTAGGGGGCTTTGAAAGATTTAAATTTAGATTAGATCAAGATGTTAAAATTATTTTTTTTTTTTGAAATTCAATATGGCGGATTCAATATGGTGGATTCAAAATTTTACCTTATTCGCATTTTTTCATATTTGGTATTAACGGGTTTTCGGGGTCGTATATTACGAATAAGAAGTTAATTTTTTACAACTATTAGGTTGATAAGGTACAATATGAGAGATTGAAAATTCTACATTCTCCGATTTTGTCTAAAATTGATATTGCGGGGTTCTTGGGGTGTATACAGACTCGAGATGCAGTATAAAATATATTAGGCTAAGAAATTTACGTCTCAAGTTCTTTCAATATCGATATTGGAAGATGTTGGGGCCTATATTACCAATCTAAAATTAATATGAAATTTAAGATCGTGAATTTTTTATTTATGACAAATAAATATTTGTTTGATAAAATTTCACTGGTATTTGGAGAACTCTAAGAATTAAAGAATTTTAGTAGTTCATTTTAGAGTACTTTTTTGCCCCCTTGGAGTAATTGCAAGGTACATTAATCTCTATTAGTACTTAGTTCAAATAATTTATAGATATCATAATGAATTCAAAACTAAGAATAAGATTTTTATAGAAAAAATTGAACCGACTTCTAAAAGTGCGCTAAAAAGTGAAAAATAACTTAAAATTTTTATTTGAAATTGCAATTTCTGAATAACTACTAATATATAAAAATTGTAGTAAGAAAGCAATTAAAAATAAAGTATTCTTCTTGCGAATCACATTTTGTCAGGTATTAGTTTGGCGCCGACTTCAAAAATTTCGATTTCATATAAAAATTTATAGTTATTTTTCACTTTTTAGCGCACTCTTAGAAGTCGGTTTAATTTTTTTATAAAAATTTTTTTCTCGATTTCTTATTTCAATTGATCTAGAAAAGATTATATTCAGGGTTAACCTTTTCGCTCTTTTCTAAATAATCTCCTAGTAAGATTCCTTTAGCCTTCCAAACAAGGATTGTTATGATCTACCCTGCAGATGGGACGTCCTTTCTTTGCCTCTCAACTGTTTTGATTACTGCTTGGTCTCGGGAATGTTGCTTGGTCTGGGGGCGGATAGTGATGGATTCAACAGTAACAAACCGATGCAAAACTGTTAGGTTGGAATCGTCGAGAACTAAACCCTATTCCGATATTCAATAAGGTTCTCAAAAATATAGAAGGACTACATAATAGCATATTAAAAATAAGATTTTGTTAGACAAATTGAATATATTTGTTAAGTAGAACGTATAAGTCATGGCTTTAAAAATAATCCCACATAGCGCCTCACATTTAAATGCAAATGGGCATAAGTTAATTGGGCTTGTTTTTTTTTTGCTATGTTTTATCACTATAAAAAACTGCCAAAACTACACATAATCCTTCTATTAAGAAGGTAAGATATTTTAGACGTACTAATTTATTTTCAATTGTTTACATTTTTTTTAATGCTAAGGCGGAATACTGAGATGTTTAATGTATTTTTAATGCTAAAGTAATATTCTTAAATTTTTTGATTCTTGAATCTCCGTTTTTACACCTCCTCGAAGTTTAATATAAATGTATTGTTATAACGTGTATTTAACACATTCAGGAAATGAGTCAGATATTCGTGGGGTTAGCATGCATAACGCTAAAAAAAGTTGAGGTAAATGGTGTAATGCCAATGTAATTTAAAATTTAAATTTAAAAAATATTCAAAGACCGTGAAAAAATAAACTCAGTATTTAAGAATATGTACATAAACCAAAAAAAGTTATCTAAAAAAATAATTAGTTTTTTCATAACACCCTGCTTTGCATTAAGTAATCTTTCCAGTACCGAAATACTTCCGTATCAAGAAGCTACTGAACAGACTTGATATCAATGTTTGGCTTAAAAATAATAAACATTGTTAAAAAATTATAGATGAGTTTCTGACTTATCCGCTTGTTGTATTCTTTTTTGGCATAGTTTTATTCTGACCGAACCAGAAAATTTACAACTAGCCGGTTGAATATATTTAAATTTCAAGAATATTCTCAGGTTCCAAAAATACTAGTTTTTTTTAATGACTAATCCAGGAAGATAAGGTTTTGAAGTACGAAATAACGATATTTTATAACAAAGATAATGTAATAGCGAAATTAACAAAGAGAGTTTTTTTCTCACCGATATTCTTTCAATTTTGTTAATATCCATGTTGCCTATTTGACAAATGAAATATAAAAATTAACAGAAAACTCACTATATTTAAAAAAAAAATTTTTTTTGAGTTATCTAATATAACTTAAATAGGAATTTCAAGATAAAGAAAAATTTTCGAAACAGTAGTCTATAGAACTAAAGTTTTAATTATTTTTTATACATGATAAATAATAAAATAAAATATAATATTATGCAATAGGGTACATCTGTTAATTAAATAACACGTAAATTTACAAATTATTAAAATAAATAGGACAAGTGTGTATTCAAATTTAATTAGCCGAGGGCCAATATTTTATTATTAATTTCTAAAAAAAATATTTTGCTTATTCCAAAATTTACTCACCGAAACGAAATACAGAACAAACAAGGAGATAACTATTTTATTAATTTTATTTTTTCAGTGCTAATTTATTAATTGGCCAGCGGGGAAGAGCATTTGTTGAAGATCTAGACTTCCATCGCACACCACGGCCAGATCTGATAGATCCCAGTAATTCAGACTTCAACACCTACAGAGTTGGTCAACAAGAAACACAGTCAACCCAAGATGATGAAGGTAAGTTATTCTATATGATGCATACGATCTGTTTCAAAGAATATGTGTCATAGCGCGAGGACTGATTTATTACCGAAATATATGACAAAAGGTTTCTATTAACACGGATCTGCTATTGTTTCAATCCGCAATATTTTCCTTACTACTAAAAGCACAGCAATTTTATAGCGACAAATTTTTTAAAAAATTCTTCAGCCCAGGACAACATACAGATTAATGTGAGGTTGATTAAAATTTCATTTATCTTATAAATCTGTAAAAAATGTAAAAAGCTCCTATTTGATTTTGATTGTTTATATATATATATATATATATATATATATATATATATATATATATATATATATGGGACAATCCACATCAATCGGATCAGAGCTACGCCCCAAAATCAGAAGTAACCAAAAAAATTGACCAAGGGCTCATTTTAAAGCTTAGAGCGTCTACTTTCAAATGCAGAGAGCGCCTTTGAAAAATCCAGTATGACGGCTCAAATATGGCGGCTGGAAGCTATAGAAAAATCGAGTGTCTAGCAAAAAAAGCTTGTAAAAATAAAAATTTCTATACCGATCGGGTCGTTTTTGGCTCATATTTTAACTGATGGACGCCGCTAAAAAGCTGGCATTGTAAGTTGACAAAATTCAACATGACGAATCTAATATGGCAGTCAAAAATCCAATATAGATTTGAAAATCAACCTATCTGCACAAAACTTGGTATACGGGGGTTTTTGGGATCACGAATCCTAGGTCGGATTTTTGATATCCAAGATTACGGACCTAATATTGAGTTTTCGTTTTATTGGGTTCACTATCTTGAATTTTGAAAATCTACAACTCCAAAAACCCCCGTATAACAAATTTTGTACAAATCGGTTGATTCTCAAAATTGTCGAACGAACGCCATCTTGGGTCCGCCATTTTGAATGTGGCAAACTTGATCTCGAATTCGTGATTAGCAACTCCAAAAATCCCCGTATACCACATTTGATGTAAATCGGTTGACTTTCAAAAAATACGTCCGCCATATTAGATCCCCCTTATTATACTTGAGGATTTTGATATAAATCGGTTGATTTTCAAAAATTCGGCCACCATATTGGAATTTTGACCGCCATATTGGATCCGCCATGTTGGATTTTGTTAACCTAGCACGCTTACTCTTTAAGGGTGTCCATCAGCTAAAATTTGAACCAAAAACAACCCGATAGGTTTGCTAATTTTTATTTTTACAAGCTTTTTTTGGTAGACACTCGATTTTTCTACGCCTTCAGGCCTCCATATTAGAGCCGCCATATTGGATTTTTATAAGCGCATTCAGCATTTCAAAGTAGACGCTCTAAGCTTTAAAATGCGCCCTTGGTCATATATATATATATATATATATATATATATATATATATATATATATATATATATTTATATATATATATTTATATATATATATATATATATATATATATATATATATATATATATATATATATAATTTTTAAATTTAACGCAAAATTACAGACATATTTTATGTATAACGTCCTATATTTGTCTGATTGTTTTGATATATTTTAAATAATTTAGTTGGGGTTGGTTTCCTTCCAGAAGTGGACAGTGTTGGCATTTTGATAATAAATAAATACACAGTGATCAAAAACTAACATTAAATGTTAACTTGAAAAAATCGTTAAAAGGCAATTTTCTTAAATGTAAACCTCCTATTTTTATAATGTTATCTTATTTAGCATTAAAAGTGAGAGTCACTGAATAACAATAATGTTTTTTATCATTCTCCTTATAAAATAATCTAAGACAGTCAAATTAGGAGAAGGAGGAGGTCACAGAAAAGGACCATTATTGACGATCTTCTTGTCATAAAATCCTGTTTGCAAAAAGTTAGAACGGTTCTCTGTGGTGGGACGCCATCGTGTTGGTAAAAAATTTGCCTGTGTCCCGCCAGAGATATATTAATTAAATATTGATTGTCTAACTCTTCTAGAACATTTAAATATCTTTCTCTTACAAAAGTTAACACATAATTTGCTTTGTATTATTAATGAATTACCATTTAAGTTTTCTTCATAAAAAAAAGTAGTTTATTATTCCATCACTTCTTACAGCACAAAATACGTTGAATTGCCAGATTTCTTGAAAATTTCGCATTCTGACTGCACAAGGAGTTGAATTGCTCCAAAAATAGAAATTGGGTTTATTAAAAGGGCCCTTTTCCGTAAATTTTGCTTCATCAGTCCAAATTACGTTGTCCAAAAATCGAGGGTTGTCTTGTATCTTCGTTAATATAAATTCACAAAACTGCATTCTTTTCGGCAAATCAGTATCTCTTAGGTGTTGAACCAAAGATATTAAATAAGGGTTGACGTTGTGTTTCAACAAATTCTAGGTATTGAGCTCTTCGAGATTCCTGTCTGTAGAGCGAATTATCTTAACGATGTCATAGAAAATGCCGCAAAATATCAGAGACTTGCAATTTCGACATTTTCATCATTAAGAACAGGTTTCTTTTATGCATGTTTGACTTGACAATGCCAACATTTTAGAAATTTTCCAGTATTCGTTTAACACTGTTCTGTGACGGTTTCTGTTTATCTGGACATCTATCAGCAAAGGTCAGGAATGTTTTTGATAAAACTTTATTATATTTCCCATAGATAATAAACAAATTTAAATAATCTTCGTGTGTATAATTTAATCGCCCCGGCATGATTTTTATTAATAATTGTCAAGTGGCAAGAAGTAGTAACATTTCTGTAGTGTTCTATTGTTTTATTTCGTCGAGTTTTGCCGTCATGGCCAATTAATAACAAAACTTAAAAGCCGTATCGCAGTTTTACAATACAAAAATCTTAAATTCCCAATATTTCAAAAACTACAAATTTTTCGAATAGAAACCTTATTCAAAATTTTTCTTATTTTTAATGCTAAACAATATATCATTATAAAAATAGGGGGCCTATATTAACAATTGACTTTTAATGTTAGTTTTTGATCACCCTGTGTGTATTTGTTATCAAAATGTCAACACAGTACACTTAAGTAGATCCCTTTCTAGAGGAAACTAACCCCAAATAAATAATAAAGGCATTCGTATAGGAGAAATTGATAGTTATGTTCAGGCTTTCAAACTTCATCCTTGACATAAAATTTTAAATATTTCAAAACCAGTTTGACTTAAGTATAGGACATTATACATGAAATATGTCTATAACTTTGCATAGAAACTAAAAACAAAATAACATATACGATGTTCTATTTAAAATAAGCAAGAAGGCATAAACTTCTGGTATAATCGGAAGTGCCACCGCCTCAAAAATGTTTTAGCCAAATTGCCCCTATCGACTTTAGTAAACTGCCAAATTCCAAAAATTTTTGTCTCATGTATATATATATATATATATATATATATATATATATATATATATATATATATATATATATATATATATATATATATATATATATATATATGACAAAATGAACATGCAAAAGTGGGTCCCGATAATTAATTTTTGGAAAGAAAAATCATTTTGAAACTCTTTTAACACACACATAATAATAATATTATTACTAATAGGTTTTTCGGCTAATAATGTCGACTTTACAAAGAGATGGCTTCACTAATACATTTTTTTTAGCATATACTAATGACATCTATGGCTTTTCTTAAACATTTGCTATTGCAATTGAGAAAATTTGGTCTACATTATGTGGGAAAATGTACATAATTGGTCCACAAATAGACGATGTATGCAAAAAACAGTTTAAATTTATTTTAATTAGTACCCAATTAGGTCATCAAGAATTGCAAGCAAAAGCTGTTTCTGAAATTATGGACATGAAGGAAACCTTCGATCGTACCCTAGATTTAAACAACAAGAGATTTGTTTGAAGGCTGTTTATGGTCGGTGGGGGAGACGCTTTTTTGATGTTTGACAGACATAAACATGTTTACTTATCTTGTCTTTCAGTTTAATCGCTTGTCGTGACTTTTTTCGGTGTTTTTAAGTGTTAGAAATTACTATAAATGCGAAGTTTACAATTAATATTAACAAAAAGAGGATTTAAAAACTTATTTTTAGTAGTAAATATTGTTAGATATTGTTTACATATTGAAAATAACGATAATAATAATTTAGGCAACCATATATTCATAATTGACGTACCGATTATCATATACTTGTTTAAATAATGCAATTAGAAAAGGATAGCATAAAATCGGTATGGGTGTACCAAGAAATTAAATATCTTTTTCTTTAGGATCCGTACCATCTTCACAGCCTGAAAAACGGGAAGAAAGTGATACACAAGTACCGGGATTAGTAAAGCAGATTTTCTACAGAACGAGCTACAACACAGCTAGTAGAGGATTAAATAATGATGTTAAACCAAAGGGGAAAGGTTTGGATTTGAATTCTGTTAATAGAAATGGTAAGTTTTTAAAATAACCCCGTTGTATCACTTTAATATTAGTTACACATAATGATGCAGTATATAGTCAACTAGAGATCAAAATCACATGGTGAAATTGAGTACGTATTTATTTTTGTTTTTGTGTGACAAGCTTGTCAAATGGGGAGTAAAACTAAATATGTTGAGTTCCCGAAGTAAACACTACCGATATTGACTTATACATTTTTCTTTTAAAGAGCAATTTATCAAACAATCTTAAAAATGAATTTTAATACATAAAAGTTAGTAATTTATGAAGGATGCAGGTCAATCAATTGTTGACATATACAGGGTGTCCGGTAAGTACCTCCTAATTTCTCGGAAGCATACAGGGGATGTCAAAATAACCCTACTTTGCTATAAAAAAATATTCCTAAAGTGCCCCTTAATGGAAATACAGAGCCCTAAAAGGGTACCTAGTGATTTACCTTATCGGTTCTAAGTTTTGAAAGGACTTGTATAATTTAATGAAATTTTAATACTTCTTAGAGGCTATAAAGACTCATTAAACCATACTAATGTACATAAACAGGTAAAAATCAGGTTGTTATTGTTAATACCTACAGAAAGAATTACTATTGACGGAACTTGTCAGAACCGCCTTCAAGTAAAAATAGTTTTAAAAAATGGAAGAATATTCTTAGGCAGAGTATGCTGACATGAATTTAATTTATGGTGAAACGCTGTCAAATTCTTCGAAGGCAAGAAAACTTTATGTTGAAAGATTTCAAGCTCGAACATTGACAAGACCAAAAACCTTTGAAAAGGTTGATTGAAGCCTAAGATAAACAGACAAAAGATGATTAGAAAATAATTATTAGAGTTAACGAATTAATTATTTATATGTTTTATTTAGGGCCATTTTTGACGAGACGTGGCGGTGAGGACCCTCCCAGGAGAGCACGAGACCCTCACGTAAAGGAACAAATTTTGCAAGATATTGTTGACAATCCTTCAAACAGCATAAGAGAGGTCGTAACCCAAAACAATGTTACAAAATGGATTGTACATTAAACTCTAACAGAACAGTTACTTCACCCATACCACATTGAAAAAGTAAACGCTATATTTCCAGATGATTATCCCGCAAGACTTCAATACTTCAACTTCTTTATACAACAACATATCCTAAATCTAAATTTTTCTAACAGTATTTTGTTTACCAATGAGGCCGGTTTTACAAGAGATGGAATAATAAACTCACACAATTTACATTTTTGGGCTGATTAAAACCTGCACGCTATAATTTAAAACAAACACCAACAAAGGTTCATTGTAAATATGTGTGTTGGTATCATCGGAAATAATCTTATAGGTTCATTTGTTTTGGAAATAACACTCAATGGTGAGCTTTATTTACAATTTTTGCAGCAAAATTTAAACAATTTATTGGAAGACGTACCTCTTGATAGAAGAATGTAAATGTGGTACATGCATGATGGTGCTCCACCTCATTTTAACCGTATAGTACGTCAACACTTAACAAACATTGTTGGCTCTCAATGGATAGGTCGAGGTGAGCCTGTTTTATGTCCACCAAGGTCTCCAGACCTAAATCGCTTCCACTGTTACTTCTGGGGACATCTTAGAGAGCTAGTTTATTCAACACCAGTAAATACTGGAGAAGAACCACTAGGGAGAATAGCACAGCATTCTAACGAAGTCCGTAATAATGCCGGAATATTATTTGTAGTGCAGCGGGAAAATATTTGAAGAATAAGAAAATATATTGAAGTACGTGTAACACTGTAAATTAACTGAGCCTGGCGATCAACCTTTTTGTGTTTAGCGTTAGTAACTTTTGAGTTTTTCGCATAAAAATCGGTATATATCGAAAACCGCCAGATTTATCGAAATAAATTAAGAGGAATGACCAAAATATTTAAGAATCAGTTTTCAGTTCTGCATAATGACCCATGTCAAAAATTAAGCCCAACGAGTGACGCATAAATTCGTTCCTGATTTCTCTGGTGATCTAAAACAACTACTGTAGTCTGATTTAATGAGTCTTTATGGCCTCTATAAAATATTAAAATTTAATTAAATTATAAAAGTTGGTTCAAAACTTAGAGCCGATAAGGTAAACCGATGGGTGAATCTTTGAGGCTCTGTATCTCCGTTAAGGGGAACTTTAGGAATTTATTTCCATGACAAAGTAGGGTTGAGCTCCCCTGTATGCTCCCGAGAAATTAGAAGCTACTTACGGGACACCCTGTATAGGGAACCCACAGCTAGAGTAAATATATGTAAAATAACCCCAGAATTTTCTACCTAAAAAGTCTGACAAGGAGACACAATATCCCCGAAGTTTTACACAGCAACTCTACAGAAGATCTTGCGGAAATTAAATTGGAATAACAAAGGTCTGTGTATAAATGGAGAACACCTAAGCCATTTAAGTTTTGCTGATGACATAATTCTGATTCCTAAAAGTTCTAAGGGATTGTAAGAGCAATTTAATGATTCTAACACAGCTAGCAATGAAGCAGGACTAAAAATGAATCTAACAAAGACAAATGTAATGTGCAAAGATCTGGTTACCAACGTCGAAATAAGGATAAATTAAACCACGCTGGAAATAGTAGATGAATATATACACCTGGGGCAACTTATACACAAATCGAGTTCATTACTTGCGGAAATCAACAAAAGAATTAAACTAGCATTGTTAGCATTTGTACGAAACTCTACAATCTTCAAGTCCAGAATGCCACCATATCTTAAAAAAAGAGTGTTTGATCAATGCATATTGCCGGTCATCACATGCGGAGGTCAAAATTGGATATTAAAGAAAAAATAACCACAAAACTTCAAGTTACTCAAAGAGCCATGGAAAAATGGATGCTATGAATAACTATAAAAATCGAAAAATAATAGATTAGATACGACAGAAAACCTAGGTAACTGATGTATTTCAAAGAATAAAATCTCTAAAATGGCAATGGACGGGACATACAGCAATAAGAATGGACATAGATGGACCAATAGGACAACCATGTGGTATCCCAGAAACGCCAAGGAACCAAGGAAGCGGCCGATTCTCAAAGGGGATTATGACATCAGCAACAACTTGGTCCCAGATAGTTACAAAGAAAACAACATGGGCACAAATGAGCATAAATCATAAGAACACCGAATAAACTGCGTCACCACATAGAAGAAGGAACTATAGGCACATTGAATAAATGAGGCTGCACCGTAGTTTGAAATGGTAGATGAAGTTAGATTTAGAAAAAGAAAATTTTGGGATGTGCTGACGTAGATTGTTAATAAACATTACTTTCGTATTAAAAAGTACGAAGAACTCCAAGACAATGGGAAAGCTCTGGGTCCGGAAAATGACGACTGCGCTGTTTCGTCCTTATTTGGGACTTACCAGGTTATTGTGAGATGATGTATTGTACTGTATTCCTCTTTTTTAACCAAATTTTAAAAGAAGTAGTTTCTAAATTCAACCGCTATGTGTTTTTTTATGTATGTATATCGATTACTCCGAAACGGCAACACTGATTTGAATTTAAATTTGTTATGTTATTTTCAGAAAGTTGCTGCGACGGTCCCATGTCATTATGAATGTAATTAGTGCGGTAAAATTTAAGATGGCGATAATAATGACGGACAAAAAAATTAATTGTGTCTGATTTTCTCCGAAATAGATATGGAGGAGTTTCCTGGATTGCACATAACCAATTCGAAATTATTTTAAAAAAAATTAATATGGCGGATCCAATATGACGGACAATAAAATTAATTTTGTAGGATTTTCTTCAAAATTAGGATGGGGAAGTTTACAGGGTGGCACACAACGAATCTGAAATTATTTAAAAAAAAAACAATAGTGCTGATAAAGTGTAGTGGAAAAAAATTAATTTTGTTTGATTTTTTCCCAAGTTGGTGTGGGGGAATTTTCGAGATCGCACATAACGAATCTAAAATAATTTTTAAAAATTTAAATATGGCGGATTAAAAATTTTACATCTCTCGATTTTATCCGATTATTTCCCAAACTGGTATGGAGGAATTTTCGAAATCGCACATAACGAATCTAAAATTATTTTTAAAAAATTGAAAATAGCGGATTAAAAATTTTACATCTCTCGATTTTATCCAAAAGCTATATTAGGGAATTTTAGGGTGTTAATAATGAATTTAAAATTATTTTTGAAAAATTCAATATCACAAATCCAATACAGCATTGTAAAAATTTTACATCTTTCGATTTTTCTTGACGGTGTAAAATACGAATTTAAAATTATTTTTAAAAGATTCATTATGGCGGATACAATACGGAGAAATAGAAATTTTACATCTCTCGATTTTATTCAAATTATCACTGGATCGTTTTTAAGGGTGTAAATAACAAATTTAGAATTATTTATTTATTTTTTTAATTTTACATTTCCGGATTTTATTCAAAATTGGCATTAGGGGGTTTCGAGGGTGTCGATTTAGATTAAATTAAGAGGTTAAAATTATTTTTTTGAAATTCAATATGACTGATCCAATATATTGGATTAAAAATTTTATGTTATTCACATTTTTTTCAAATTTAATAAAAAATTATCGTTATATCAAAATATCGGTATTTTTATTCGATATGTCGAACTGCGTTGTTTATATACTAGAAGGGTCTTGATACATTATATATCCTACTTTTAAAAATATTAACATCCCTATATCAATCGCTTTGCGAGAGTGAACTCGATAATAAAACTGGTCAAGGGTGTGTCAAAAACGCATTATGTTAGGGTTCTGTAACAGTTATTAGTGTTGTAAGTTTTCCTGCAATTTCGTTGCAAGTCTATCTTTGAGATTAATATTTTGTCGCGAAATAAATTGAACTATCGGAGATTTTAAACAATGTTTTTTTTTTAATTTCATAAATTAGTAAACATAACTTAGTCGTACGAATTGTGGTTAAAGGTATTTATTCTGTGCTGTTGCGTTGAATTTTTTAAATCTACCGTTCATATAAACTTTTTTCGTATAGGCCTTTTCGGAGATATGGTCACCCAAAGAACTGCAATGAAATCTAGTTTTTTACATATAATTATCGAACCACCGATTTTTTTTAATATGATGTATACCAGGTAAGACCTTTCAAGTTACTATCCAAGGAAGTGTTATGAATTACTCACAGCTGTAGGGACGGACTAGCTGAGACACTCATGACCCAATTTTTTTACTCCCTGTATGATAAGAAATTTGGACAATGTTTTTTACATATCTTTAACTATTGACTAAAAATTAAGTACTCTTTATCCATGTCGCTAATTCTAACCGTTTCCGAAAAAACGTCATTTTATTTACACTGGGTGTCCCATAACTTTTGTCAAGTTGAATATGAAAAAGAGGATGTCACCATAGTTTCAGTAAATAGTTAAACTAACTGCCTGGTTAAAAACTTCGTAAGAGAGTTCAACATGGGCTCCGTAAAGTCTGATATACTCGCGGGCATGACGAATTGAAGACTAGCATATGTTTCGGCATGTTTCAAATGGTAAATGCTCTACTAAATGGTGAGTCCTGGAGGAACTCCAAATAAAGTTCTCCATTCAGCCGTACCGGCAATACAAATTGTCCAGTCAAAAAGTTCCATTGATTCCTGCCCAAAAAATATTTGCTTGGAACTGATGTTGATGATGCGAAACAGTAGTTGCATGAAGATTTTTATCAGCCATACATGTGAGTTGTGGAAATTTATGATACCAATTTTGGTATACCTTGCTTCATCCGTGAAGAGAATAGTGCTAATGAAATTTAGAGTATTTCGTTGCTGATCCAATAGTTAATTTGCAAATTGCATTCTATGGGGAAAATCTTCAGGAATCAGTTCATGCACTTTTTTCAAATGATATGGATATAACAGCTGTTCTTGAAGAACTTCATGTACTGTTGTTTTCGACGTATTAAACTTTGCTGATTATTTTCAAGTGCTCGTTGAGGAGTGTCATATACAGCATTTAAAAAATTTTCCTCTAATTGCGGCGTACGTAATGTTCTTCCCCGATGAGCATCAGTACTTCTACTCCCAAAATTTCCTAAAATCGCCTGTCATTCTCCCTTAGACGTGGGTCAACTCGTTGAAATGTTTTCTGATCTGAAAGAGTACGATTAGGATATCTATCGTGAATAATCTCCTGATTTCCAAAGCATTGCAAGATGCAAGACAGAGGCATATCTGCATATTCAATAAACTTATATTCCATATTTCGAATTATTTCACAATTAATTTCACCACGAAATCCAAAAATCAGTAATATAATATCGAAATAAAGGATCAATGATGTGTCAGCGATGTGAAAGTTAGCAAGTTCAAAAATGCACGAAATTTATTTCTTTCGTACCTAGCAACGTTTGAAACATCAATACTTTGTTTTTAGTGCCGATAAAACAAAACGCACATTTTTTGCGAACCTAGATCGAACTGCAATTCACAGAATTAGACGTTTTTAACTAATCAGGTAAACTCTAATTTTGGATCGAATTTTTTTATCATAAGATTCAAGGTTGATCATTTGATAGGAACAAAGATGTATCCTTTATCGAAATACGCCAAATACATGATGTAAATAAAGGGACCTTTTTTCGAAAACGGTTAGGATTAGTGACATGAATGAAGAGTACTTAATTTTTAGTCAATAGTTAAAGGTATATACAAAACGTTGTCCAAAGTTCTTATCATACAAGAACATGAGTGTCACAGCTAGTCCTTCCCTGCAGCTGTGAGTAATTCACAACACTTTCTTGGATAGTAATTTGAAGGGTCTTACCTGGTATATATCATATTAAAAAAAATTGAAATATACCTGGTGGTTCAATAATTATGTGTAAAAAACTTGATTCTATTGCAGCTCTTTAGGAGCCCATATCTCTGAAGAGGAAGCATATACGAAAAAAGTTTATATGAACTTGTAGTATTCCTTTCATGTGTTTTTTTCATATCCGAGAGAGTTCCCACATTTTCCTGGACACCCTGTATACTTACTGATAAGCGGCATTGTCCTGTCTGACGACTGGCATATCAACGCAAAGCTCACACTATTAAAGATACAATCATGAAATTTTGAGTAAAGGTTGGCAATACCATGTGGGCGCCCACTAAGAAATGATTTTTCAAATTTCGCACTCCAAAAGGGTGAAAAGGGGTACATTTTCATTTACTATATTTATTGATGTATCTTGTTCAAATAGAGATATGGGCTCGATTTTGGTTTTAAAAGGTAGCTTCTCATAATATATAAAAACTAATTTCTTGATTTTTGTATTATAAAAAAGGAAAAGGGACAAGAAGTTGAATTTGCAATTGTTCATTAAAAAGTAAACATAACTTTTAATTTCACATATTTTGTATACAATTATCTAAAAAGTAATTTCGGCATTTTTCAAAGTTCCTTTTTAGCAGACTAAAAAGGGTTGAAATGAGTTTTTACTATTTTGCCAGATAACGCAAAGACTATTACATAGATACTGTTAAAACTGCATTAGTCTGTAGCTGCAATTTACGAAAATAACTTAATTGTGGAGGCGTAATGTATTTAGCCTCTTTGAACCGTTCCTCGTTAGCCCAGCGGTCGAAATCGCGACGGGAAACTGCTAGTTAAAGTTAAATATAAACCGGTATAAAGATTATAGTAACTATTAAACTAATAAATTAAATACAAAATGCTAGAATAAAGAGAGACTAGGATTAAAACGAAATTTAAAAAAATCTGAATTTGACTTTTCAAAATGGTTTGGACTTTAGACTACCTCATAGAAATACAGAAATAAATTCTTTTAAGTCCCCCATCATTCCCTATCACCCCTTACGGAAGGAACAAATTTTATATTGACCCACTGTCTTACCTGGTGTATTCACCAATTCAAGCTTCTAAATGGGGCGATACTGAAAGCAACTTTAAAGGCTCCACTCGATGGGGTAAATTTTTCATCCCTACTTTTCACGCAGATGAAGGTTCCCTAATTTTTTCCCAATTTTGCATCAGGTCGGTTGTGGGTTAACTAAAAACTTGTGCCTGCAAACATTTATCTAAAAAGGTGAAAAACTGACGAAGTTGTAAAGGCTGTGACATACATATAGACAGATATATGATGAAACTATAAGGGTTTCAAGCTCATTTAATTGGTTTTCCAAATTAACAAAAAATTTAATCAAAATGATTTTACACTCAAAGTTGGTTATACGTCTTTACTTTGTATATATCTAAAATTTAAAAATAATATTTTTTTTTTTAATTGAACCAACTTCTAAAAAAGGATTAAAAAGCGAAAAACAACAATATATATTTTTATATGAAATTGAAATTTTTGAAGTCCGCGTCTGACGAAATCTGTTTCGCATAAAAAAATTGAGAAATACTTTATTTGTAATTCCTATCTTACCATATCTCGTGTTATAAATGATTTGCTTCATTTAGTAATAATTTGCCACCGATTTCAAAAATTTCAATTTCATATAAAAATTTATGTTGTTATTTTTCGCTTTTTAGCGCATTTTTAAAAGTCAGTTCATTTAAAAAAATATTTTTGATTTTTAATTTTCAATTGAGAAGAGTTTTTAAGATCGCAAAAAAAATACCCACTTTATCCAAAGTTGTAGATCACACTAAACCGAACAACAAGAAATTCTTTAATTCAGATAATCCCCTAAACACCAGTTTTGAATGAAATTGTACCAAACAAACATATAGTCTGCGATTGTATATCCGCTATTTTGAATTTTAAGAATTTAATTTTAGATTTGTAACCTAGGCCAAAAACCCCCTTACAACCGATATTGAAAGAATTTGAGATATGTAAATCTTTTTGTCCGGCATATTTAATCCTATATATTAAGTTTGAAGAAATGAATTAAGATTCATAATATACCCCCCAAAAATCCCACAATACCAATCTGAGCAAAATCGGAACAATGTAAAATATTTAGTTCCCCATATTGTATCTGCCATATTTAATTGTAAAAAATTAACTTCAGATTGTAACTTACGATTACGAAAATCCCCTAATGGCAATTTTTAAAAAAATGTGTATATCGTAAAATTTTCGACCCACTGTAACGCCTAGCCCCTCCCTTAACTCTTTTTTCATATAGTTTTTCCAACTTCCCGAGGGGTTAGAGCGTCTTCTCTTAATAAAGGAGAGCGGGACGAGGTCCTAGAGTACTTACTACTGCTTTGAACTTCTTTATAACTGTTTTCTTACCATTAAAACATTGATAGCCTTTTTAGATTAAATAAAATTGATAAAACGCTCACTTTTCTACTAGTTACTACGTTTTATAGTCCGCATTTCTCTTACCCACACGTCGCGGCTACGCAGGGCGAGCTGAAAGTTTAGTTTAACCCATTTTAAAACTCCGCGTAAACTGTCTACTGAACTACAAAACACACTCGAAAATTTTACTGTGAGAATTATATTTAAAACCGTATTTAAAACATTTTTCACCGTACTGCGAAACACTCTACTGACACTGTCTAAGTATTTTTTGAATTAACTCTTTAACTAACTGTTTCAACTCTTTCAACTAACTGTTCTTAACTCTTGTTCTTCACTGCCCTTTTCATAGCGAGATGGCTCGTATTTAAACAACATTTGCCGTGATGTCTTGGCAGAAATCGGGATTTTTCGAATCTACTTGTTTTCCACGAAAAAGTCGCGTGATGTGGGTTTTTTACCTCAACCTCGTGATCCGACGTCAGCAAACCGACATTCCTTTCTCGGCCTACTTTTCCAGGAAAAAAGTCGCATGATCGAGACTCTGTATGTTGAAATAGTGTTTTTTTACCCAAATCTCATGATTTTCGACGTCAGCACACGGACATTCTCCTCGTGGCCTACTTATTTTTCAGCGTTCCAGAACAAAATACGTCACATATCTCGTGGTTTCGATTTAGATTCTTTATTTTATATTTTATTCGAATATAATTTAGAGTCGAAACAAGAAGTGCGCGATTGTGATAAAATTTGCACACGTCTGACTTAGAAAAATTTGATCTTAAAAAAAGAAAAATAATTTGATTTTAATATTTTAAATTTAATAAAGTTTTTTTTCTATTGTTGAATTTTAAAGTAAATACTTGTACTATTTTTCATTTCGATTTATTTATTTATTTTATTTATTTTTAAAATAAAATAGATTTTAATCCGACTTTTTCTTTTATGAACTTAAATAAATTTTGCTTTTGAAATATTTTTATTATTTTTAATTTATTAACTTCTTTGAAAAATAAAATTAGTCCCGGGGCATCACACCACCATATTGGATCCGCAATATTGAAATTCAAAAAAATAATATTAAACTCATCTGCCATATTGAATTTTGTGAAACCATTTTAAATTCGTGATTTACTTTCACAATCTCCCCCTCCCCCCAACAACAAATTTCGTACAAAATCAAGAGATAATAAAAATAATAAATTTTTAATCCACCATATTGAATTTTTTAAAAATAATTTTAAATTCGTAATTTATATCTTTAAAATCCCTTCTGTACCAATTTTGGAATAAATCAAGAGATGTAAAATTTTTTGTCAATCATGTTGGATCCGCCATGTTGAATTTTTGAAAATAATTTTAGATTCATTATATACAGCCCCCAAAACTCCTCCATACTAATTTTGAAAAAAATCAGACTAAATTATTATTTTTTGGCCGCTATATTTTCGGTCATCTTGGATTTTACTGGACCAATTTCGACCAGAAAAATATGAGACCACCACAGCAACTTCCTGAAAATAATTCAAAAAATTTCAATCAAATCGGTGTCGCCATTCCGGAGTTATCAACGTACGTACATGAAAAACAAACATACATAGCGGTTTGTTGGAAGTCGGTTAAAAAGTTCAAAACGCAATCCAAAATGCCAAGAAGTTTCATCAGAAATCTTCCTAAGGTAGTTCAGTCACTAAAAAAATATAAATCTAGCACGATATTAAATATAGTTCTATACTAAAAAACTTTGTTGTTCAGTTATAAAACTTCAAAAAAAACAAAATTAGTCGAGTGGAATTAAATGCCAGAATAAAGATAATATATAAGTATAAGCGGATTTCAACTATAAAAAGGACTCCTAAGGTACACCCTATAACGGTTCGGCTAAACTGGTTTTTATCTAACCTAGTGTGTCCAAGAATCTTTTGTTAATATATTGTAAAAAAGTCTTATTAAGAATGAATTGGAAGTGAGTATTATTTATTTTAACAAAATTACTACTTATTACAGATAACAACTTTGACAAGAAACCCAACTTGGTACCTAATAGGGATAATGTAAACAAGGAAGAAAATTTCGTAAAGCCACAAATACAAGAAAACAATATTCCTTCTGAAAATCGTGAAAGTGTGCAAAATCAAGAAAATAATTATTCAGGACAAGTAAATTTCCCATCCAATTTTAAAGCTACTACACCAGTTTATGCCAAACATGTAGATGTGGATTTAACAAAATTTTCGGATTTTGGAAATCCCATTGAACAAGAACCTGTAACTGAGGTTCCGGTAAACTTCCCTTCAAAATTTAAAGGTTGGTATGATCTAAGATTTATTTTTAATTGTTTAACAGTTAATACTTAATATTGACAATAATTTTTAGTATTTCTTCTTAGAGTAACGAACTAGCACTAGGACCAGTATGCAACGCTGACCTAGCAAACACTAAAATAGTTGAATATAATGTCCGATACAATGGGACATATACTGAGATTCTGGGAACTGCAAGATATAGAAAATTATTAAATGAGGAAAAACAAATTTATTACTAAACTATTATGGTTTGTTTTTGTGTATCATTGAAAAAGTTAAAATTGAACTCAAAGCAATATTTTAATTAGAATCTGTATTATTACATAATTTGAGCTTTTTAAGAATGCATAATTTGTACATTATCAAAATTATTTAAAGAAATTAATAAAATATATATTTTGCATAGATGTATTAAATGTTAGTATTCCTGATAATAATTATAAAGGATATCCAGCAATGTACAAAAAGTGTCAAAATGACCCTGGTGTTTCATATAATTTTTTTCTTACGGTGCCCCATAAGATATGGTGCCCAACAGGGGTACCCAGTAATTTACCTTTTGGCATGTTATATAACCGAAGGTTCAGAAATCCAGACCATAGACAACCTTTGGCATTACCAAGAAAGTCAGCAATGGACTAGCCAAAATCTTGACAAATGTCAGCTTTCAAAAAAAGGTATTATATTTATTTCGAAAGAGTCAGCTATTTTCGAGAAAACGTAAATCAAGCATGCTCTAGTAATAGCATTAATAATACCTTTTACAATATTAACCAAATTTTTTTATTATTAACTCTAACTGAAGGAAATCTAATAATAATTTCCCACTACACAATTACTTAACTAATACTAGTTATCATTAGAAATCAACGGATTTAATAGTTTAGAGTAATATTTATGTTGATTGTAACCTGCAATGTGGTTCCCGTGGCTCTAGCGTTGTTGGTTTATCCACCAGGAAAACCACCCACAAATAGTAGCCAAATATGCCAAATACTCGTTCCAATCCAATAAATATGGTAGCAGACTCCTGACTTGCAAGTTGACATGCTTTTTCATTGTCTTTGTGTCCTGGACCTGTTTTGATGTTATTTGATGACATACAAATGCTTTCAGCGCTGCCTGACTGTCGGAAAAAATGAGAATGGTCCTGCCCCAGTGTTTAACTTATATCTGGGTGTGGCGCCGTGTATTCTGGCTCCTCTTTCATGATCAGTTTGGACTCATCTGTAACCCAAAGAACGTTTCCTAGCTACGTCAGAAATCGATTTGGTCCTGCCTTTTAGTCAATTTGAATGATATAGAGCCTGTCAAAATCAGCTCATCTCCAACAATGAATTCGTTATTATGCCTTTAATGCTAGTATGTCGGAGGACAGGTCCAGTCACCAAACCTTTTTTGTCCCAACCCTCGCTTCTGCCTTAATATTATGTCAAGGTGGGGGAAGAGGTTTAGTAGGGCTTCCATGGCTACTGTCGAAGTGCTTCTTATGGCTCCCGTGTGCACAAACAGACCAATTTCTGGAATTTGGAGAGCTCCAGAGTGGCCCGCCTCTCAGTGATTTTTGTGCATGATACAACCGCGGTTATCATGGGTCTTATCACTGCAGTACACAATGTGTGGTTTTAATCCCCATATTATGCGGCCACGATAGCCATTTTAATTTTCGGTGACAACCTTCTGCAAGTATGAGTTCCAAGTAAACTTTGCATCCAGGATTATAATTAGACGCTTAACCTTCTCGCTTACCTACAGTGGTGTGTTGAAGACATTTAATTCTTCAAGCTTCCTTCTTTTAGTGACGGGTATGAGTGTGTCTTTTCCAGGATTTACCCTAAGGTGCACCACTCCTCCACTATATTGAAAGCTCCTTGCATGAGTTCTGATAATATTTTGCTATGATCGTCAGCATATCTCTAGGTGTAATATGCTGAGTCATTGCCTTTGGCAACTGGCACCTCCACAGTTTTCTTCAATAAATTTGATTCTGGCATCTGCCTTGAAGCATGTTTTGTATCTACCTATATAAGATATCTTCAATGCCATGTCTTCTGGCAGACGTTGTCATGGAAGTGAAGGAGGTATGATCAAATGCTCCTTCAATATCAAACAAGGTTGTTTTCTTGTTTTTCATGGCAGACTCTATTCTCCTTACTAGGTGATGCAGAGCTGACTCAAATAATTTTCTTGTTGGTAGGTACATTGATTGGAGTGTAGTGGCCTCTCTTTTAGAGAGGTTTCCCAAATGTACTTTTAAACTAGTTTGTCAGCTTTAGTAAAAAAGATGACTGGTTAACTGGTCTAAAAGAATTCGTCTGAGAGTAGACCCTTCCAAGCTTGGATATAAAGATGATGTTAGGCCTTTTCCAAGCTGAGGGCAAATAACCTGTAACTCTTAGAATTCTGCAGAGTACTGGAGTGATGAACTCTGTGTCTTGCTTTAGAAGCATTGGGATCACCTCATCGAATCTCGGTACCTTGTAGCTCAAACGATTCTCTAGCCACGGCCCAATCATGTTGTAGGCTATTATCTCGTTTGCAGTTTGCCAATCTCTTTTTAATTGCCCTTTAATTGGAGTAGGGAGATTAGTTTCAATATTCGGTGCAGGGTCAGGGATAATGTCAGAGTATGGCAGATGTCTCCAAAGAAGTATATCCAACATATCTCTGTCAGTCTCTGTAAAAGTCCCATCCGATTTTCTCAGTATCCCTATGAAACCAATAGGATTCTTAGCCAGAATCTTCTGGAGGCGTAATGCTTCAGAGGTGCTTTTGACCTCTTGACATAGCTTCCTCCAGGAGTTTCCTTCGACCTCTATTATTATCTTTTTTTAAAAAAAAGTCAATGAGCGTTTTAGAGTATTCTGTCCACCCGCTGGTTTTTTAGCCCTGTTGCAACAGTTTATGCGTTTCTTTCTTTAATACATTATTCCGCTAGCTGACTTTATTGCTGGCGGTCTTCTTCACAGGAGAATAGTTCTTGTGGTAACAGGTTATAATTACTTCCGGCAGTTGAACAGAAGTTAACGCATTGTTTCTTACACCTTTTTTTGACATTTTGCATCATTAAACTTAGGTAGTCATTTTTCTAAGTCCGTACATCTCGGATGACTATACACCACGAAAAATAAAAATTTATTTTTGAAAAAAGCTTTGAATTCACTAAATATTTTTTATATTTCATTAAGCATTCAGAATGGACGCCTTCTACTTTAATACACTTCCTTATCCTGTGGATTTTTTCTCGCTGTACTCGAAATAATATTCCAGCATAATTTCAAGTAAGATTACAGTAATTGATTATCCTTTAAGAAATTTTTCTCTAATGTTCACTGGCTTTGAATAAACAGGATCTCTATCCATCCATCGATTATCAAAGTATCTGGTAAATGGCGACGCACTAAATTGTTAAAATGTAGTGACGCACCATCCTGAATAAACCACATCTAAGCTCTAACTTGCATATTCTAAAAGTTTATTGAAATTTTACTTCAAAAATTATAAACAAAATGCACTAGTTTAAATTTCTTCTAAAATGAAAGGCCAACTCAAATAATTCCCAATAATATCTCCACCCAAACGTTAACCATAAATATTTATTGGTGCCTAGTCTGTTTTTCTGCATCTGAATTTTTTTCAAACTAAACATGTAAATTATGAGAATTTATAACGACAACCCCTGTGAAGAAGCCAGTTTCGTCCGTGAATTAAAAAGTTCCAGTAAAATGGGGATTTTCTATAAATTCTTGAAAAAATCAAATTGAGTAATTAAGTCTTGCAGGATAATCGTTTGGAGACATTGTGTGTTCCTTTTGAACAGGGAGAGGATTAAGCAATTGCTCTTGGAAAGTTTCACGTACAACCCATTTTATTGTGTCCGTTTGAGCTGCGAGCCTTTATACGTTGTTAGAAGTATTATCAGCAATCTCACCCAAAATGTACTCCTCTAACTCAGAATTTCTTGATTTTCTTGCGTGAAAACAAATTAAATTTTTCTCGAAAATGGTTGATTTTTTGGAACGCAGAAAATCTGATTTAAGCTCTGACTAGTCCGTTCTTAACTTTCTTGATTGTGTCAAAGATTATTTATGGCCTGGATTCGTTATCAATTATAGAACATGCCATATATTCATTAAAATATATAAGTCTGCTCAAAATCTACAGTCTAAAAGATAAATCACTAAGTATTCCTATTGAACCAATATCTCCCTTAAAAAAATATATGCAATACTAGGATTATTTTGACGCCTTCTATACACTGCCAAGAGTTTGATATAAACTTATCCAACACCCTGTATAATATTATCGAATGATGAATGAATTAATGAATGGGTGTTGATAGTTAATGTTCGATGCCTAGGCCTCGCTGGAGACTTTATATTCCACCATTGTGCAGATTATTCGAGGCCGATTGCCTTTACGAATCCAAGTAGTCTCGTTGATTGAACTTGCCTAACGGCTTCCGATGAAAAAATTGTATCTTTGAAATGTCTCTGCCTCAGTCCGTTGAGTACTGAACGCTCTCTGAGGACATGTTTAACAGTTTCATCCTCCTCCAGACACCACCTGCACATCGGGTTTTTTATGGCACCAATCTTATGAAAAAGACTACCCAAGTGTCAATGTCCTGTCAACAATCCATTCATGATTCGCAGTTATTTCTTTCTTAAGGAGATAAGCTCCCTAGTAAGCCGTGCGCTAAGTCCATTTATATGTTCCTTGACACACCTTATTCCACAAGCCGCTCCACGATTCAATAAGTTTAATCTCCAGCAACAATTTTAATTCCCTTTAACCAATATTGGTTGAGGTCCATATGATTCGATCGCGGATCCCATCTTTGCCAAACGGTCCGCCTCCGCATTCCTGTGTATACTCGAATAATTCGGGAGCCACATGAGCCTGATTGTGCAGCCGTTCATTGTCAGACTGTTTAGGACATTCTTGCATTCAGATACCAGACGCAAAGTTACGACATTAGACTTCAGTACCAATATGGCAGTCTTACAGTCTGAGAGTATGCTTATTACTTTATTCTCAAGTGAGTGGTGGACATCTCTCCTCCATGTTTTTCCAGACATCTGAGTAGCAGCCCGTTCCAGTTTCGGATACCCTAGACAACTGAGTTGATAAACAACCTTTAGGCGTTCGTTTTCTATGTATAAGTGGTAAGGAGGTAGGGTCACTAGAACCTCTAAAGTCCTAGTGGGAACAGTCTTCAACACACTCATTATTCCCACACAAGCCATTCTTTGAAGTTTGTCAAGTCGAAGAAAGTATGTGCGCTTTGGTGTATTAGGACACCATACAATAGCGAAATACGTGATCATGGGGCGAATCACCATAGTGTATATCCAAACTTCCAGTATCAGCCTACATGCACTCTCAAAGGCTTGTTTACAAGCCCAGAAAGAGCATATGGCCTTCTTGGTTCGAGCCTCAATATAATCATTCAGACCAGAATTATTCCAAGAAATTTTAACTTTTCCCTTGTATTGTTTTTCTTTTTTTGTTAAGAGTACCACCTCGACATTGTCCTGGTTTATTCTAGGCCCTTTCCTGTAGCACCATATGTCCGCGATCTGGGAAGCCCGCATTACTGGTCCTCCTGACCAAATATCGAGATCAAGGCACAAAATGACCAGGTCATAAACGTAGACCTGTTCATACAAACCAGCCTCATTTAGTTTACTCAGCAGACTGACCAGTACAAGACTCCACAATGAAGGTGACAGAACTTCCCCCTGTCGACAGCCCGTGCTTGACAGTGCTTGAACAGTTATATTGTTAATAAGATCAGCAATAATTATTGAAATAAAATGATGTGAAGGGCAAATTTAACTTTACAGTTCTATGTTTACTCCATCGTGACTTCACTAGAAGTGTTTTAATAACATGATAAAGTTCTAGGAATTTTTAACTTTGATTTAAGTTTTATATATAAATATTTTTCCCAAAAAAAATAGCTGTTTAAACAGTAATAATTTGCAACTACATCTTTTAAAATTTGTTTTTAATATTGCCAAATATGCTATCAAAAAACAATGCTCTTTTTTAACTTGTTTACTTATCATGACCTTTGAGAATGAAACTTTATTTGATTATTAAAAACATGCAGCTATCTTGATTTACTATTTAAAAAAAAAGTAAGAAAATAAAATTAGAGTTAATTTTGGTACAAATATTAATCTTTTAAGTTTTTTAATGATACCTTAAAATCACAACCGTCTGGTGCACTAGTCAGCTTTGGTAATAAATTTGTTGAAAAGTTTTTCCATTTTTTACATTAAAGTGCCCTGCAGTTTTCCAATATAATTTTCACACGTGATGTTGATATATAAAAATATATTTGTTTATAAAAAGAAAAAGAAAATTACTCTAATGTATAAATAAAAAAAATAACGAGTAAAGAGAAATTTTATTAAAAAGAAATAAAAGAATTGAAACTTGACGAAGTTTCATATCAAAATATTAACAAACATTTTATAGAAAAATTTCTTATTAGATAAATTTTTAGATCAATTTTCATTAGCTTTATACCTACATATAAATATAAACTATTAATCTAATTTTTCATTATATTATATTAACTTTTAAAATGTTACTCTGGAATTTTATAATATCATAATTCAGGTCAAAGTACTAAAATAGTTTTTATAAAATATTTTAAATATTTTTTTAAACAGTAAATTGAGTTTCCGTGAAATAAAGCAGAATGTTCTCTAAAATTAACTCTTTAAAAACAATCTTATAAAACCTACGCTAAATTTTATTTTCTCAATTACTACCTCATTATTTCACGATACTACCAAAATAAGAAAAAAAAAAACAAGCAAAAATGTATAAATTAACGAAAGACTCTAAGAAAGTAATTTGGGCTTACGGGGCAGGTAATTACATTTTTGAAATAATTATTATTCAACAGAAAATCGATATCGTTCACTGTTGATAAATTAAGATAACAATAGATCTTGAGGAACTGGTAAATAAAAATTATTTTTTCTTCAGCTACAACTCCTGTATATCCCAACCACGTGGACACAGATTTATCTAGGATTTCGGAATTTGATATACCTTTTGAACAGAACCCTGTTGAGCCAATTTTTGTTAATTTTCCATCAAAATTTAAAGGTTTGTTTAGTTAATTCAGATCATTTACATCAAAATATATTTTGCTTAAAAGGGTGCTATATATCGTATGAGGTACGTATTAATACAATAAAAGTTTTTTTAGGAAAATGCGGTAGTATACTTACGGCGTTTAATAAAAAATAATTTTTAATTAAAGACATAATCTGTAAAGCAGACAAATCGGAACCAAAATAAAATTTTGACTCTCTATTTTTATTTTTTTTTCCATCTGTCCTAACCGGAATACATTTCAGCCACAGTAGGTCTATGGTGTTCATCTTAGATACCTACACCCACTCTGTTAACTTGGTTTCCTGCTCCAATTAGTACAGGGTCTGAATTTCATTCGGTTTCAGTTTATTAATCAGAAATTTTCCTGTCTTTTCCGAGCTAATGATTCACAATAACATATAATGTGATCTATCGTTTCCCTTATCCAACTGCATAGCCTGAAATTAAAGTCGCAGTCGTGAAGATTCAAGGGTCTGAATTTTTATGGGTTCCAAATTTGTTGACCAGAAAGTTTTCTGTATTTTCCGATCTAATGACGCAATAACATATAATGTGCTTTACCGTTTCCCTTATACGACCGCATAGTCTGAAATGAAAGTCCCAGTACTAAAGATTTATTTTGTGCATGTGAACTTCGAAGGCCATGTATTCCGTCATTATACCTGTGATTACCCTTAATTACTTTCTACTCGTTTGGAGCAGGCTTACTGATAAAAAGTTTACAATGATTCAATCTCTGTCTGGTTGTCTAGTGATTTTTTTAAAGATTTCTTGTGCTATATCCCTCGACAGTCAAAGTTCAAAACTATATATTGGTCATTGATCCTTTTGTTAAATTGCATATATTCCTGTCTGAAAAAATATTAGGACTATTCTTGGCTCTTACCAGCACCGGCACATTTTTTTATGTTTGATCCATCTATATATCAGATATGTGCACCAAAAGAAGATTCTGTTTTTTTTTGTTTACACACCCTCCGGCCTTCTGTAAGGTCCTCAAATGGTATATTATAACGATAGCTTGAAGTGACATGGTTTGTTTTCATTTTCAACTCAGGGACTCTAATTTTGTTACATAATATTTAATGCCCTGTCCTTCGTAATGTGAAATTGAGACTGATCGGGTGACCAATAGAGCCCTTCTTACTTCGACTTGGATCACTAAACGCAGTAATTGAGCTCAAAGTCAAATTGGTAGCCCCCAAGATGCTTCAACAGTCAACTTTTTGTATACCACTTAGCTTGAGCATAGTTGTTTTTGCAACACTTTGAACTGCCATTGAAAAACTTAGGCAAGAGACATCATACAATCACAGGGATATTTCCACCTTTTCTTATTATCTATTCCATATACTTGTTTTAGGTTAATCTAGCATCCGAGGTTACCCCAGGTATAACATCCTAAGAGAGTTGAATTGTGTTTCCTTCCAGGATAATGGGATTAAGGTCCTCTAGTTTTCTTTGTTTTACAAAAAAAGATTAATACAGTTTTTTGTGAACTAATATTATATTCTTTCTGTCCTACTTATCTTTCTACAGCCCTGACCATACTCCATTATTGTGATAAATTTATCTTGCCTGTCCATTACCAGGTTCCAGAGCAATAGAGCGAGAACTCTTCCCTGTGAACAACGCCCAGTAGTTCTATATAGACAGTTTTGTCTTTTAGTTTTCCGTTTAAGTAATTGAGATGATATCTGTGGAATCAGCGAATAATACAGTATGCAGTTAATCTATTAGTTTCGGAAGATAATCCAAATCTCAGTTTTGCTTCACGGTGTAAAGAAACATGTTCCTTGGCTTAAATACAATTTTTGAACGATATTATGCACCCTCCTTAAGCATCTTAAAATATGTCATCTAAATTTCAAAAATTATTAAAACCATGAGAAACATTACCACATATTTTCACCAAAGTAAAATAACTTTCAATTTTTATTTAAATATTAATGATTGTTTTGTATTAACCATCTTCTTTTCTACAGCTACGACACCAGTATATCCTAATAATGTTGAAATAAATCCTTATAAGTTGTCAGAATTTGACATCTTAGCAAACGAACAGGAAAAAGCAGAATTTATTTCTACTATATTTCCATCCAAATTTCAAGGTTTGTTCTAGTAATTGGCAACGAAATTCATAAACTAACCTTAAAGTCTAGTTAAGCATCCGGCTATAATTTGGGATCAAAATTCATTCTTCAGCTATATACAAAACGATCCAGATAGCAAGAAAACATTATCTATGATTTTAAAAATGTTGTGTATATATTTTTTCGATCCTTCAAATTAAGCAAAGGAAATACTATAACAAAAAAAAATAGAGTTTCGCAAATGTAAATATATTCTTAGATTTTTTAAAGAAATTATAAGACGCTGCAAATTATTCAGGTCCACAAGATTTTATAACACGGACTCCAGCATACATTTTGTGCCCAGATTTTAATTCAGACCATCAAATTACTTCCGAAATGTATGTTAGATTCCCATGACCCTCAATTTGTTGACGTGTGATATTTATCCATTTGTGTTATTAAAGTTTAATTATACTGGAAACAATAAAATCAATTTGCAATTTTTATAACATTAATTTGAAAAACTTATGCGACCTTACTTTCTATCTGGATCACCAGAGGTATCGCTTGCAAAAATGGTTATAAAAACATTTTAAGAAACATTTACCTTGCATCAGAATAATAAATATTTATAAGATCTCAATTTTTTGAAAATCACAATACCAAGTATATTTAATATATACATACATCAAGCATGGCATGGCATATAACATTTCACTGAAACTCATAATATATATCATTAAAATCATTATGATTTTAACCCTAAGGTAATTATATATTTTGGGAAAAAAATAATTGCTGAATATTCCCAACGAATAATATTTTTACATTTTTATAACCCCTGCGTTCATCTCTATTTAAGATTAGAGCACACCCTGCAACCATTTTAAACATATTTTGTGTAAATCACCTTACGTTAAAATTTGAAATACTGGGCTATTAAAATTTGAACACTAGTCAGATTTTTGAAAAAAATCCTAGGCCTAGGTTATTTATGTCAAATTAGAATGGTTATTTCATGAGTAGGTTACGATGTTTCAAATTTCCTCTTTAGATGTGCCTTTTTCTGAACGTACAATTTTCCCATGAGGAAACAGCATTCTGCATACTTCATGACAATAAAATGTATAAAAATGTAATAAAAATAATTTACTGTGCTCTATTATACAAGTATGGAATGAAAAGTTTCTGGCCTTCCTTACAGATGGCGTCCATAGTTCCATTGTGTGTTTTTATCCTGTGAATCTATACAGTTTTCAAGTTTTGTTGTTTTGCAAGTATGGAAGAATCGAAATGGAAACTAGGACAACATTTTTCATTAAAGGATATACAAAGATTAAGGCGAAGTTAGGCGCTACATTGTGGGAGTATTTTCGTTCATTTACAAATGTCCGGCTTGAAACGTGGTCGTACATACATTTCAAATGAGCGTTATGAAAGATCAAAAGCCGCTAAAATTGGAGGTAGCTAAGATAGCTGACATATCGAAAGAAAGAGCGAGTCATATGTTGATTAATATTTTCTGATAGAGAAAATTATCAATAAGGTGGGTACCGCATGTGACACTGTTAAGCTCACCACGACGCCAATGTACACCACTATACAAAACAGTAAACAGGCAAGGGAGCACCAACACCAGCACAGGCGAAGAGCATCACATCTGTAAAAAAAAGTCATGGCTATGGTTTTTTGGAACGCTAGAGGAATCGTGTTGGGATCTAAAAAAAGATGAGACAATTAAAGCCGATTATTATGCTATCCTTCTAGGCCAACTGAAGCAAAAAAAGCAAGGAAAAAAGTTGGAGTCTAGTAATCATCAAAGCAATGCTCTAAGCTACAAAGTTATCATAGCAATGGCAAAAATTTATGAACTAAAGTTTGAAGTCTTGCCGTAAGCATCAAATTCACTTAACTTGGTCTCCTAGCCTTCAGCCTCGTCCGAAATCTTAAAAAATTCCTTTCCGGAAAAAGGTAGTGGTGATCGTGGTGTAGTGATTTATGTGTCCGTCTTCAATCATCAGCAGGAATATCGAAATATTTTTATACGTTCGTCGTCTCACAGAAAGCAATGGCAAACCACTGTGCAGCATTCTGACTAGTAAAGACTTCTTCGGAAAACACGCAAAGCCGGTGGTTTTGCATATCTATGTATACTGTAATCAACTCGAAACACAAACATATACGAGAGGTTGCCTACGCTCAGTAATTAAAGAAGAAGGAAAAAATGTACGAGTCCAGTTTCGAAGTTATCATTAGGAAAGGATAATGTAGAAAAATAAATGTATGTCATAATTTTTGTATTTCCCCCCCTAGGCTAGAAGTTTTTTATATCATCCTGGTATTAATGCTGATTTATTTCATTTTCTAAAGTTTTGTTAAACTTTTTTACTATATCGCATATTATTGTGTATCAAAAGAAAGAAATTTTGGTGCCGGATCAACTCCTTAGTAGTAATATTCATTTAAATCAGGAAGAAAATGGATTTTTTTTTCAAATTTCAAATTTAAATGTCAGAAACGTGGCCAAAAAAAAACATAGATATGATTTTATAGATTAAATAAAAATACAAATTTGTATGAAAATTGGCAGTCACAAAAAAGAATGTTTTTTTTTGTATGATTTGACATGTACTAACTTAATAGAATAGGCCAAGTTGAAGCATTTTCAAGCTACAAAATGTTAAAATATAAAGAATGTAACTCTTCATGTGTTAATATCTCAAAAAGAAAAATATCAAAATACACAAAGTGGATTGTATTGGACAAAAAAATATTTCTAGAACTTCAAATTGATTCGAAAGTACCAAAGTGTGCCAACGTGCATGTTTAGATATTTGTATTACCTTTATTTTACCAAGAAATTATATACAGGAAGATTTAAAATATGTATAACACAACTAAAACGTCTAGCTATAATATAGGGTACCAACGGATTTCAGAGAACTTTATGAAATTACTGAATATTCGGTACAATTAGCATAATTGTTTCTTCTTTGTACTTCCCATAAATTCAAACACAAGTAGTACTTAACGATGTGGTACAATTAGGCCTAGGAAGAATTCTTATATACATTTTGATAATAGCGGGTAAAAATATGGAAGCATGCAGATAATACAATGAATATTGTAAATTTATGACTCTAAAAGCATGAAAATTTTAAATGCATCATAAATAAGCATTATGAATCAATTAACACAGTAATTAAATTTTTATGAGAAATAAAATATAAAATATGGTATGGTATCATTGTTTGCGCATTTTCACAATATAAGTTTTGTAAATATAGAAATACATACATAAAACAAGTAACGTGTAATGTTATTGTGAGTATGAAAGCTTGTTTGATCAACATATTTTTGGGTATCACTTAAACCGTAGAGTCAGTCTAATGCAAAAACTTTATAACACTAAAATTATTTCTTTAAACATAGTTATATAGCTATAGTTTAATAGTTCTGAGGATGTCCCATAAAACTCTAGAGCAAAAATATGTACAATAAGTTCAACTTACCATAGTGAAAACTTACCTATCATACCATAGAGATAAAAGAAACCTCGTCCATGACTATGGTTACCCAGTTGACTGGGACTCGTAAATTCTAAGTTCTGTATATAGGTTTATAATTTGCAAAAGCTCCGGATATTTTAATGTAACTCGAGTTTTAAAGAATGCTGAATAATATGCATATTTCTAAAAAAAAAATACATACCTTTTTCCAATAATTTATTCGATTTTTCCTCTAAAAACTACACACGCCCACAAACCTTAAGGTAATTGTGGTTTTATTTGTAAAGCAACAGTGTAATAGTGAAAATTTTTAGCAGTTTACAATATTACCATCTATAAAAAAATTATTAAACTAAATTTCATTCATTAGAATTTTTATTTTACGGTGCAATTATTTCAATAAAAGTTATAAATTTTTCGTTTTAGACTGAAAATGTTCCATAATAATAACTGATAACAGGGTATCAGATTTAATTGGCACCAGTATTACTATATCCGAAATGGAGTTAAGAAGTTGATTAAATTAGAGATTTTGTGTATGCTGTGAAAGTTACCAAATATCTACTATTTTCGGAGATGTTATGGAAAATTGTAAAACCGTAAATTATTGTTTCTAAATATGTCTCTTAATGTTTAAAAATATTTATTTTAAATTTAAAATTATGATTTCTATATTAAACAGATACTCTGTAGTCAGTTATTTTATTACACGATTTACGTCATCACTTAAATAGATCAGGATCCGAACGTTTTCATAATAACTTTTTGTATATATTGTAATGAATCAAACAGCAACCACGCTTTTATTTCGATCTCGCAAATTGGTCCATTTTAAAACTATTTCCTATCTTACAGCAACTACGCCTGTTTATCCTTCGCACGTGGATGTAGACTTGTCTAAATTTAATGAATTTGAAGAACTTCCACCTGAACAAAATCATCAAGAAAATGTGGTTGTCAATTTTGCATCGAGATTTAAAGGTTAGTAATTTCTTTTATCTAGAACTGCTGAATAAAATGTGGCTATTCTGAACTATTTATTCATTAGTACATCTAGTAAATTGTACTCGACATTATATTAATCTCTAGTTACTACAAGAATTAGTGAATATCTACAGAAACAAATGCGTAACATATATAGGGTGCGCCATCTTTTATGTCGGTTAGTAAACATTGAATAACTTTGACATTTACCAACCGATTGATTTGGTTATACGTTTTTTTGAAACGTCAATTCAGTACAATTTTAACCATGAATCGCTTTACACCGAAACAACGCGCCGAAATAGGGACAATGTACATTGAAAATAGTCGTTAACTCAACGTTCATATCGTCGAAAATATCGTGGCCAACAGGCACTGTCTGACAACACTTTTGTTGAGTACGGGACAGTGGGAGATCGTCAACATACCGTTCATCGACGACCAAGACGTTCCAATGAACTGGTTGAAGCGGTCAGAGAGAGAGTTGCCCAGAACCCAAAAGTGTCGTATCGTTACCGCGTTCAGCATTTTGCCATCAGTGAAACCACTTTGCAGCGCATTTTGAAGGATAATTTGCATTTGTTTCCATATAAAGTGCAGTTAACACAAAGAATATATCCCATAGACTGTCTACGTTGCTTGAAATACGGCCAAATAGTCGCTCGAATGGTTGACACTGAACCAGATTTTTGGAAGCAACGGGCGCGGCCCATTTCACATTCTCTGGCGGCGTTAATAAGCAAAATTGCCGCATTTGGGGGACGGAGAATCCACATGAGATCCACGAAACGCCATTGCATGACCGAAAAGTAACTGGGCCGGCGTTTGCGTCAAAATCATCATTGCGTCATTTTTTTTTCAAAGAAAACGAAACAGTCGATGGAAAATGTCAGTGGATGTTGGCTCATTATGTCTGCCCTCAAATGCATGAAAAAGGTCTTGACGGTTACTGGTTTCAACAAGACGGTGCGCCATGCCACACTGCAAATCAAACAATCCAATTTCTGCAACGGAAATTCCCTGGACGTCTCCGGACTTCTTTTTATGGGGTTATTTAAAAAGCAAAGTGTACGCCAGCAAGCCTCAGACCATTAAAGATCTCAAGGTAAACATTCGTGCCGAAATCACCGCTATACCACCCGAGATGCTCGAAAAGGTAATGGAAAACGCAGCAAAAAGGTCACATTTTGCTTGGGCCAATTAAGGTGGCCACTTGATCGATGTAGTATTCAAAAACGAGTCCCAATAAATTTAAAGGACCAAATTTAATAAAAATACCTCATATATAGAAATAAGTTTTTTTTTTCAAAGTTATTCAATGTTTACAAATCGACATAAAAGATGGCGCAGCCTGTGTATTTTATACCCATTCCACAAATACAATTTATAGCTGTCAAGTTCTTTTCAAAGAAACAAGTGGCAAAAGATGTAGTCAAATCTGCAATGTCATCTTTTAGTATCTGGAACAAAAAGTTGCTTGCCGTGAAATCCTTCAGTAGTGAACATAACCCGATTCGCTCGATCCCCCACTCCTCGACCTTGACCTTGACCTTGCTTCACCCCTCTTTGGCCCCGCCCACATGTCCTTGTCATTGACCTTGAAAATGCACGTGTTCTTTGGCGTTGGCCTTGTGTTCAAGGTTGTGTGTGTGACCTTGACCTTGACCTTGGTCGAGACGACCTTGACTTTGTTGAAGGTCACCTTGGGTGTGTGACCTTGAAGATATGTTACGTGGTTGGGGGTGACCTTGAATGGTTTTATATAAGGTATGGGGCAGTTTCATTCATCAGTTGGCTCTGACTTGTATAAGTAGTACATGTGTTAATATTTGACAAATCATGGCATATGTTTGTGAAAATTGCGGTTCTAAGTTTACTAATATTTATAATATGAGACGTCATCAAAGAGAATCGTGTGCGGCGAGATTTAATGAAGTGCCTGGAGGAAAACGGCTCCGAATTGAAGAGTATACCTCGACGATTCCGCTAATTAATTGCGCTACATGTAATGTAGATGTTCCAATAAATCATATGTCGGTGCATAAACGAACACAACAACATAAAAATAATTCATGTTTGCCGGTATGTCATGGTGTGCAACTCGTTGAATGTGCCTTCAAAAGGAGAATTGCAACCTATCGGGTTAGCAGTGATATGGAGCATTCCGATTACGTAATGTTCTTTGCAGACATTAAATCCAAGGTGGTGAAACTTGTTAATAATTTATTGCGTGTGCATCATGCTTTAAAAGTTAACATGACAGCTGTTGGCGAGTACATGCTTCCATCACAAGAAATATTCAGTGAAAAATCCTTCAACACTGCTAATCAAATAATTAGTGTAGAAAGTGATTTGGATGCCGTTTACCATTCTTTCACCGAATTAATAAAAACGCAGGCGACAGAGTTCCAGGAGAAAGATTCAGGTATGGAAAAATCAAAACCCGATATATTAAACTGATTTTTATATATTATTTTTCTTGTTATAGGATGGGCTCTTGTGCGAATTTTATACTTGGAAGTTGGTATCAACAAGTATATGCCTATGGGTGGCTCATCATACATCAAGTTGCCGTGTTCTATTGAAAAGAAAGGAGCTGTCGTCAATATGATTAACCAGGACGAATTTTGCTTTGCGTGGGCTGTAACATCAGCATTGTTTCCTCCAACAGCAGAGCCTTCACAGAAGACATCCTACCCCCATTTTTCTAGAGTGCTAAATGTAACAGGTATGGATTTTCCAGTAAAATTACGTGACATTAAAAAATTTGAGGAAATGAACAACATATCAATTAACGTATACGGTCTGGAATCTAAATATGAAAATAATGAAGTAATACATGAAGTTATTGGTCCACTGAGGTATGCGTCAAAAAAGTTGGATAGGCATGTAAATTTATTGTTAATTACAAAAGACTGTAGTAGTAAAGATGGCGGTGAACATTTTTGTGATACGACTTGTTCAAAGAGTCATTATTGTTGGATTCGGGATTTATCACGTTTAGTTTCAAGTCAAATTAGTTGTCAACAACATAAAATATATTTCTGTGATGGTTGCCTCATTTATTTTAGTACACCGTCAGCTTTAACTTTACATCAAAGCTACGATTGTAACCACATTTTCACGCAAACACCCTCAGTGGATTTAAAAATCGATAAATTTGGAAAGAGTGTGCCGGAAAATATTTTAAAATTCGAGGGTATAGAAAAGCAAATGCGCGTTCCATTCGTGGTTTATGCAGATTTCGAATCTGTTTTAAAACCCGTTGAAACGGTACAACCAAACCCACAAAATTCTTACACTGTAAAAAGTTTTAAACATGAACCATATTCTTTTGCTTATTTAATTAAATGCTCTTTTGACGACTCACTTTCGAAATTTGAGCTATTTCGGGGGAATAATGCAGCTCAAGTCTTTGTGGATCGTATCGAGTGTGATTTAAGGGCTCTATACAACACATATTTAAAAGACATTAAGCCTATGAAACCGTTAACGCCTGAAGAAAAAAGGGAGTTTAATGATGCTAAAATATGTGGTATATGTGAAGGCCCTTTTGAAGAGGGTGATATTAAAGTACGAGACCACTGTCACATAACTGGTGCAAAAAGATTTGGTGCTGCACATTCCGTTTGTAATTTAAATTATAAATTACCCTCTTTTATCCCTATCATATTTCAAAACTTAAGCGGCTACGACAGCCATTTATTTATGAAAGAGTTATGTAAATATGGGGATAAAATTGGTGTTTTGGCTCAAAGTAAGGAAAAGTACATATCATTTACCAAAAGCATTTATGTGCACGATTATTTTGATAGTAAATGTGGAAAAGTCAAGAGGAACTATTTAAAGTTGCGATTTATTGATAGTTTTAAATTTCTGTCAACGTCTTTGGAAAATTTAGGCAGCGGTTTAAACGACGACGATTTTATTGAAACGCGGAAACATTTTTCAAATATCAACCAATTTAATTTGATGCGTCAAAAGGGTGTTTTTCCCTATAGCTTTATTGACTCTATAGAAAAAATGAAAAATACATGTCTTCCAAGTAAAGATGAATTTTATGATAATTTACGGGAAGAACATATTAGCGATGAAAGCTATAGAAGAGCAAAATAAGTATGGCGCTTGTTTGGGTGTAAAACTTTGGGGGACTATTCGGACGTGTATTTAAAATCAGATGTGTTGCTATTGTGTGATGTTTTTGAGCAATTTCGGAATAATTGTTTAAAATTCGATAAACTTGATCCAGCACATTACTATACCCTTCCAAGTTTATCATTTGATTGTATGCTACGTATGACTAAGGTAGAGTTAGAGCTCTTAACTGATATAGACATGATACATTTTTTTAAGAAAGGTATACGCGGCGGCATAAGCCAGTGTACAGAAAGGAAGCACATCGCTAATAATATTTTTTTACCAGACTATGACCCAACAAAACCTTCTTCATTTATAACATACCTTGATGCTACAAATCTATATGGTCATAGTATGTCACAAGCATTACCATATGGTGGTTTTCGATGGTTAAGCGAGCGCGAAATTCTGGATTTAAATATTATGGCTGTTGGTGATGATAGTTTACATGGCTACGTTTTGGAAGTGGATGTGCATTATCCGACTGAGTTGCATGATGCACATTCTGATCTTCCATTTCTAGTAGAAAATATCATACCGCCAACAGAAAACGCTAAATTACCGAAATTAATTCCTAATTTACAAGATAAAAAAAAATACATTGTACACTATAGAACTTTAAAACAAGCCATCGCCAACGGCTTAGTGGTAATGCAAACCCATCGAGTATTACAGTTTGAGCAATCAAAATGGCTAAAATCGTATATTGATTTTAATACCAATTTACGTAACAAGGCCACCACAAAATTTGCGAAGGACACTTTTAAATTAAAAAATAACGCGATATTTGGTAAAACTATGGAAAATGTGGAAAATCGAAAGGATATAAAATTAGTAACACATTGGGAGAACAGTGTAGGCAGAAATGGAGCTAGAGCACTAATATCCCGCCCCAATTTCAATAGTAGCTCGATATTTACCGAGAACTTTGTTGCTATACATATGAATAAAGTTAAAATATTGTACAATAAACCAATTTATATCGGTTTTTCCATATTAGATATATCAAAGACTGTAATATACGATTTTTATTATAATTTTATTAAATCCAAGTTTGGCGATGATGCTTCGTTACTTTACACCGATACTGACTCGCTTATATTAAAAGTGTATACGGAAAACTTTTATCAAACTATATCAGAAAACCCCGAAAAATTCGATACATCAAATTACCCCGAAATTAATAATTTCAACATAATTAAAAGTAATTCTGTAGTTGGTAGAATGAAAGATGAGTTTCCTGGTGATCCGATAATAAGTTTTTATGGTACCGGCGCGAAGGCTTATTATGTAAAGTCCATTAATAATGAATTAAAAAAAGCCAAAGGTATCAAAAAATGTGTTATCGAGAAAGACCTTCATCAGGAAGACTACCAAAGAATTGTTGAACGGGGTGGTTTGATATTAAGAAAGATGAAGACATTTAGAAGTGAATTACATAACATTTATACCAACATAATAAATAAAGTAGCATTGTCACATAGCGATGATAAACGTTATGTAATTCCCAGTTCAACCAAAACTCTACCTTGGGGGCATGCAGACATAGATTTTTACAAAACAGACCCGGAAGAAAACTTAGCAAATTTAGTCACCGTGTTGGAATCATTTCTAAGTCAGGACAGCACGTAATCTGGAAAATCCATATTTCATTATTTGTATTGTTTTTATTATTTCTATTAAACATACAACATTAATATGTAACGATAGTATTGTAATTTTTTTTTTTTTTTTAAATAAAAAACATGTATTCATTACTTGATTGCTTTTTTATTGAACCTTTATTTTAAAATTATAAATATAATGAAGTGTCGACAAATAACAAACTGTAAAAGTTATTGTTGAAAAATTTGTCTAATAGTAAATTAAACGCACAGGTCTACGAGCAAATGTTTAATGTGAAACAGGTTTGCTGACAAGATCCTCCATAGTCTTTTCAATTTTCAACATTCTAGAGTTAAGTTCATCACGCAGTTCGTCTTGCCTAAGTTCATATATTGCAATAACAGTATCATCAATGTATCCTCTAAGTTCTTGACCGGTTTCAATTAATTTCTTGCGTACGTAACCTTCAAGTTGGTTTCTGAATATATCTTTAATAACAATTGTTGAGTCATGTAAAGCTTTCTGCGTATCTTGCACACACTGAGCAAGGTTATTATCAACATAATTTCGTGTGGTCGCATCGTCTCCTTCAAGAGGTTCTGCTAAATAGCACAATCTTTTGCTTCCCATGTCGTAATCTCCATTAGGTGTAAGTTTAAAACCTATTCCTGAAGGACCTCGCATAAAGTTAAAATCCTTAAATTTTCTTTTGCGACCGAACTTATCAATAGTGTTTACTTCTGACATTGTTATGTGAGAATGATTTAAAACCATTAGATTTCACCCTAATATATGGTTCTATTTCATTAATAAACGGACTCTGCAGAAAAATATGGATTGCAAAACGTATTTTAGGTGATGTTTAATAAATACACATACAGATTCATTTTACTATTGTTTTATTGAAAAAAAATTAAAATATAACAAAAGATTGAGTTTACTTTTTATTATTAAAAAAAATAAAAAAAATAACAAACAAAAAAATTAAAAATTAAGAAATAAAATACATGTTAATTTCTTCTGTACAGGTAAGCTTCTTCTATGACCCAATTTCTTCTCTGGATGGCACGTTCATTAATGTCCTTGAACTGGTAGTAAACTAGTCCACAAAAGCCGCATTGTACAAATTTAACCCTGAAAAGGTCAATGTAGTTGAAGTCGTACGTAAGATCATTTCGCCAGCAGATACCTAGTCTTTTACAATGATGACAAGTTAAATAAAAAGCTTTTGGTATATGACTGTATGTTTTGGCTGCTTCACTAGGTTGTTCATCAGTTGGCAACATGATGTTTGAATATGTTGTACTTTTCAATCGCGGTACTCTAATTATGTATTACTTTTTAAAATAACCTTGACAGGACCAAAAAAAATCCTTGAAAATTACAACCTCGAAAACGACCCTGACATTGACGGATACTTTGACCTTGGCCTTGGCCTCGCATCTAACAAGTTTAGTACTATATTTATATGCTTCTTTAAAATAACCTTGACAGGGGCAAAAAAAAAATCCATGAAAATTACAACCTTGAAAACGACCCTGGTATTGCCGGTTACGTCGGCCTTGGCCTTGGCCTTGCATCTGACAAGTTTAAATATTATACTTAATGCATCGAACAAAAGGAATAAAGGTGGTGTAGTGGGGGAAATGGGCATAAAAGCAGACTTGCTGGCTCGAGCTCTTCACAGTTCGTCAGAACAGCAAACGGTACAGTGCTAAGAAAAAGTTAATTGTGTGAGTTTGAATATCGAAAATGTCTAGTGTACGGTCTCTTTTAGATGCTCTTGACGTGAGCTGCGGTTCACAGCAAGGCATGCTGGATAACATGAGTGGTTTAGAAGTGTTAAGTCCGGGGGTGTTCGAGAACTGGAATGGCGTGGAGCATGAAGATGCCGAAGACCGAGCCCTCAACGATGGTCGCGACGAGGAGTTAGTTCAGTCGGCAGCGCAATTCCTGGAATGCTGGACGGAGGAGAAGGAGCCAAAGATAAATGTGATTAGTGATGTGGTTGTGCGAAAAGCATCGCGGCCTAGGGAATCTTCTCCGAAAGCTTCAAAACTGAAAAAGCTCTTGACTATGCAGAAGTCGGAAATCGCCGATAAAAAAACATTTTATTCGGCGATTAAAGGTGTGGGACAAGGGAAGAAGAAAAAGTTTAACTTTAAGCGTCCCTCCACCCCTGTTCCATTACCCGACTTCCTAAAAACAGCACCGCAAGAGCCATTGTCAGTAGAAGTGGAAGTCATAGAAGGCCCCGATGGACCAACACCACCAACACCGGCCAGCGTAGAGAATGAAATAGTGTCGGAGGTGAAGTCTTCCTCAGCGCCAGCGCCCCTGTCGCCGATATTGGGGTGCCGGAAACCAATGAAGAAGCGGTTTAAGCGTTGTTTTGAAGGCGATGAAGTTTCCGCTGCTTCGTCGTCGTCGTCGTCGTCGTCATCGTCTTCACCAAATAAAACCGCGTCTTCTTCCGAGCTATCACAACCGGAGTGGGTCGAAGACTTCACCAACTCTCAGAAGACCAAATTGACAGACATTTACGCAATAAAAAAACGCTTAGTGAATGAAGTGAACGAGTGTGCCAGTGACATTATAGAACTTGAAAGACAATTAGAGATAAAAAAGGTGAAATCTGCGCGGTTAAAAAGACAATTAGAGGACTTTAATAAATTATGTAGTAGGTGTTAGGTAGTTGTAGATATTAGCTTTTAATTTATAGTATTAAGTTTGTAAATATATATATATATATATATATATATATATATATATATATATATATATATATATATATATATATATATATATATATATATATATATATATATATAATGTAGTTAATAAAAAAGTGTTTGATCAAATTTTTTATATTTTATAATGAGAATAAAAATGACTTGAAAATTTATTTTTGTGTGTTATTTCATATAGGCCCTGTCCCACATAATATTAGGTAATAAAAAAAAGAGTGAATAATCCACTAAAACTACGCAATAGCAATAGTTGTAAATATTTTCTGATAATATTTACAAGTATGCTAAAACATGGTTCGGTTTATGAAGTTAAGGTTCTGTCGCCAGAACTTCTAATACTTTGTATCTCAATATTGTATGTTTTTATGAAAAAAAACATAAAATATTGGTTACAAAGTATTATAACCAACTAAAACTACGATCAAATTATTTTGTGGTCCTGAAAAGGACCGTTTGGTTGTAAAACATGCGACTCTTTTATTGAGTTGTGGAGTCGCACGGCCCGTCATCATCAGCGGGGGTGGCGGTGCTGTCCTCTGTGTATTCGATGATGAACCGCCAAAGTTCATCCCATCTAGAATCTACCACAGGGCATTGGATGGGTTGTTGTTGTTGTTGTTGAGTCGCAGACATGTTGAACTAAAATGATTGTAATAAGTATTGGTGGTCGTATATATAGAGACAAATTAATGGTGGGGGGTGAAAACAAATGTCGTATTACGTATTGAGACCAAAAGTTGTTTGTGGTCTCAAATACGAACGAACGATTTAGCTGGGTTCCACCAGCACTTAAAGTTTTAATACTTTGTATCTAATATTGTATATTCTATACATACAATATTAGTAACAAAGTACTAATATGTACTAAAACTACGATCAAAGTATTTTGTGGTCCTGAAAAGGACCGTTGTTGTGTGCCCTTAAAAAGGGCCAGGGAGAGTGTGGGGCTTATGGTGCCCCATCCTCGCTGGTCGACCACCAGCTTGACGAATCGCAGGGGCCTTGTGGGTCGTCGGGTGTTGGTGATGCTGGAATTTCCAGCACCGCATCTTCCGTCGAGTCCGGCTCTGGCTGCGGCGACGGAGTTTCGAGTCTTTGTAAGACCCAATCACCCGCATCGTCTAATTCCACTAGACCCGGATCATGGTCATATACTAGCGGAATCGGCTCATCCAAGTCGTCCCAACGTAGGACGTCAATTTCAAAATCCACCTCGTCGTCGTCGTCGAAGACTTGCAGGTCTCCAACGTTGTCGGCTACGGTGTCATCACTAAAGATGGATGAGCCTCGGCTGGCGGGTCTTTCTTCCTCCATGTTCATCGTATGAGGGTTGATGAATATATGACTGTGTAACTGGCCCAGTCTCATATATATAGAACTACCCCCACCCCACCAACGGATTCTAAATGTCATGTATTGGTGAGAGCTTATAGAATTATTGATTTTTTCAAAAACTTTAAATAAGGAATTAGATTTGTTTAGACAATAAGACTTATTCTTAATATTTTGTGAAGAATACATTACAAAAAAAAATAATAGAAACCTTGTTTGAACTGTTAACATTTTCATAGGTTCTCAAGCATATAACTTGGCACTTAAGCTACGAGACAAATCGTCGTTAAACGAATATCTCGCCCCATAAGTGACGATTACTAAACTACGATCAAAATATAATGTGGTCCTGAAGAGGACCGTTTTTGTGGCCCTAAAAGGGCCTGGGGGGAGGGTGGGGTGCCTACCGTGGAGTAATACCCAACGATATTAACACCGACCTAGGTGCAGCCCTTGGTCTTCTCATTGGCGGCACCGTCGTCGTCGCTGGTGGTGTCGGCGTTGCAGGCGGTGCCGAAGGTGCCGCTCCTGGTGCGGTACCCCCGCACTCCTCACACTTGCATATTTTGCCGGGCACGAATGGCCTGACAATGCCAATGATCCTTTTTGGTATATCTTCCATCTTGCCGATCGAATGTGTAATGATGAAATAATTCTAATACCGGCCTCTATATACATTCAAAAAGTTGGAGGGGGTAAGGTGGAGTGCATATATGCATTATATAAGTTTGAGAATAATATGATTTTATAACTCACCGTATCTCTGTTATGGACTTAAAAAAAAAAAAAAAAAAAAAAACCTCCCCTACAACTTCCACATACTCCCGTTCGGCGGCCCTAGCCTCCTAACTCAAGAATTTCAATTTTTTCATCTAAATTTTTTGTCATTTTTAAGATTTTCCAAATTTTTTTTTCACCATTGTATTCTACTCAAAATTCTAGGTAATTAAAGTGCTTTTATTTTTTCTCTATCTTGAACGGTTCCCGAGCTACAGCGCTTTAAAGAATTCAAATTACTAACTTTCTATAACCCTTTTTTTCAAATTTCATTTTTTCGAATTTTCAAAAATACTACAATATGTAGAAAAAAATTCTCTCTTTAATTTCCCAATACCGTTTTTCTCTAAATCTTCCACTTTAGCGCGTATTCAGCATTTTCAAAAAAAAAAAAATATAATTTTTTTTACACCATCGCATTCTCCTCAAAATTTTGGGCTATCAAAGTGCTTTTATTTTTTTTCTATCTTGAACGGTTCCCGAGCTACAGCGCTTTAAAAAATCCAAATTACTAACTTACTATAACCCTTTTCTTAAAATTTCATCTTTCCGAATTTTGAAAAGTACTACCATATGTAGAAAAAAATTCTCTTTCTAATTTCCTAATATCATTTTGCTCCAAAACTTCAACTTTGGCGCGCATTCACCATTTTTCAATTTTTTTTTGAAAAAAATTTTTTTTATGTTTTTACTATGGAGAAAAATGCTTGCTTATAGTACTCGATTTCCTCTATAATTTTTTCTTATAACTTTTTTCCCTATTCCTAACCGTTATTTTCCTACAAATTTTCTAAATCGTTGTTTTCATATTTTGCATTAAAAATTTTTTCTTGTGTTATTTAAGCTCTTTTTTCCACTTAACAAACCACCATTTTCTAAATTCCCGTACTCTTTTCTTAAAGAGCGGGCTTTTCCGTCCGCTTTTTTTTTTTTGGTTGGGTCTCAAATAAATATAAAACTACTACTTCACTCATTACAAATTTATTGATTCAAGAACATTATTTTGTGTTACATATAATAGATACATTAAAATATAGATTTATTGGTCACCGAACCGTTTAATACATTATAACTAAAAAATGAGTCGTGAATAACTAATGCGTACACTTTAGTGTCTTTGGGGAATTTATTCTTTCTCGTTTGGAACTCCAATTTTACATCCACTGTCGATGAGTTAATCGCCTCTGGTTGATGACTGCAATTGATAATAAAAACGGGGTTTTTCATATATTCCGCGAACGTTATCATCGGATCGTTTATCTCGCGCCCGTAGTAGCTGCTTTGGAAGTTTTCGTAATTGTAATAGGCTGCTGCGTACAGTTTCTTGGCGAAATCTAAATTCCATCTTTCGTATGGATACACGGTTGAATTCAGATACAGTCTAATGTCGCATACGTCGGCGTGGGTAAACTGGGTTGCGTTTTTTTCTTTCTTGTCGCAATTATTGCTGTCTTGAAACCCGACGATTATATAGCGCGGTCTTTCCAGACTTGTACTAGTTCTCAAGGCCCACACGTCGGAAGATGTTTGCCTTAAAGCTGGTAATTCGTACAGATCCCATTTACGATATGCCATTTGAATACTGGCATTGTTTCCTCCTTTATTAATGCGAGACAGTATTTTCAATTTTTGCTTGTCGTCTGGAATGATGTGACGAATTTTCCATTCCATTTTGTCGATACTAATTTCTGCCTCTACTTCGCCGACGTAACAATTGGTAAAAGTGCGAGCTATAATCATAATAAGCTCTTGTTTTACGTTGAAAACACCTTTTGCGTAATCTTCGGCGAATCCCATAAGATATTTTAAGGGTAATTTCCCGGAGAATACGTTACTTGCCGTGTCTACGATATCTTGGTTTGCTTCGTCGAGACCCCATCCGCACGTCATGAGAGATCTTTGTTGCAAACTTCCGAATGAAACCATGGTTTTTAATGTCGTCGTAACTCCAGGTTTACGAACCACGGCGACCTGCTCACCTCCCATCTCGTAGCGAATTTCATCGAACAAAAATGCGAGGGCATTATTTGATAAAAAACATCTTTTCGTTGCGTCTATGGGTTTAAATTTTCCTTCGATATATATGTAACTTTCGGCGATATCCAGTATAATATCTTCAAAATTAATGGGGATACGGACTTCATCCGAATTGTTGAATGATGGAGATCCGTATGGTTTATACGTATGCTCTTCTAGACTAATAATGGAATTGTCCAAGATGGGCTCGGAGAAAACCTCTATTTTATCGCTGGTGGTGGAAATCATTTTCGCACTTTAAGACCGATTGATTTTAAAAATTTATAGTCTTCGGCAGATAACTGTTGAGATGTTTGTGATCTAACGTCTGGACGACGACTAACCTTGACGTTAACTCTTCTTTTACTTTTATTATGTTTCGGCGGTTCCCTCATCTTAGTCGACAGCACACACAATTGACGATTGAAGCAAAAACCCATTTCTATGAAAGTTTCTTCAGTTCCAATTTCACGATTATTTTCTCCCTTGAAAATTGATTAGATCACCGCTATCGTCCAAGATGCGAAGAGTAATGTTGTCGATAAACTGACGTCCTGCCGGCATTAACGGCATATAAATATTATTTTGTGGTTCTTTACTGATTTTGTAACCGGGCTCCACGTCGATATCGAATTCGAACAAGGTATGACCTTCCACCGAATTCATATATGCTCCGGAAATTATATTACAATCTACGCGTATGATGCGTACTTTCATTATTTCCACCATCTCGGTTGATTCGTGCTTTTTGTCTCTTTTTAACACTGTATGATTAAATCCTAACATTTTACCGATACTCGCCTCTCCCCGGAAATCTATAGTATATTGGGATTTCAGTTCACATTTCAGCGTATTATTATTAGCGACCAAGTAAAAGATTCCATCGTTCTTTTCTTCAGTTGAAATCCTCAAAGCCTCCAACATAGCTTTACCTATCTCATCTATTTCATAGGCCCCAGGTGGAATCTGCAATTGTATCGACTCGGTGGTGTAACCCTCCTTCATGTAGGCAAATTTATTGTTGCTTTCGTCCACATTAAAAATTGAATTGTATGTGTAAAATCCCAGCAATGCCAGACCATATTTGTTTTCTCTATTTAATTCGACTGGTGGATAAAAATCGGCGCTTAAGACGCTCGAGTGTCCTGTTAGTGTGAACGTATAAGACATGACTAACCATTAAAACATCACACACCTCGGTTTTATTCTTAGCGGCAACATTTAAAAAGATTCATCTTCACACCTTTTCTCACTGCATTAGATAGTGATGTTTTTATGCTATTTTCTGCTTTTATGCGCACATCGCTGATTTTGCAATAACAACAAAATATTTTTCTAGCTGTAAGATCCTCATCAGACGTAACCTCGTTTAAATTGCTGCTGCTGCTGAAATAATGTTTGCAACCGCACTGATATTTTAATATATCGATATCGCTTTTAAGGTGCTCGGGCAACTTTTCCCAAACGAATGGAATTTCATTTGGGGCTAATGCAATCATCACTTCCTTGGGCATGTTTTCTAACTGTTTCACGGTCATTTTCCTTAATCCACCGGCTAGATGAAATGCTTTCAGTGATTGCAACATTTTAGTATAGTTATTGCGATCCATTTGCGGTGTTAATGGTGACGATGATGATGATGACATCTTTTACGCTGATGATTCGACAAGAAACTTTAAGCACAAATGTCCACACCAGACTGTTCCAAAATCCTGCTGACGATCGTATGTATAGTAAATAATTTTTGATGGTTCCGATCCCGTTTGTAGATATCGTACCAATTCGATCGGTGGGGGTAAATCGCCGAAGCTGTCATAATATGTTACTTTAGAATTATTTTTTCTATAAGCTACCCAATGAGTCCCTGCACCACGCGTACTATCCAAATTCACTATTGCTGCTTCGTAACGTTGAGGACCTTGTCTAGGTAATAAATCCCTCATATAAACGCCTCGAAAGTGTCCTATTCTTTTCTTTTTGGCATATTTTTCTATATCGATGTTAGATACTGGTCTTCGAGGTAGGGATTCAATTAGTTTTTTGATCTACGATTTAAAAATAATCCCATACCTTTACGATATGGCTTTAGAAACAAACCATTTCCTTTCGATTTTAAATACAGGCCGGCACCGGTTTTATCTTCGCTGCTTTTTTTTACTGCTTTTATGGCGCGCACAATTCCCGCTGCCCCACCGGCTAATGAACCCAAAGCTGATAACCCGGCAAAAATTGGTATTAATGGTAATATTCCACCAGTTTTAGGAATCGGTATTATTCTCGGTGTACGAACCTTCCTTTTGCCACCTGCCGCTTTTACCGATCTACGTGCTGCCGACAGAGCTATTTTAGATGCATTCATGACATTTTTTTCCAACACATTTTTACTTCCGGCTTTTAATAATTCCCTTCGAACTGCTTGTCGAATAGCTGTTCCGAAACTGGCTTTCCGAACATGTCGATTTTTATTAACACCTTTCCTTTTTGTATGACGCGTGCCTTTACTAGATGTTTTTTTTGTTGATAATGATGATGGTACACCCATACCAAAACGTTGTTTTCCTTTCATGATGTTTGTAACTAACCAAGCTGCTGTTTTTTCACCTAAACTGGAATCTTTCGATTTTACTCTATTCCAAGCACTTTGTTCGAGCTCGTAATCCGCTCGATGTCTCGCACTTATGTTGTCTTTATTATGTAAATAGGCTAAATCGTGTTTTTTGCATGCGGCATCCAAAGGATTAATGCCTGGATCACCTCTTGTTACACGTTTTATTACTTTTGTTCCGGGTCCGCAATATTGATAACCAGGAATGTGTACCTCGAATGGTAATTTATTTATTAACGAATTCACAATACCGTATCCAGTTTTGTTGGAAACGTGAGACCGTCCACTTCGTTTGACGCTCGGCATCTGAATGACAGTTTTTGTGAAAAATTGCCTATAAAATATCAAATTTTCCTAAGATGCGCGTTATCGATCTTAAACAAAAACTTCCTATTGACAATCTCGATGAAAAAGTCGGACTTGGATTTGAAAAGAAGATAATGAAGAGACACGGTCCTTTACTTCCTTCCTCTATTCGCGGTCTGTTAATTGGTCCATCCAATTGTGGAAAAACTAATGTCATGATTTTGCTGCTTACACACCCCCTTGGGCTACGTTTCGAAAATGTCTATATTTACTCGAAATCTCTGTATCAACCGAAATATGCGTATTTAAGGAAAATTTTAGCGCCCATCAAAGGTTTAGGCTACTATGCCTTTAGTGATTCCAGTAATATTGTGGAACCGTCCGATGCAAAACCAAACTCTATATTTATCTTTGATGATGTTATATGTGAAAAACAAGATGTTATAAGATCGTACTTTAGCATGGGACGTCATAAAAATATCGACTCCTTTTACCTAGCGCAAACATATTCGCGAGTGCCTAAACAGCTTGTGCGAGACAACGCCAATTTTATTATTATGTTTAAACAAGATGAGTTGAATATGAAACACATATTTTCCGACCACGTTTCACCGGATCTAACTTTTACTCAATTTCAAGAAATGTGCTCAAAATGTTGGGATAATAAGTATGGATTTTTAGTAATTGATAAAGACAGTGATGTGAAATCGGGAAGATACCGCAAAGGATTTGATAGCTATATATTACTGTAATAATAAGAGAAAACGCTCATTTGATTGTTGAAACGTCCTTTGTTAACATCATGAATAACGCGATCGACTTAAAACGTAAACTAGTGGAAGCTACCAATGCCGTCAGAAAAAAATTTAAACAAATTAAAGCGGCTAAAGAGTTTAATGTTGTGGAATTGGAAAAGTTTTACGAACCCATTTCTAAGCCGTTGACAACTATATCTGATGTGGTTAAGCAACGTCAGCAGCAGCAGCAGCAGCAACAACAACAGCAACAACATTATCCAGCTACAAAGCCACATAGTCTCAGTACATCAGTGCAGTCGACTCAAATATCAGGTTTTCCCCAACCTACACATTCCTTTCAAACCTCCACACCTATTCAGCAGCAGCAGCAGCATCGCATTTCAAAAGAAGATATTAGCCAATCGGTGTTTGATACACCCTCGACATCAACTAATACATCTCTCGCATCCGCTGACACCACAACTTCCGATACTTTAAACGCACACCTGAAAGGATTACGTTCGAAACCATCTCTATACGATACTGTATATGGTGTACGTTTTGGTTCAAAAACAGATCATAACAAAAATTTTATTGGTAATTTAGAGGTGCGTTTTCGAAATGGAAATATTGTCTTATACAAAAAAGGGAAAAATATTGCAGAATATGGTGGATCACCGGCACTTTATGATTTGTTATTTCTTAAAACACCCCCAAGTGTAGGCAAGGAACAACAACAATTAAGTGATAATGTACTTTCAACGTACAAGGAAATTTTGGAATCAACGAGTGCTGTCTACAACAATTTTAAAAAAAGTGATGGTTTACGGGAAACCAGATGGAACAAATATTTACGAATTATTAAACCTCTGATAATGGGCACAAAATTAGGTGGTACCATTACAAGAAAAAATCTCTCGGAAAAACTACAGTTACCCACAAAAAAGAAATTATCTTCGAAAAAATTTCAATATGTCTACTGGAACAAAGCTAAAGAGTTGGTGGATCGTTTACGTTTGTTGTGGAGTTCCAAAATGGCCGGTCACACTGGACACGAAAATGAAATTATGTCAATCATAGAGGAATTACGAGAAGAAGATATAATATATTAAGCTCAATATTTAATGATATTATTCAGTTCTTCCTTCGATCTGAAACCTTTAGTATTACTAATAATATGGAGCCCAGTCTAGAAAAAATCAAGATTGTTAATGAACTACATAGAACGGCTAGAAAAAATTTTGTAAGACGGCGCACGATAATAAAAGGATACAGAGATTTGTGGCAAATTGATTTGGCTGAAATGCAACAGTATGCTGATGAAAACGATGGTTATCGTTATATTTTGGTCTGTATAAATTGTTACTCGAAATTTGTCTATACCAAAGCCATAAAAAACAAGACTGGTATAGAAGTTACTAATGCGATGAAAAGCATCATTGAAGAGGCATCATATACACCAACAAATCTGCAAAGTGATCAAGGAAAGGAGTTCTATAATACAAACTTTCAAGCCCTGATGAAAAAATATAATATAAATCATTATTCCACTTACAGCACAAAGAAAGCTGCAATTGTTGAGCGAGTCATAAGGACTTTAAAAAATAATTTATATAAACAATTCTCGACAAGAGGATCTTACAAATGGATACATATATTATCGGCAGTAACAAAAACCTATAACCATTCGAAACATCGCACCATTGGAATGAAGCCTGCAGACGTGCAAGAAAAAACACATATTAAAGCATATGATTATTGAAAAATTGTACCTAAAAAATTTAAGTTTTCCATGGGTGACATTGTGCGTATTAGCAAGTACAAAAGCTTATTCGAGAAAGGATATACGCCCTCTTGGTCAACCGAATTGTTTAAAGTTGTAAAAGTTAACGTTACAAATCCACCTACTTACTTGTTGGAATCGTTAGAAGGTCAGCCTATAAGAGGGTGTTTTTACGAATCAGAACTACAAAAAACAAGCAGTCCTGACGTTTATCTAGTAGAAAAGGTCCTTAGACAACGCAAGAAAAATCACATCGAACAATTATTTGTCAAATGGCTAGGATTTCCCAACCACTTCAACTCTTGGATAGATAAAGCTAATATTGTTTAAATAACATATTGTATGACTATATTTTTTATTTAAAATGTAAATTAAATAAACAATATATTGTAAAATAAAGTTTTTTATTTCAATCTTCATTATTAAAAACAATGACAATAAAACATCATACACATAAATAACATTTCAATATTCTTGGAGGGAAGGTCCAATTCACCGACGACTACGACGTTATCTTCAAGGCTATGCCACTCGGAGTGCGTTCTCCTATTCTCTAACCTGCTTTTTTTAGATTTTTTTTGGAGTCGAGTCGTACGACAGTGCGCTTAATGAGTCATTTAAAGTCTGATGATAGAGTATTTTCTGCATAACTTCAATTTTTGTTTTAAGCTCACTATTATTTTTGTATATCATGGGGAGGACATCCTTGTTAAATATGTCACATATTACAACTGCAAAATTGTAAAACTTTCTATTAACAAAGTGTTTTGTCACAGCATCGTCATCATCTTTAGGTTCGCCTAAGTTGGTTATGATTTTTCCACCCATATCATACTGCCCATCCGCTGTAAGTTTAAAACCAATCCCTTGTGGTCCAGATAATATATGATATTTTTCATTATATTTCTGACGACCAAATTTATCAATTGTGTTGTTTCCTCGACTCATTTTCAATCTTTACTAAACTATTTTATTTTTATTTGCCCTACTTATATTAAATATTTCAGCTGAGAAAAAGAAACACTGACTATGATCTACTGGGTTGGTATGTTTATAAAAGAAATAAAATAAAACTGTGATTGTAATAGATATTTATTTACAGTAATTTAATTGCACAAATACAAAAATTATAAAAAATTAGTTTTCCATGTCTTCGTTTTCGTTGCTCAAAATTCTATCCCATCCGACAATATTTCGATCGTCAACGTCTTGGGCTGTTGCTGTTGTAGAAACCAATTCATATTTTGCAGCAAGCTCACCTGGTAAATGTGGAATATTGACGAGGTATTCTTTTAATTCTTCTTCAACCATTTCAGCACAAAATGTATCCATGTCTATGGAACCATATAAAAATTTGTCGCACAAGTGTGCCCCAGCCATAAAATTGATTGTATCCCTGATCTCGTTCTTATATTGATCTTTGGTTACATCAATATGCGACCAATCATTTACGCTATCTAACATATCGTGAGCCCTATTTCTTAATTCTCTCCCCAACCAAAATATGTATCTATCTACACATTCGTTGGCGGTCGTCGTCGTCGCATCAGCAGACATCTTTAACAGAAATAATGAACACGCGTAAGTATTCTGACATGTGCAACTATATTTTAAATTTAATTACATCCTTTTTTTCAAACAATTTACATACAATTTACTCCAATGAGCCAAAACGTAATAATGTTCGAGTATTGTTTCCAAAAACTCTAGTGCCCTGCCCCAAATAAGTTAGAGTGTATTTATCTTTAGTTTTACTCATAATATCTACAATATCGTCAGGTAGTGTTTCGGCCACACGTTTTGGTAAAAAAGTCTCAAATGTGCTATTATCACCGTCATCGTGTAAAGCCACTAAAAGAGTTTTACCAAATCGTGTAGTCATTGAAACCATCTTTACAATTTTATACACTTTGCCTACAATCATTTCGGTAACCTTTTTTTCTCTAAAACCTCGAAATCTTTGCTAAACATTTCATTAATTTCATCTAGAGTTTCTTTTGCAATACTCATTATTGAAAAAAATGGTATATAAATCCAAAAATTACCGTGAATATAAAAGCACTTTCAGAACACTACACGAACACAATATTTGATGTTTATGCCACTGATATCTGCGACTGTTTGAAGTCACTTCTTCTCCCACGAACCTTTATAGCGGGGTTTCAAGGTCGAATTGTAACAATGGTGGGGGTAGCTTAACGATAGAAATAGTGGGAGGAGTATTCAAGGTCAAATGACGTCACACATTTAAATTGGTATAAGGATAACTTCAAGGACAAAATATAATGAAACAAATAACTACATTTTATGTACTTTATTCATTGATTTTTTTCTGCCATTCTTCTATGCGTTTAACATTATCACCTAAACCTAATTTCCTTAATTTGTTCAATAATAATTGTTTGTTTTTATATCTAAGAAAATTCTTACAAACTATACTAGCTAAAAGACACACTTCGGCATGGTCCATATACTTAAAAAATACACTAAAGTCCTGAGCCTCCGAATCTTGCATTTCATATGCGTAAAATTCCGAACAGGCTGCAGAAATTAGAAATTCCTCGTACATTTCTCGCACTAAACTTTCCATATTAACTACTACTACGTTAAACTTAAGTCCTACACTCTAATTTCATCTAACACAACCGGATCTGCAATGAACCTAATCAGTTTTTCCAAACAGTCACTAAACCCCAACTTTTTTATCTCACGAACAAAGTCTTGTAAATTTATTGTTTTGCTGCAATATTTACGACATGCATTCGCAGCCTTTTCATATTCATAAGCCAAATCACAATAGCGCGACGCCCATTCTGCTCGACTTTTCATTGCATCATTGAAATAATTATTAGCCGTTTCAGTGAACTCATCGCCCAATTTTTTTACTGTCTCTTGCAAAGCACTATTCATATTATTCACTCATTTTTACATTCACGACACTTTTTTATTGCTGGTGGTGGCCCATCTATATGATGACGATATATTTGTTCATAGTGAATGTAACAGGGTAAGCTTAACTGTAGTTCCTTGTTACACCGATATGACGCTGGCAGCTTATCCCAAATTTGCCGTAAACTCAGCGTATCAACGCAAGTTTTTAAATATTCGAGAGGAAAAAATGCTAGATCCTTCTCTTCAAAATCACACAAACTTTTTAAATTACTCTGATATAAACAAATTACTCTGCCGACTTGCTCTATAATTTTTTCTTTAGATAGTTCCGTATCTGACATTTCACACTGAATGAATGCAAGTAGACTCACACAATTTATAGAACAATTTGCAAGGTCGAAATCATTTCAAGATCATCCCACACTATTACAATGCACAAATAACTACTTCAAGGTCACACACCCAAGATGACCTTCAACAAAGTCAAGGTCGTCTCGACCAAGGTCAAGGTCAAGGTCACACACACAACCTTGAACACAAGGCCAAGGCCAAAGCACACGTGCACTTTCAAGGTCAATGACAAGGACATGTGGGCGGGGCCAAAGAGGGGTGAAGCAAGGTCAAGGTCAAGGTCGAGGAGTGGGGGGATCGAGCGAATCGGGTTATGTTCACTACTTCCTTCTATTAGTTGATAAGCATTTTCTGACTGACCAGGTACATAATAGTTTATCAGCCAAGTTGGTGTACACAAAAATTGAAGTACTACTAAATGCGGTTCGCGCACATTTCAAACTATCTAAAATGTACCAGCCCTAGAAATTTACCCTCAATTATTTACCAACATTATAAACTTCGAACATACCCCTATAGAATTAGCATAACGTCAGAACTAGGGACGGTTGTTTGAACGCTGAATAACGTAATAATATTTTTATTTATATTTGCAAATGTGTTGATAAACAGTAGATACTTCATCTCTTGGTACACACATACCGATTTTATGCTATCCTTTTCTAACTGCACTATTTATAAGAGTATCATATGATAATCGGTACGTCAATTCTAGAAATGAATTTATGGTATTGGCATTGCTAGTTTTGTCTGAAATTTCTAAGCATGTCTGCAGGATTTTATCACAAAAGATGTACAATATCGAAGTTTAAATTTTAAACATTTTTTTATTTAATATCATAAATTATTAAATGTACTGGCTCGTACTGATTTACCAAGTGCTGTTATGTCGTATTTTTTAAAATTTTTAAAATCTACCGTTGGAAAATTAAAGGGGAAGCACAAGCGCAGCAAAGTTTTAGATTATATCTATAACCGATTTTTAAAAAAAATCTAAAGTAAAAATATAAACCTATATAGAATGACCAAAAAATCTATAAGGCTAAAATATGCGAATCTAGCACAACTTACTGTAGTCTCTGAGTTAACATTGTTCTCATCCATGCCACTACTGTCGGTTCAGAGCCTCGTCGTTGTAGACTATTACATATCGAATTGTGAGATGTGTGGTCAAACGCCCCTCCCCCCTCTCATATCGATAAAGGCACTTAATGATAACAGAAAATGTGACAAATCACAATGAGTAACTAATTGGATATATATTCTGTCAATCAGTGAATGTGAAAATGTTAATGATTTTTAAACAAATATTTTGGACATTTTTTAAACCAGAAAGTAAAGGTCGGGTATTTGACAGAAATGAGAAAATTATTTCATGTGTTGGTTTTAAAATTTTATATTAATACATTTTTAATTTTTCACATCTCATGCTGTAATTACACAATTTTTGTTAATTTTCCATCAAAATGTAAAGGTTTGTTCAGTGAATTCAGATCATTTTCATCAAAATATATTTTGCTTACAAGGGTGCTATATATCGTATATTGTCTATTAGATACGTATTATACAATAATTTTTTTTAAAGAAAATGTTTATTAAAAAACCAAAGACCAAACGTTCAAAGGCATAGCCTATAAAGCAGACAAATGGCAACCAAGATCACTCTCTATCTTTATTTTTTCTCCATCTGCCCTAGCTTGGATGCATTGCAGCCAGAGGAGGCCTATTTTGCTCACCCTAGATATTTACTTACACCCTCTGTAAACTTGATTTCCTATGCTAGTTTGTATAGGTCAGTCAAGGGTCTTAATTTTTATGGGTTTCAAATTTGTTGACCAGAAAGTTTTCTGTATTTTCCGATCTAATGATTTCCAATAAGATATAATGTGCTTTACCGTTTCCCTTACTCGACCGCATAGTCTGAAATGAAAGTCCCAGTGCTAAAGATTTATTTTGTGCATGTGAACTTTGAAGGCCATGTATTCCGTCATTATACCTGTGATTACCCTTAGTTAATTTCTACTCGCTTGTAGTAAATTTATAGCTTATTTTGGACCAGGCTTCCCGACAAAAATTTTGCTGTGATTCAATCCCTGTCTGGTTGTCCAATGATTTGTTTAAAGATTTTTTCTTCTGTACACCTCGGTTGTCGAAGAGTCCATTCAAGACAATATAGTAGTCGATGAGCCTTTTGTTATATGGCATATATTTCTGTCAGAAATATTTTTGGGAATCTAAGGAGAGAATCAGTTCTATTCTTCGTTCTTGCCCATATATTCCAGCATCCGCACCTTTTTTATTGTTTGACCCATCTATATATATATATATATATATATATATATATATATATATATATATATATATATATATATATATATATATATATACCCGGTCCTCTGTAATGACCTCGAATGGTTATTATAAGGGTAGCTTGAAGTCATATGATCTTTTTTTTTTCATTCCAACCCGGATACACTAATTTTATTACATAATATTAAATGTCCCGTCATTCGCAATTGTGCAGTTGACACTGATTGGGTATCCGATAGATTTCATTCTCCTTGAATTGCTGAACACTGTAGGCGGAGGCCTAAAATATACTTCATAGTTGGAGTCAGGAACGATTTTGTAGCCCCCCGAATGCTGAAGCAGACAACTTTTTGTATACCGTTTAGCTTGAGCACAGTTTTTTTTTGTAACACTTTGGACTATAATTCTAAGACTACATGCATATGTAATTATTTCACTCTATTGGTGTAAAACCAATGCACCATCTTCGGTAAGAGACCCCACACAATCACAGAGACATTTCCGACTTTTCTTATTATCTTTTCCATATTGTATACTTGTTTCAGGTTAATCTAGAATTCAAGGTACCCTCAGGTATTGAACCTCCTGGGAGAGTGGAATTGTGTTTCCTCCCAGTTTTCCAAAGGAGATTAATACAATTTTTTGGGAACTAATAGTAAGTTCTTCCTGTCCAACCTATCTTTCTCTAACCCTAAGACCATACACCATTATTATAATAAATGTACCTTGCCCGTCCATTACCAAGTTCCAGAGCAATATAGAGAGAATTATTCCCTGTGAACATCGCCTAGTAGTTCTGTATACACAACCATGTCTTTTAATTCTCCGTTTTAGTAATTGAGATAATATCTGTAGAATCCGCGAAAAATACAGTGTGAAGTTAAACTATTAGTTTTGGAAGACCATCAAAATCTATCTCAGTTTTGATCCACGATGTAAAAGAACCTGTTCCTCGACTTAAATATAATTTTTGGTCGATATTATGCACCCTCCCTAAGCATCTTAAACACTGTCATTTACACTTAAAAAATTATTAAAACCAAGAATATCATTAACAGTACATATTTTCACTAAAAATAAAATAACTTTCAATTATTATTTAAATATTTAGGATTATTTTGTATTAATCATCTTCTTTTCTACAGCAACAACACCAGTTTATCCTAATCACGTTGAAATAAATCCTAATAAGTTGTCAGAATTTGACATCTTTACAAACGAACAGGAAAAAGCAGAACTTATTTCTACTATATTTCCATCCAAATTTCAAGGTTTGTTCTAGTAATTGGCAATGAAGTTCATGAACTAACCCTAAAATTTAGTTAAGCATCCGGCTATAATTTGGAATCAAAAGTAATTCTTCAGCTATATACGAAACGATCCAGATAGCAAGAAAACATTATTTATAATTTTAAAAATGTTCTGTATATACTTTTTTAGTTCTTCAAATTAAGCAAAGGGAATACTATACCAAAAGAAGCGGTTTCGCAAATGTAAATACATTCTTAGATTTTTTAAAGAAATTATAAGACGCTACAAATTATTCAGGTTAACAAGATTTTATGGCAAGGACTCCAGCATACATTCTGCGGCCAGATTTCGATTTAGCCCATCAAATTGCTTTCGAAATGTATGTTAGAGTCCCATGACCTTCAATTTGTTGTTTGATATTTATCCCTTTGTGTTACTAAAATTTAATTATATTGGTAACTTTAACAATAAAATCAGAAAATATAGATTTCCAGTGAATTTGTATACACCATTTTAAAAAAAAAATATTACTTTGGTATTTTTGCAATATTAAATGATAGGCTCACGCAACTTTACTTTCTATCTGGATTATCCTAAGTATCGCTTGAAAAAATGGTTATGTAAACATTTTAAGAAACATTAACCTTGCATTAGAGTAATAAATATTTATAAAGTGTCAATTTTTTGAAAATCACATTACCGAGTATGTTTAATATATACATACATCATGCATGGCATGGCATATAACATTTTACTGAAACTCGTAATATATACCATTAAAATTATTATGAATTTAACCCTAAGGCAACTAAATATTTTGGGAAAAAAGTAGTTGCTGAATATTCCCAATGAATAATGTTTTAACATTCTTGTAACTCCTGCGTTCATCTTTACTTAAGATTAAAGCACACCATGCAAACATTTTAAACATATTTTGTCTGAATCACTTTATGTAAAAATTTGAAATACTGGGATATTAAAATATGAACACAAGTCACATTGTTGAAAAATGTCCTAGGCCAGGATTATTTATGTCAAATTAAAATGGTTATTTCAAGTCTAAACTACGATCTTTCAAATTTCCTCTTTAGATGTGCTTTTTTTCGTGAAAACTGTTATACAAACTGACTGAATGTACAATTTTCCCATTAGGAAACAGCATTCCGCATGATTCATAAAATAATAAAATGTATAAAAATGTAATAATAATAATTTGCATTGTTCTTATATACGGGGATGGTTCGATAAATTTTCGGCCTGATAAAGAAAACAAAAGATTATTGAAAATGTTTTTAGTTATTTTTCAACACTGTACTTCAATACATTTCGATCAACGATGTTCTAACATTTTAATACCCGTAGTATAATGCGATTTGCCCAACTCTGCAAAATAAGCGGTTGTCGCTGCTCTGACCTCGCTATTTGAAGGACATTTTCGTCCAGCGAGCCATTTTTTCGAGTTTCAGAAGAGAAAGTAGTCCCTGGGAGCCAGATCCGGCAAATATAGCGCATGTGGAAGCCCTTCGAAACGTAGTGCATGGAGTTTTGCAGCAACAACCATAGGCGTTAATCGTCTCATCTTCTTCTAGACACCAGCACGATTCCTCTAGCGTTCCAAAAAACCATGGCCATGACTTTTTTTACAGATGGGACGCTCATCGCCTTTGCCAGTATTGGTGCTCTCTTGTCCGTTTACTGTTATGATTATTGTTTAATCTTGGGAGTATAGAGGCGTGTGTTGCATAGGCTTCGTGGTGACCCCAACAGTGTCACATGCGGTACCCACCTTGACAATTTTCTCTTTTGGAAAATATCAATCAGCATATCACTCACCCATTATTTCAATGTCAGCTATCTTACCTACCTCCAGTTTTAGCGGCTTTTGATCTTTCATAACGCTCAGCATTTTGTGCTTGTACGACCACGTTTGAAGCTTACAACCGACGTTTGTAAATGAATGATAATACTCCCCAATATAGCCTCTAACTTCGCCTTAATCTTTGTATATCATTTAATAAAAAATGTTTTCCTGGTTTCCATTTCGATTTTTTCCGTACTTGGAAAACAACAAAAGTTGAAAACTTTATAGATTCGCAGAATAAAAACAACAAAAAAAAACGAAGCTATATGCGCCATCTATAGGGAGGACCAGAAATTTTTCCTTCCATACTTCTAAAATACGAGGGTGGTTCGATTAGTTCTCGGCCCGAAACACAGAGGGAGCTAGTAGGATCAAATAACTATAATATTTTGTAAGCGTTAACCTTAAGATGACGCCCTGCAAACTTTCAGATGTTTGCGTTCAGTTGCTTGTTTGTGGCGATCGAGTGAACACATAATTTGTGAATGATGGATAAAATTGAAGTTCGAGCGGTTATAAAATACTTTGTTTTAAAGGGCTTAACTCCTATGGACATTAAAAATGAGTTAGATTCAACTTTAAAGGATTTATCTCCTTCGTTTTCGACAGTAAAAAAATGGGCTGCTGAATTTAATCGTGGGCGTACATCAATTCAAGATGATGAGCGCTCGGGAAGCCCAAAAACCGCTACAACTGACGAAATTGTCACAAAAATTCACAATGTTATACTTCATGACCGCTAACCATTTGTGTGCAGGCGCGTTATCCTGATGAAAGAGCACTTTTTTTGGCAAGATATGGACGTTTAGCCTTAATCACACTCTGCTAACGGTCCAGTAGTGAAGCGGATACTCCCCGATGATGGTCTTGCCTTGCTATAAATAGTCTATAAGCACCACGCCATCTGAATCCCAAAAAACTGTTACCATGACTTTTCCTGCACCCACTGCTTAGACTGTTGCTTTGTCTCTGGCGTGTAATAGTGTATCCATGTTTCATCTACACTTATAAAACGTCGAAGAAACTAAGCAGGATTGCGTCTGAATAAGTCTAAACAATCTCGCGAAGTGTTCATTCAATGGCGTTTTTGGTCTACTGTTAAACGCGGCACCCATCGCGCAGAAAGCTTTTTCATGCCAGGAACATCATGTAAAATGTAGTGGACACGATCTATGGGGATGTTTGCTATACCAACAAGCTCCCGTACTTTCAGTCGGCGGTCATGAAGTATAACATTGTGAATTTTTGTGACAATTTCATCAGTTGTAGCGGTTTTTGGGCATCCCGAGCGCTCATTATCTTGAATTGATGTACGCCCACGATTAAATTCAGCAGCCCATTTTTTCACTGTCGAAAACGAAGGAGAAGAATCCTTTAAAGTTGAATCTAACTCATTTTTAATGTCCATAGGAATTAAGCCCTTTAAAACAAAGTATTTTATAACCGCTCGAACTTCAATTTTATCCATCATTCACAAATTATGTGTTCACTCGATCGCCACAAACAAGCAACTGAACGCAAACATCTGAAAGTTTGCAGGGCATCATCTTAAGGTTAATGCTTACAAAATATTATAGTTATTTGATCCTACTAGATCCCTCTGTGTTTCAGGCCGAGAACTTATCGAACCACCCTCGTATTTTAGAAGTATGGAAGGAAAAGTTTCTGGTCCTCCCTATAGATGGCGCATATAGCTGTTTTGTGTTGTTTTTATTCTGCGAATCTATAAAGTTTTCAACTTTTGTTGTTTTCCAAGTACGGAAAAAATCGAAATGGAAACCAGGAAAACATTTTTTATTAAAGGATATACAAAGATTAAGGCGAAGTTAGAGGCTATATTGGGGAGTATTATCATTCATTTACAAACGTCGGTTGTAAGCTTCAAACGTGGTCATACAAGCACAAAATGCTGAGCGTTATGAAAGATCAAAAGCCGCTAAAACTGGAGGTAGGTAAAATAGCTGACATTGAAATAATGGGTGAGTTATATGCTGATTGATATTTTCCAAAAGAGAAAATTGTCAAGGTGGATACCGCATGTGACATTGTTGGGCTCACCACGAAGCCAATGCAACACACACCTCTATACTCCCAAGATCAAACAATAATCAAAACAGTAAACGGACAAGAGAGCACCAATACTAGCAAAGGCGATGAGCGTCCCATCTGTAAAAAAAGTCATGGCCATGGTTTTTTGGAACGCTAGAGGAATCGTGCTGGTGTCTAGAAGAAGATGAGACGATTAACGCCGATTATTATGCTATCCTTCTAGACCAACTGAAACAAAAAAAAAATCAAAGAAAAAAGTTGGGGTCTGAGGGTCATCAGAACAATGATTCCAGTTACAAAGTTAGCATAGCGACGGCAAAAATTTATGAACTAAAGTTTGAAGTCTGTCCGAGGTACCCTATTCATTTAATATGGTCTGTTAGGTCTTCAGCCCCTTCCGAAACCTTCAAAAATTCCTTGCAAGAAAAAGGGTAGTGGCGAACGAGGTTTAGTGATTTGTGTGTCAATCTTCACTCAAACGACCCGAGTTGACAGGAAAAACGAAATTTTTTTATATGTTCGTCGTCTCATAGAAAGCAATGGCAAACCATTGTGCAGTATTCTGACTAGTAAAGACCTCTTCAGAAGTCGCGTAAAGTCGGTGGTTCTGCATATCTATGTATATTATAGTCAACTCGCAACACAAACATATGCGAGATATTGCCTATGCTCAGTATAGAGCACGGTAATTGTAGAAGAAGAAGAAGAAGAAGAAATGTATGAGTCTAATTCCGAAGTTATCAAGAACGCTTTTTTTACAGAATTGCATGAAAGCGCCTACAGGCAAGGAATTCAAGCACAGGACCGCTAGATTATCGGTGGCGCAAGTGTACATCATTAAAAAAGGATAATGTAGAAAAATGAAAGAAATGTATATCATAATTTTTGTATTTTCCCTATTAGGCTGGAAATTTTTTATGCCATCCTGGTATTAATGCTGATTTATTTCATTTTCTAAAGTTTTTTAAAACTTTTTATACGATATTGCATATTTTTCTATATCAAAAGAAATTAATTTTGCTGTCGGATCAATTCTTCAGGAGTAATGTTCATTTGAATCAAGCAGAAAATGTTTTCAAATTTCAGGTTTAAATAAGACAGAAACGTGGCCAAAAAAAATAAGTATGACTTTACAGGTTAAATAAAAATACAAATTTGTATGAATTGACTTGTACTAACTTAATAGAAAAGGCTTGACTTGTACCAACTTAATAGAAAAGGCCAAGTTTGTGACATTTTCATGCTACAAAGAGTTAAAATATGAAGAATGTAACTCTTGTAAAAATACACAAAATGGATTGTATTGGACAAAAAAATATTTCTAAAACTTCAAATTGATTTGAAAGTACTAAGATGTGCCAACTTGCACCATTTGTTTTGTCTAAATATTTAAATTACCTTTATTTTACTAAAATAAAAATATGTACAACACAACTAAAACGTCTAACTATAATATAAGATACCAGCAGATTTAAGAGAACTAAATCTATAGAATTAGTAAATATTCGGTACAATTAGCATAATTGTTTTTTTGTACTTGGCATAAATTAAAACCCAAGTACTACTTAACGATGTGGTACAACTAGGCCTAGGAACGATTCATATATACCTTTTGGTAATAGCAGGTAAAAATATGGAGGCATGCAGGTAATACAATGAATATAGTAAATTTATGATTCTAAAAGCATGAACATTTTAAATGCATCATGAATAAGCATTATGAATCAATTAACACCGTAACTAAATTTTTATGAGAAATGAAATATAAAATATGGCATGGCATCATTGTTTGCGCATCTTCACTATATAAGTTCTGTAAATATAGAAGTACATAAATAAAACAAGTAACGGGTAATGTTATTGTGAGTATGAAAGCTTATTTGATCAACAGATTTTCGGGTATCATTTAAACCGTAGTCAGTCTAATGCAAAAACTTTATAACTCTAAAATTATTTCTTTAAATATAGTTATATAATCCTAGTTTAATAGTTCTGAGGATGTTCCATGAAACTCTAGTGCAAAAATGTGTACAATAAGTTCAGCTTAACATGGCAAAAACTTATATACCATGCCACAGCGAGAGAAAAGAAACCTCGACCATGATTATGGTTACCCAGTTGACCAGGACTCGTAAATTTTAAGTTCTGAATATAGGTTTATAATTTACAAAAGTTCTGGATATTTTAATGTAACTCGAGTTTTAAAGAATGCAGGACTATATGCAGATTTCTAATAAAAAAATGCATGTCTTTTTTCCAATAATTTATCCGATATTTCCTCTAAAAATTACAATGGCCCAGGAACCTTATGGTAATTTTCGATTTATTTGTAACCAAGTAACAAAATTCTAGCAGTGAAAAATGTTTACCAATTTACAATATTACTATCTACAAAAAAAATATTAAATTAAATTTGATTCATTAGATTTTTTATTATACGGTGCAATTATTTCAATAAAAGTTATAAATTTTTCGTTTTAGACTGAAAATTTTCCATAATAATAACTGATAACAGGGTGTCAAATTTAGTTGGCACCATTATTACTATTTCCGAAATGGAGCTAAGAAGTTGATTAAATTAGAGATTTAAGATATGTTCTGTAGCATTTACAAACCTCTAATATTTTAGGAGATGTTATGGAAAAATGTTAAACCGTAAATTTTTGTTTCTAAATATGCCTCTTAATCTTTAAAAATATTTATTTTAGATTTCAAATCATGATTTTTATATTAAACAGATACTCTGTGGTCAGTTATTTTATTACACGACTTACGTCTTCACTTAAATAAATCTGGATCCGAACGTTTTCATAATGATTTTTTGTATATACTGTAATGAACTGAACAGCAACCACGCTTCTATTTTGATCTCGTAAATATGGTCCATTTTAAAAGATTTCCTATCTTACAGCAACTACGCCTGTTTATCCTTCACACGTTGACGTAGACTTGTCTAAGTTTAATGGATTTGAAGAACTTCCACCTGAACAAAATAATCAAGAAAATGTGGTTATCAATTTTGCATCGAATTTTAAAGGTTAGTAAATTTTTTTATCTAGAACTGCTGAATAAAATGTGGAACTGAACTATTTATTCATTAGTACATCTAGTAAATTGTACTTGACTTTATATCAATCTCTAGTTACTATAAGAATTAGTGAGTATTTATAGAAACAAATGCATAAATACATCTATGGTGTACACGTTCCACAAATGCGAATTATAGTTGTCAAGTTCTTATCAAAGAAACAAGTGGCAAAAGATGTAGTCAAATCGGCAATGTTATCTTTTAGTATTTGGAACAAAAAATTGCTTACCATGAAACTTTTCTATTAGTTGATAAGCATTTTCTGACTGACCAGGTACATGATAGTTTACCAACCAAGTTGATGTACACAAAAATTGAAATACTACTAAATAAGGTCCGCGCGTATTTCAAACTATCTAAAATATACCAGCCCTAGAAATTGAATTTGGAATAAAGATGAGACACACCTTCTAAATTTCTAAATTATGAAACGAAACTTTAAAAAAATATTCAATGGCGTGTTGGACATGCATTATGTTAGGGTTCTTTAGCAGTTATAAAAACCTATATAGGATGTCTCTAAAAAATTTGTATATAATGTTACCGCAAATTCCTAAGACTAAAATCTTCAGATCTAGCCCAATTTCGTTTAGTTTAAAAAATAATAGTTTCATAATTTTTTTAAAATTTTTTGTGAATATTTTATCTTAATGATACCTTGACTAAATATGGTACTTTGGGATTTTTTAGAATGAGAAATCAAGAAATCAAGTGCCACCAACAGCACTTCGCGTACATTTAAAACTTCATAACTTTTATGTACCCCGATATGTTTAATTGGTAATTAGAAGGTCTTATTCCTCAACATATTTTATTCAAAAAAATTATATTTAGTAGCAGAGATCGGCAATATTTTTTTTTTAATAAAATTATAAAATAATATTTTTAATGAATTTTATAATGAATAATTTCGAAAATCGGAATATCAATTAATGAATAATCATTAATTCACAAAATAGAATTATCAATAATTTAATATCTTGATAATTTTGAAAATAATATTATTATTTAATGAAATAATTGGTAATTGGATGCCTAAAATTGTCGGTTAATAAAGTAATTGGTAATTTTATTCCTACAATTATCAATTAACGAAGTAATTGATGTCATTTTTGAAATTATCATTTGACGAAGTAGTTGATAATTTCAGAAATAACATTATCTATCACTAGAGTAGAATATCATTTTTCAAATTACTTATTACGAAAGTGATTAATAATTCATTTTTCCAAATTTTTGTATTGTAAGTTGGTAATTTACCAGAATTAAATAAAAAAATTATTTTTTATTGAAAAAGTCCATCTTTCTAAATAAAGTAAAGAAAAATTAACAGTAGAAAAAATTGTCAAATGTATCACTCATTTCTACGGGACAAAGTAACGAAAGTGTATTTTACATCGCTGAAACATTTTTTTGTTCAGGCTAATAAATAATAAATAATTAAAAATAAAATCACACTGTTTCTGCCCACGACGATATACTTTAATATTGTCCAAATATTGAAAGAAATTTAAATTTATCGATTTAACTTTAAAATCCCAGAAAAGAAACGAAAAAAGGATGACGAAAAATTTTTAACCTATGCCTAAGCTTTTTCCAATAATTTGATGTTTTTTCACAATTTTTGATTGGAATATCTTGAGACCGACGCATCGTAGTTCAAGCTAAGCTTATTTTGTTCTCAGAACGATTCATAATTTAAGTATGGTTTTCGTACATGTTCTATTATTTATTGAAAGTGAATGATAATCATAATTACACAAGCAGGATAAATAATCATAGTTATGTTGCTATTTTATATGATGCTGCATTATTTACGAAAAAGGTCATTAAATTATCCTTTATCTCATTAAAAATTACCTATTAATAATTCAATAGTGTGGAAAATTCTATTTTTAATTAATCTTGTAATAGGTAATTTTCGATAACTCTGGTAAGGTGTAATTTTTTCCTAAAATGATTAATTACATCGTCAATTGATCATTTAAAAAATGAGATTATGAATTACTTAGTTAATTGATAATTACAGGAATAAATTAGCAATTACTTTATTAATTGATAAGATCAGGAATTAAATCTCCAATTAATTAATTGATAATGTGAAGAAAAAATGTCCAATTACTTCATTTATTGATAATATTAATTTCGAAATTATTAACTGATAGATAGTTTCGATTTGCTCATTAATAATTTTCCAGTAAATGATTAATTATAATTTTCTGCTGCCGATCACTGTCTAGTAGGTGTCGCTTCGAGCAGTCGTTTTTGAGATAATCGAAATTAAATATTTTATTGTGTACTGAGACTCGTCGAAACTCCTCTTTTCACTTTATTCAGGATTTGGACCAGACCAAAAATATCGGCAGGTTGTGACGCGTTTTTGTATAGGCGGGGAGCAGAGCAGAGGAGCAGGTCGTGCTCTTCGGCTCTTCTTCGTTCACGGCAGCGGAACATCGGTCAGTAGATATTTCTCGTGCAGACAGTCATCGGTCAAATGCTCAGCGCAGGGGTATCGGGTCGGCGGTATCTACGTATATTCGGGATATCCCTGCTCTCACAACTGATCAACGGTTTGACTGCCTGAAGGTCAAAACATCCACTCAGTGGTCGGTTCTCGGGCGCCATACTCGGGATTCATGTGGTCGAGGGCCCACTTATGCACCGGGCAGCTTGTTACAGTGGAGAAACGGCAAGCCAGGGGTCAATTGTGCGTATTAGTGCTGGCTGCCGGCTGCCAATTGTTATATGTAATATTAAAAATGGGACTAGATAAGAAAACAAACGATTATAAATCATCCTGTATCCTGTATTTCATTCTTTTATACAAAGACATGGCCTAAAACTAACTTACAATCTAAGATGTACAACAAACTAACAATTACACGGTCTGGAGGGCAAGAGTATGTTTTGAGAGCTGATCACGGTAGCTCATACTGTTCGGTTGCACTGAAGACGGTAACCCGGCGGTATCATTTACGACGCTATTCACGTACCTCGTATTATACGGTTGCGACGCTACTCACGACGGCTTGTACGCAAATTATCGCGCCTCATATCTAAAATCCGCGTTCACGGTTCATGGCGCTTCGTATTAAAATTCGACCGACGGCGGTACACACGGTATGTAACAATAACTCGGCATCGTTCGGCGATAGCGGCGTCTCTACACGGCGACGGTGATCTCTATACGCGGCGGCGGTGACAAGCGTCGGGGCGGCAGTTGTTTAGCGCCCTTGTAAACGGACATCGGAGGGCACCTGGCGGTAAAACACATTCCTGGTCAATACGGAAACAAAGATAATATTGACGGCATTTAGTGCGTGTGTGTATCGGTGACGGTAGGAAGGAACGAAAGGAACTGCCCGTTCTTATAAGGGTCTTTGACAGCGTCAGCAGGATGGAACGACATTGCCCGTTCTTATAAAGGTCCTCGACAATGCCGACCAATAGCGGTAGGAAATTAGGAAAGAAACCGTATACACACAAGCCTAGCCTCACCTACATTGCTAGACCAGGAAGGCGCGGTCCGGCGACCCAGTCCAGTCCGTTTGGACTGTTGACCCGGGTGGAGAACGTGCAGTTCTACGCGAAATAATGGTCTGCTCAGGCTTAAATAGACGGCCCGAGCTCCCACTACGCTGACGTGTGACGGCGTGCGATGATCGCCCATACAATACTGCTGTATGTGGCGCGCGATTACTATGGTCGGACGCTCTGAAAATCTCGGAAAATGATATTTCCCGGCATAGCGCGGTAAATCTAATTATATTCCGGTAATATTGAAACTTTAAGCAATCTTTTCCCGCAAGAATCAGATTTCGGATGCAAAATAAACAAATTAAATCCCGGCGAACATACTCATGCCCAAAAAATTAGTAACTTCGTTACAAGGTTGTCACGACCGTTCGTTCTTCATGAGCTGACATCGGACCACCACCTGCCGGTGTTTATTGAAATGGCGATCCCAGATCCAAGCATGATAGCTGTAATTTGAAAAACCTTCAATAACTAAATAAGATACAGGGAAATCCTCGAGGAGGCCGATTAGAGAAGTTCCATGAACAATTTAGCCCAAATCCAAGCACTGATTAGCATAGGAACAAGGGATCTACAAGACCGTTCAATTTATTGATCTCGGCATACCGATCATTAGCCTTGCTGAAGTAAAAGAGATCGCCGGGAGTTTAAATGTTAAGAAAGCGCAGGGCCTGTATGCTCTCCCGAACGCTGCACTGAAACTTCTGCCGGACGGAACCCTCTCTGCTATAGCTAATATAGCTAACGCAGTTATGCGTTCCCTCGGATTTGAAACTGGCTAAGTCGATTCTTATTAAAAAGAAAGGCGAAAAGGCCAGAAGTATCAACAGTTACAGGCCTATTAGCCTGCTTTCCAATTTTGGGAAAATAATTGAACGCTTCATTTTAAATAAAATAATTGATTTCATAACAGAGAGGAACATCTTGCTTCCGGAGCAATTTGGTTCAGGAGAAATCAGTTTGATCACAAGACCGTTGTATCATACTTTGTCAAAAGCCTTGCTGATATCAAAGAAGATCGCACCCGTGTGGAATTCAACAGAAGATTCCACACGGGTGCGATCTTCTTTGATATCAGCAAGGCTTTTGACAAAGCATGGTACAACGGTCTTGTGATCAAACTGATCAGGCTGGGAATTCCAATCTACTTAATAAGGCTAATTTCCAGTTTTCTAAAAGGCAGATCATTTGTGGTGTTAGTTGACGGCGCAATGTCTGAGATTAAGCAGATAAGAGCTGGCATACCGCAAAGTTCTCCCCTGTCTCCAACTCTGTTTACCTTTTATACTGCAGACATACCGGTCGATGACCGCAGTAAACTCTATTTATTTACTGATGACACCGTATTTGCGACGTCTTCTGGATCTTTTCGCATGATTATTTTAAGACTTCAACGCCATATGAACAAATTAGAACGATGGATTGCCGATTGGAAGATAAAATTAAACCCTGATAAAACCCAGGCAGTTATGTTTTCAAAATCACGTAATCCAACGCCGGACAATTGGCTATACATATCTAATGCTCACATTCCCTGGCGGAATAGTGCAAAATATCTGGGACTAGTCTTAGCTAAAGCGCAGATCTCTCTAGTTCACTCTTTACTCCTTGTTCAATAAGAATAGCAAGTTAAACTTAAATAATAAACTTATTATCTATAAGTTATTCTTATGTTCAGTCCTGTCATTTAGTGCTCCTACTTGGATCAAGACTGGCAGGACAACGTTCTCAAGATTAGAGAGGTTTCAAAACAAGGTTCTTCGCATAATTTGTGGAGCCTCATACTTCGTACGCAATACTATCATCCAAAACTATGACACTTTCAATACCCTTATCAGACATTCTATCGAACAATATCTCGACCGAGCTTCTCACTCCACTGATACATTAATTCAACAATCCTATAACTTAACATCTACACCACGGCAACACTACCGATTCGTCGGTGACTGAATACTTGACCATTAGGGTGGGTTATTCAAAATTTTAACTGCCTTAAAAGTCCAATCTATAAATCTTATCATTGTTGTACCTTAAAGTCCATTTAATAACATACGAGTCAATGGGCCGAGCCCGACTCAAGTTGACAAAGGAAATCCCAAATGCCTTGGACTAGTCTAAGAAATTTAGAGTGTGTTTAAGGCCCAATAAGCCAACAGCAATAAAAAAAAATACATAGTAACGAGCTAATAATAATAAGTAGCGCCATCAGTTACAAAATGGTATTGCCAAATGATTCAATGTGACAAATCTAAATATAATAGATGCGCACCAAACCACCAACATTTACCGTTGTTGGTGTTTTTTAATATTAAAACTAGGATAGCCAAGGTTGAGGAAGAAATTTTAGAATGAGTTGAAGAAAATCCGAGTCCGATACTTAGGTTTGGAATTTAGAGTTTCTAAATACACAGTATATGGGACTTTAATAGAATAGCCATTCTATCTCAACACAGTACAAGAGCTTTTACCTTTCGACCTCGAATTAGGACTAGATTTCTGTCGATTCATTGATGCACAGAAAGCACATTTTCATACAAAAATTGTAGTTACCAATGAGTTTTGCTTTATAAGAAGAGATTTACATAATGAACATGTTTATGCAGACGAAAACCCGCATGGAATAAAAGTTATGTATTATCAGCATGAATTTAAAATTAACATATGGGAACAGATCATTGACAGATTTATTGTTCGTCCTATCATCTTACCACCTGATTTAAATGTTTTAAATTAACTAGATCATTTAGTAAATTTGCCAAATTTGCTAAATGATCTTCCACTGGCTACTGACAGAATAAATGTTTCGTGCACGACGGTGCACTCCCACACTTCACATTAAATGTGAGAAATCATTTAAAAGAAAATTTTGAAAATCGATTGATCGATAGAGGAAATGATGCTTTTGCAAATTGGCCACCCCGTTCACCAAATTTAACGCCTATGGGGAATTCTTAAACAGATGGTATACTGTAAACCTCTAAACACCAAAGAAGAATTATGGACACGAATACAAAATTCAGTAAATACTTTGGTTGCAGTTCAATTTCTCCGTAGATTTAATCTTTGTATACATGAATTTGGAGATCATTTTGAACATTTACTTAGAGTTTAATTAAAAAATTAAATAAATAACATGTTTTTGTTTTGGTATGTTATTAACATGTTTTTGTTTTGGTATGTTATTAACTTTGTGTGTTATTGTTATTTGCCGGTTCATTCTTACATTATTATCATTGATAGCTCGCCACTACATAAATTTTTATTCTTGTTGCCCTGTTGGCTGCTAAACATGCTCCAAATTACTTACAACAGTCCTAAGTCTGGATAAAGCGTGAAGGGGGGCTACGATGAATCTCAGTAGGTAATAAAACATTTACATTTGATTATCTCAGAAATAGCTACTCGAAGCGACATCCGCCAGATATAACTTTTTTGAATAAAAGATGTCAATGAATAAAAAAATTCAATTGGAAACTTAATATACCTAGGCAAAAAAAAAGTTATAAAGCTGTAAATGTAGGCGAAGTACTGTCGGTGACGTTCTTTGCAATGTACATCGAAACTGTAATTAGATCTTCATTTCTCGTTCTAAAAATCCTAAAGTAACAAATTTAGTGCATATTAAGCTTCGAACATACTCCTGTAGAATTAGCATAACGACAGAACTAAGGCCCGGTTGTTTGAACGCTGAATAACGTAATATTTTTATTTATATTTGAAAAAGTGTTGATAAACAGTAAATATTTAATTTCTTCTTTTTTTACTTTACTTTACTCCGTGGCGTCACAACCCCGTGTAGGTTTTAGCCGACTTGACAATATGCCTCCATTCGTTTCTGTCCTTTGCTAGTTCCATCCAGTTCTCTACATCCATAGCTTTAAGGTCTCCTGCTATATTATCCCGCCACCGGAGCCAGGGTCGTCCAAGTGGTCTTTTTCCAGTTGGGGTTTCTTCCCACACCAGTCTCACTATTCTTTCGTTAGAGTATCTTATGAGGTGGCCTGTCCACTGGAGTCTTCTAGACTTTATTTCTTTTACTATGTTGGCGTCTGCGTATAACTCTTCTAACTCTTTGTTTGTTCTTATTCTATAGTGTCCCGTTGCCCCATCCAGTAACGGGCCAAAGATTTTCCTTAGGATTTTTCTCTCCCAAACTTGCAGTCGCTCTTCGTTTGCCTTTGTTATTGTCCAAGTTTCGCTGTCGGACATCACTACTGGTCTTATAACTGTTTTATATAGATTTATCTTTGTTCGTCTTGTTAGTTGTTTCGATTTTATCAGGTCTCGAAGGGCGTAGCTACATCTGTTCCCAGCTTGGATCCTATTGTTTATTTCTTGTGATCCGTTATTATCTTCAGTTATTGGTGTTCCAAGATACTTAAATTCTCTGACGCGCTCAAAGTTGTAGTCGTCGATGGTGATGTTCTGTCCAATTCTGTCTCTGTTTCGAATATTGCGGCTCGTGTACATATATTTAGTTTTGTTTTCATTTATTTGTAGCCTCATCTTCTCTGCTTCCTTCTCGAACCTGATAAAAGTTTCCTTCATTTTTATTCTTGCGTTTTCTATTAGATCTACATCGTCTGCAAATGCCAGCAGTAAGTTTGGTCCTTCTCGATGGAATATGGAAGTCGGTGTATCAATTCTTGCATTTCTGATTATGTGTTCTAAAGCTACGTTGAAGAGTTGTGGTGAGAGTGCCTCTCCCTGCTTCAGTCCATTGTTAATCTCAAATGTCTCCGAGTACTGTTGCCCAACTCTTACCTTACATACAAGTTCTTGCATCGCTGTCCACAGTCTCATCCGGCATACTCTATTTAATTTCTTGGTACACACAAACTAATTTTATGCTATCCTTTTCTAACTACATTATTTAAACGAATTTCATATGATAATCGGTACGTGAATTCTGAATACATACAGTATGAATATATGGTTGCCTAAATTATTATTATTGTTATTTTCAATATATAAACAATATTTACCGATAAAAATAAGTTTCTTAAATCTTCTTTTTGTTAATATTAATTGTAAACTTCGCATTTATAATCATTTCTAACACTTAAAAACACCGAAAAAAGTCACAACAAGCAATTAAACTGAAAGAAAGGATAAGTAAACATGTTTATGTCTGTCAAACATCAAAAAGCGTCTCCCCCACCGACCATAAAAAGCCTTCAAACAAATCTATTGTATAAATCTAGGGCATGATCGAAGATATCAAGCTATTATTAAGATAAATATTTATAAAAAAGTTTTGAAAAAAATATAACTTTGACAGCCTGTATTTCGGAAACTACTAACTTCTGGACTAAGGTAAATTGGACTACATTCTCATATTTTAGGCTCAGGGATTTACGCTAGCATTTTGTAAAGACCTTTTAGAGATACCCTGTATAGAGAATGTAGGGAATATTAAACTAACAAAACAAATATATATATATATATATATATATATATATATATATATATATATATATATATATATATATATAACAAATAATAATTAGTGACGAGAGAGTAACTAGGAATATAACAAAATCAAACGACAAACTAATTTCGATTTTTCAAAATTATTTGACTATCTTTAGGCCCCTTCACAACAGTACGGAAATAAACCCCGCACTTCCATATCAAGGAGCCCCACATAATGTGCGCCTCTTACAGGAAAAACACAATTTAGATTTAACTTACCCACTGTCTTGTCTGGTTCATTCACCAAAAGTCACACTCCTAAAATAGGGCGACAATTGTAAGCAATTTTGAAGGTTTATATTTCGTGAATGGGACGGTTAAATTTTTGAATACCAATTCAGTGGTATGACAAACGAAAAAAACTAAATTCAATTTTAAAAAGTTTTTTCTTAAATCTCATAACGTAACTTAATCATAATAATTTTCATCGAGTAAATTTAGTAAGTGGGGGTTCTCTCCCTACTGCTTTGGAACCTAGTAATGGATGGGCTCTTGCGAACCCTGAGCAGGGAGGGTCACTCTGAACTGGTATATGCAGATGACTTGGTAATCTTAACCCAAGGCAAATTTAATACGACGGTAAGTGAGAGAATGAAGCGGGCTCTCAAAGTTGAGCAGAACAAGAAGGACTTAATATAAGTTCCCAAAAGACTGTCCTTATCCTCTTCACAAAACGGAGAAAGCCTCGATCAAATCATCCTACAAGGAAACATAATACCACTTTCCAGGAATGTAGAATATCTGGGGTAATTTGGGACTCCAGGCTGACCTGAAACAAGCACATGAAAAATATGACAAAAAAATTGGGAGCATTCCTTATGAATTATGTAGGAAAACATGGGGTCTTTCACTGAAGATGGTGCATTGGTTGTACACCACTGTAGTGAGACCAGCCATCACATATGCTGCCTTGGTCTGGTTGCCCAAGGTTATCCAAAGGATAACCATGACAAAGCTAAACGGCATACAGAGAGGCCTGCCTCAGCATTACAGGTGCCATAAAATCGGTCACCACTTCAGCAAAGGACTGCATTCTGGATCTACTTCCGCTATACTTAGTGATTCAGGGAGAGATGAGAATAGGGCTCCATCGGCTAAATTACTCAACGCCAATAACACAAATGCCGTTGACTGGATACAAAGCTATATAGAACAAAATCAGGAGCACGGGCTACCTCTATAATATAGCGTTCGAGGTAATTCGTGGAAGATTGAATGGCGAGTAAAAGAGGAAAACCGGAAACATCTTCTGGTTCAACTATCTGGTACATTGAGGCTTCAAAAACCAGTGAGGGTACCGGAGCTGGAATATATGGATTACAACCGATGAAGGAAATAACTCTTCCCTTAAGAAAATACCTTACAGTGTTCCAGGCAGAAATATATGCAATTTTACAATGTGCAGATAAGATAAAAAAGAGAGCTTAGAAAGAGAAACAAATTTGCATTTATTCTGACAGCCAAGCAGCCCTGAAAGCCCTTAAGGGCCGAAAGGTATCACCTAGATTGTTCTGGGAATGTCAGAGCTGGCTCATCATTACAAAAACCACTGGATAGTCAGACAGGGATTGAATCATGGCAAGCTATTTATTGGGAACCTTGACCCGAAATTAGCAAACTACTCCAAATGAGCAGAAATAGATTATGAGCTATTACAGGTATAATGACGGAACACACGGATGTCAAACTACATCTGAATAAAAGACCTGAATAACTGAAACTTCGGCTGCAGACTATGTGGCCAAACCGAGAAAAGGGTAGAGAATATCATATGTGACTGTGAGTCACTAGAAAGAAGGCGATAGCAAACCTTCGGGTCAACAAACCTGGAACCGAGGGAAGTATACACTCACTCCTTAGTAGACCTGTACAAATTAATCCATGAGGCTAGTTTGTAAATCTAGTGCATCCGATTTCAGGACGGACCCGGAAGAAAAAAAGTGCTATTATGCCAAATTTTTCGAGATTTTTAAAGTTTACCGTTGAAAAACTAGAGGTCAATTTAAAAGCCTCTTTGAAGGTTCATATTTCGCGAAAGCAGCGACTAAATAAAAAATATAAACGACATATTTAATAGCATTTTTGAAGGCCTATCCAATGCCACTCTACTCAATAAGGTAAAGGAAAAAAAGAATTACCCCTACTTTCCACCCACAAGGTACCTTGATTTTTTCAGTTTTGCTAAAGGTATGTTTTTGAGTTAACTAAAAGTATGTGCCAGCAAAATTTTATCGCAAAAGAAGAACTGACGAAGTTATAAAAATAAGACTGAGACATATGGTCGGAGGGACAGATATGACGAAACTGGCTGCAGAACCCTAAAAAGTAGAAAATTTTTAAAGCTTTCTGCGTATTTGGGGACTTGAAATTTGGCATTTAAATAAAAATTTACTTCCTCCAACTATAATTGAGAAGTAAGTTTTAAAAAATTACATACTATTTTTTGGAAAAAAAATACTTAATCCAATGTCCGAAAAATTTAAATCACTGGATTTTCTTAAAAGATTATTTATATAATGTAAACAAAATTTAGAATTTTTGAACAAGAAGCATTTACATTTAACATTAATGTTATTTACTAAATGTCTAGTTTTCTTTTTTTGCAATTAGCTACCAAATTCTTGTTTTGAGCGGAATACCTTAACTGACATTTCTTAAAAAAAATTTTGTATAATTTGTTATATGCTAGTATACAAGCAGCCTTGATAAAATAACTATGAAAATATCAATATTTTCTTCAAAAACCATTTTTATTTTGCCATCACTAAATTTTTATAACCTAATACGCAGAAATTATATCTGGAGAAAAATAACTCTGATAACGTACTTGAACAACCTCACAAATTTAAAACTACGTTACAATTTTTAAATAACCCTGTAAAGAAGAAATGCCAGTTATACAGTTTTATATCGTTTATTTTTACTTAATAAGTTTAGGATTAAATTTTGCAAAAATATATTCTTATTTAAACTATTTTCTATATGACTATGTTCACAAACAATACATAGACGGATAGTCTTGAGAAAGACCTAATTATTATTTTTGTTTTAATATCTAATTGCATGTGATCAACACATATATTTGAAAAACGCCAAATATAAATGACATCTTTAAGATCACAAGAAAATTGCAGATAATGGCATGGTTTAAAAATATTTAAAAATTGGTCTTTTGCTCTCAATGAAAAACATATGTTGGGTACACATTTAGTATTAAAGCAATTTTGATATTAAAATTTATCTTTCAAATTATTGTTTTATTTTTACTGATATACCAAAAAAAAATTGGCGGGGCTACATATACAAAAATAATAATTCTTGCATTTTTATATTATAGTAAAAAATTAAGATTTTCATATTACAAACAGATAATTAACAAAAACATTTTTTAAAGGAAATGATGAACTGTATTCTGTTGTTAAAATATTCTTTAACATGTCGAACCACAATTGTATGGGTTTTTAAAAAATACCCATCAATATATGCAAATTTTTGTTTTAATATCATATAAATGGGTTTTGAAATAATTGTTCTCAACGTCTCAAATTTATGTCTCAAACCTTAACCAAATAAAAATTTTACTCTGAAATTATTTCTTTTAAAATTATGGTATTCATTTTCATCTACTTTTTTCAGCAACAACGCCAGTATACCCAAAAGAGGTCGATGTTGATTTATCTAAGTTTTTGGAACCTGTGGAACTGCCACTTGAAGACGACGGGTCTGACAAACATAGCTCTGTCAATTTTGCTTCACATTTTAACGGTTTGTAATTTATATAAATAAAAATTATAACATCACGATAAATAATCACTTATATTTATAGAGGTTATACATTTTTTAACAATATGCAGCTTGTTTATCACAAATGAAAAACTTAAGCAAAACTTAAAATATCTTAAATGATTGTCAAAATTAACAGTATTATACATGTGAGAGGTTAACTTGGGAAGGCATTTTAGAAAAATAGCTATGAAATAAAATCCGATGAGAAACAAAAAAACTTTCTTATACGAAGAATTATTTTAGGAACAGCCTAGTTTTCATTTTATTTGAAATATTATAAGGGAACATCCCACTTTATCAATTTCAAAAAAATCGATTTTTTTTAAAATTATGTCCGAAGATTCAAGAATATTCTTAGAATTTCATGAAGATCTAAGCAGTCCTTTTATATATTTGAGAGCATTACTGAATGGGTCTTCGAACGCCTAACTGAGCGCGCGCTTTCTCCGTCTTTTGCATGCGTGTGTGGCCTTGATCGTCTGAACTGCCGCAGCTCTGAAGCTCCTAGGGAGTCCAGACTCCAGCGAAGAGGTGCCAAATCACAAGAATATAAGCATTACGAAGAGGCAGAAAACATTTTGTCAATGCAGCTTTTAGCTGCAGAACTGCAAAGTTGGACGCTCGACCTATATCGAGATAGGTTTTAGGATCTACTTATATAGAAGAAATCTATTAGACACAGACAGCTGTGATATTCGCCCATGTAGTCATTTTTTGAATTTGAGATCAAGTTCGTTTCTTTTGCTTTGCATCACAATGAAATATTCAGGTTAATTCTCATATATTTCACTACGTCACTGTATGGAATGTTAGTATTATTTATTAATACCGGAATTTGTACCTTCTATTTGTAAGCAAAATTCATGTACCGATTTGCTCTCATTAAATAGCATTATCTACCTCCTGGTTCGCTCATTTATTCTACTCGTATTACATGACAGTTGCAATTTGGTTGTCGTTTCTTCACTGCTGCAGTCTACAGAATTGTGTCATCAGTAATGCTCATATCCTGGGGTTGTGCAGATTATCTAATGTTCTGCAATTTACGACTGGAATAATATCTTCCATTTTCCGTAACTACTGCCCCAAAAAATTTGATATATTTTTATAATGGAGGCGGTATATTTACAAAAACAGTTCAAGGTGGAAACAGTAATGGTTACTGCTTTCCCCACTTGTACAAGAAATGTAATCTCTTTCCATTCCTCCATCATTTTTAATCATGTCTAACAGCAAAATACTATATAACCATATTTAACCATCATTTATTCTGATCTCTTTAGCAACTTTTTTTGAAGTATAAAAGCAATGTCCATTTCTTCGCCTACTTGCCTAACTATTGGTAACTGTCGTTTAATTGTGTTTTCACTTGATTCGAATGTTTCCATCAAATGATTGGTTTCAGCTTTTGTTGACTGTCTTTTATTCAACTCCCTTCTGTGGTTCTAATTGGTGGATTATGTAAACATGATCACTTCATTTTTTTGGTGACCTTCCAGAAGAAATAGTCAGTGTCTTTGTCGTGTGTCAGTTCCAATCAATATCCGTATTTTTATTCATCCACTTGTTATTTCCTTTCTTAGTTTTTTAGTGCTATTGTTGAGTCTGTTTTTATTTTCTAATTCACTTACTTCATGCCATTATCTGCTTAATTTTCTCTTTTTAAAAACTAGTTGCCTAATTTGCAATGGGTAGGTGTTTCCCGCAATCGATTCTTTTGTTTCAGGTGTTTTTTCCACGATGGTTTACATTTTAATTGTGTTTTGATCATCTTTTTTTCAATTAAATGTAAGCAAAAATAGAGACGATTGTTTTTTCACTTTTTCCCTTATTGCTAGGTTAATTTCACTTCTTTCTTAAAAATATTTAACATATCCTTGGAAACCCATTTCTGACAATTTATCGATAATTTTCTGGCAATTTGCTGTTGGCGGTAATCCTCTAGCCATTACTCTTGTTTGTTTTTCCTGATATGAATACCATTGCAGACCTAATCTAATGAGGCAATTGACAATGCCTTTGAAAATCTGTTTTTCTTCAGTGCTGATCTTGATCTGTCATTATTTAAATATGTAACCTTGAAAGGTATGCTAAGATAGTGAATAGTGGCTAGTAGTTAGTTACGTTACTCACAATTATTGGAGGTGACAATTTTTGCTGTAATACATTTACCTGTTAATGTAATATTTTCGATGTAGCTTCGAGATGTTATCTAGCTTCCTTTCCCTGAATACATGCATTATACAATGTTTATTCATTCTTACTTCCTTCATGTTTTTTTTTGAAATAATACCCGATTTTGTTGCACCAGCAGCGCTTTGCTTGACATCAGTTGTTATTTATCAGTTTAATTGGTTTTTCTCCGTAGACTTCACAGCCCTGCCACGACAGTTGAGCTCAGTCAGACTTCATCCTACCTCGGTAACAGTAAAATACGAATTTTAAAATTTGATCAAAAATCCTTAGTTCCCTATTGTTAGTTGTAGACATTGTTGAAGATTAAAAGGATCATCCCATGCAAAAATTTAAAATGTCTTATATATATATATATATATATATATATATATATATATATATATATATATATATACAGGGTGTCCAAGATAAGGATCCTAAGCATGGGGATCTCAGTACCTGTTGGAGTTACAGCTTAGGTTAAATTAGAAAAAAGTTGCGTACTTTGAAGCGTATTTACATGCCGTTGAGAAACTTTAAAAATTTTCATGGCCAGCTGAGATGTTGGGGAAAAACGAAAATTTGACGAAATAGATTTTATTTTTTTGTGACTTTATTTTAAAAGATATTAAAAAACTAATAAAACTTTTTCATTGGCACTTTTTAGATAATACGTGATGGCGTTTTTAAATTTTATATCCGACGTTTTGTTTTCGAGAAACCATCATCAACTTTATTTTTTTATATGACCCAAAAAAAAAGTATACCCTGTATCTGATTCCATTTTTTATTACAAATTCAACGATGTATCACATGTCATATTTTTTTTGTTAGACAAAAAAAAAATGCGATTTTTCTATTTTTTTAAACATATTTTTAAGTAGGTTTTGCAAACAAATAATGCTTTGACACTTTGACGTAAATACCTGTTATTCTGTCACATATGACTTAATTTAATGTTTATGGTAAGATAAAATAATAATTGTTAAGTTGATTTAGAGTTATTAAGTTGTTTGTAGAGTTCTTGTCGTTGTTGTTACTGTTGTTATTGTTTATTGTTGAATAATTATTATTGTGTTATTATCGTCGAATATGCCGGGTGGCCATTATAGTCATGAAGAAAAGTTTGACATGCTGACCTGCTACATTTTGTGCCAGAAGAATACTATAAATACTGCAGCAATGTATCTAAATAAATTTCCAGATAGAAAGCAACCATGTAAGTCCATTTTCTTACAGTTGGCGCGAAATTTAAAACAATATGGATCATTTAAAAAGCCAGTTTCATCCCGAAAAAAGGATTCTTCCGAAGAAACCCAAAATAACGTATTACAAGCAGTTGTTGAGAACCCTGACATCTCTTCCAGGCAAATTGAAAAAAATATAGGAGTAGCCAAATCCACTGCTCAATTTATTTTGCGTAAAAATAGATATCACCCCTATAAATTTAGGATTTGCCAAGCACTTAAACCAAGGGATCTTGAACGACGCCGGCATTTCTGTGAGTGGTATACACGCGCATGTGAAGATGATATCAATTTCCCTGCAAAAATAATATGGTCTGACGAAAGTCTAGTCACTAATAATGGTGTCTTTAACCGCCGGAATACTCATTACTGGGCGCAACAGAATCCGCGTGTTCAAAAAATTTCAAGACATCAGGAGCGTTTTGGGTTTAATATGTGGTGTGGAATTTTCGGTACCAAAATACTAGGTCCATTTATCTACCATAGTTCGTTAACTGGAGAACGATACCTTCAATTATTACAAAATAATTTAGAAGACTGCTTGGAGGATTTACCTCTGGCACAGGTTAATACCTGTTGGTTTCAACAAGACGGTGCTCCTGCACATAATTCTAGGCAGGTTCGCGAGTATCTTACGCAGCGATTTCCTGGAAAGTGGATTGGAACCTCCAGTGAAGTGCCTTGGCCAGCGCGATCTCCGGACTTAACCCCTATGGACTTCTTTCTTTGGGGGTTTCTTAAAAGCCAAATATACCATCATTCTTTTGAGACTGAGCAGCAGTTACGAGAATGTGTAACTAATGCATTCAACAGTATTACACCTGACATGTTGCGTGATGTTTTAAATTCTACCATAAGAAGATCATATTTATGTCTGGAAAATAACGGAAATCTGTTTGAACACCTGCTTAAAATTGAATAAAAAAAATTGTTAATTTATTTGTTGTTTTAGTTATTTTTAAATAATTTATCATTCTTTGTATATCATTAAAATAATGATTATCTTATGGTTAAATTTATGGTAGATTAAATTTTCTTGTTTCTAAGTAGTACTATGCTCCATTCAGCTTCATTGCTCTGTAAATAGATATTAACTAATATGTGAGATCAATAACTCATAACAGGTATTTACGTCAAAGTGTCAAAGCATTATTTGTTTGCAAAGCCTACTTAAAAATATGTTTAAAAAAATAGAAAAATCGCATTTATTCTTTTATCTAACAAAAAAAATGTGACATGTGATACATCGTTGAATTTGTAATAAAAAAGGGAATCAGATACAGGGTATACTTTTTTTTGGCCCTTATAAAAAAATAAAGTTGATGATGGTTTCTCGAAAACGAAACGTCGGATATAAAATTTAAAAACTCCATCACGTAGTACCTAAAAACTGCTAATGAAAAAGTTTTATTAGTTTTTTAATATCTTTTAAAATAAAGTCACAAAAAAATAAAATTTATTTCATCAAATTTTCGTTTTTCCCCAATATCTCGGCTGGCCATGAAAATTTTTAAAGTTTCTCAACGGCATGTAAATACGCTTCAAAGTACGCAACTTTTTTCTAATTTAACCTAAGCTGTAACTCCAACAGGTACTGAGATCCCCATGCTTAGGATCCTTATCTTGGACACCCTGTATATATATATATATATATATATATATATATATATATATATATATATATATGAAGGAAAATGCGAACAGTAAATGCAAACTTCGTTCCAACCATATCCTTTCCGTGTTGGAGGTTGCACAGTTGGGACAAATTGCTAAGGAACACCATTTATCCTATTCCACCACCATCGAGATGATGGCCTACCTGTACCACCATACCGAGAAGAAAGTCAAAACTTACCCTCCCCGCCACAGTGATACGGCAGAGGTACATGTTTCGTCTCTACTAGACTCATCAGGGTACCAACATGCACCTGGCTGTGCAAAGGACAGAGTCTAGTAGAGACGAAACATGTACCTCTGCCATATCACTGTGGCGGGGAGGGTAAGTTTTGACTTTCTTCTCGGTATGGTGGTACAGGTAGGCCATCATCTCGATGGTGGTGGAATAGGATAAATTGTGTTCCTTAGCAATTTGTCCCAACTGTGCAACCTCCAACACGGAAAGGATATGGTTGGAACGAAGTTTGCATTTACTGTTCGCATTTTTCTTCATTCATATACGGAGCTGCATATAGTTGTACGTTTGCTGAATGTGATTTCAGCACTACAATGGCATAATGTGGATATATCCACTGCTATTGCATCTCACACGGGAGGAATCCGTGAAAGCCGCATAAACATATATATATATATATATATATATATATATATATATATATATATATATATATATATATATATATATATATATATATTTATTTATTTATTTATTTATAATGTCAATAAATAAAACTTATTTTTATAGCAACAACGCCCGTTTACCCACAGAGTGTAGAGTCGACTTCTCCCATCCCTGATGAAGCTGGACTTTTACCACCATTGCCATCATCAGAATCACAAAAGGATATAAAAGAAACCGAAAGTAACATTCATGTAAACTTTGCCTCCAACTTCCAAGCAACAACACCTAATTATCCCACAAGTGTGGAACCCACAAGTCCTGATCCAAATGAAGCTGGATTAGTGGTACCTCAACTTTCGGGTAAGTATATTCCTGAAAGTAGTAGCAAACAACGAAGTTACCGAATCAATTATGAACAATTTGCCAACTGCAGAATTAATCAACAATATCTCTTTTTTCTGGCGTAATTAATACAAATGAATGTTTTTAAAACTTTTAGGAAAATATTAGTTCAGGAGATTAAAAAATACCGAACACAAAATAAGTTAAGCTATATCTATGTTATGTACAATGTGTGTTTTATTTGGCCGATTAATTAGAATTGCGATGCAGCTTTTTTAGTAGATCAACCTCAGTGTCTACTCATTCTCAAGTCTGGTCACTGCTTTTAATCAAAGTTCTTTAAGGCCTCGAAAAAATAAACTTGAAAATACTTAATTAATCCTCCATAGACATGCAAAAAAATGCATTTGCAGATTTTTTTTTGTCGAAACACACACGTGCATATATATATATATATATATATATATATATATATATATATATATATATATATATATATATATATATATATATATAAATTTGACAGTGTACTAACGTGCATGGGGGACAGCCGGCTAAAATATTTTCAAGATGGCGGCACTTCCGGTTATATCGGAAGTAGATGTCATCTTGCTTATTTTAAATAGGACACCCTATATATTATTGCATTTTTGATTTCTAGGTCTCACCGTTTTTGGATATATTTAAATTTTTATGTCAAAAATGACGTTTGCTGACCAAAACTTAACTATAAATTTTTTCTATAAGAAAGTCTTTATTATTTAATTTGGTTTAGTTTTCTTGTAGACGAAGATCGATTTTAGTAGTCGTTTTATGATATTTTGAAAATTATTAGTACAAAGTGGTCAAAAAAGAACAATAAAAATTTGTAGTTTTCAAAATATTGGCAATTCAACATTTTTCTATTGTAAAATTGTTGTAAGCTGAAATTTAAAACTAATGTCACATCAACAATCTTGAAATAATCGAGTCGAAAACTTTCGAGTACGCAGGTTTAAGCAATGCCCTGTGAATTCCTGCTAAAATAATTTCTTAATGTTAATAAACAACGCCACAGTGATTAAAATAAATCTGTCTAAGCTTCTATCGGTCCTAGAGACTCTTTTTCTTTTTTAAATTCACGCAAAAATATCAACTATCACGTCTAGCTATTGGCCTTTCGATATCGTTATTTGTCGAAACGATATTCTATTTGTTTATAACGAAAAAATGAACGCTAACTTTGTTAATCTATTTCAACAATTTTAAATCAATAATTCATTTCGTTTTTTTTTATATTAGTAGCATAAGCCTTGAAATTTGATTTACTCACCCGCAGATCGCTTTAAGACCTCCCAATCGCTAAGAATAAACAATTAAACACAACCCAAAATTTATAAATAAACAAATTTACTACGGAAAAACTATTTGAATATTTTTACTTGAAATTTTGCATGCTTATTTTATACCACAAGAGGCCTCTTTTGCTGCAGTATGAAGTATATGCAATATGTTCTTCTACTGTTTATTAACAATTGAAAAAACAGCCAATTTAGCAAATTTTTTTGCAATAACTAATGAACAAATACTCCGATTTTGAAGTTTTTTTTCTTCATTTTGCGCACAACTTTTTTTCTAAAAAGCAATAGCTTTTTCTATAACTAAAAAAACCGTTTTTTTTTTCACACCTTAATTGCTTAATAAAATTATGCCCAAAAAGTGTGAACATTCTCCCGCCGCCTGATATCCTGAAACACTTAATGTCATAACGAGGGTAATTCAAGTGGCCTAAGAAACGTAGATGGAGTTAAACGCTATGGCAATAGACAAAATTCATAAACTAAAGTTTGAAGTCATACTGTACACCCTATTCACCCGACTTGGCCCCTTCAAACTTCAATCTGTACCCAAATCTCAAAAAATTCCTTATTGGGAAAAATTATGGGTCCAATTTAGAAGTCATCGCCGTGACAAACTCATATTTTACAGACTTGAGCGAAAGCGCGTACAAAGAAGGGATTCAAGGACTGGAGCACCGATAGCGCAAGTGGTGGAGATTATAAAGGATGTTTTTTCTAGAGGTTTGGTTTTTAAATTGGCAACACTATTTCTAATGACTGTAAATTTGACAGTTATTAGTTTATAATCAGTACATTTTGCCATTTCACCATGAATAAACTTACGCCAGAACAACCCTTGCAAATTGTGTAAATTTATTTTGAGAAACATGGTTCAGTTCGCCAAACTTACCGTGCGCTACGTCCATTTTACGGTCGACATAATCGTCCATCTGAGCAAGTCATTCAGCAAATCATGAATCGTTTTCGCACCACGTGCACGCTGGTTGATAATATGCATCCACAAAGACGCCACACAGTGTGCACAGAAGAAGTTATGGATGCTGTGGGACGTAGTGTTGAGGAGGGCCCGAATAAATCGATTCGCCATCGTGCGCAACAATTGGAATGGTGCCCATCCACAAGGTGGAAGATTTTGCAGAAAGATCTTGAATTACGAGTTTACAAGATCCAGCTTATGCAAGAATTGAAACCGCGTGACCATCATGCGTGCCGTATATTCGGTGAATGGGCCGAAAACAATATTCAACTTGATTCTCTTTTTCAACGCGAAATTTTGTCCAACGATGAGGCTCATTTTTGATTGAATGGCTACCTTAATAAAAAGTATTCCCCAATTTGGAGCCGCGAAAACCCAGAAGGCTGTATTGAGAAGCTCTTACATCCACCAAAAGTTACGTTTTGGTATACTTTATGAGTAGGTAGAGTCACTGGCTCATATTTCTTTAAAAATGATGCCGGCCAGAACGCTACCGTCAATGGAGAGCGCTATAGAGTCATGATTGCTGACTTCTTCGTTCCTCAGTTGAATGCTATTGATGTGATGGAGCTTTAGTTTCAACAAGATGGCCCAAGATGCCACACAGCACGCAACACCATCAATTTATTGCAGAAAACATTCAATGAGAGCATAATTTTGCGTAATGGACCTGTGAATTGGCCTCCATGATCGTGTGATCTCACACCTATGGATTACTTTTCATGGGGATATGTCAAGTCACTAGTCTATGACGAAAAACCATAAACTTTGGACCACTTGAAAGTCAACATTCGTCGCATAATTGCTGATATAGGGCCACAGTTGCTCGATAAAGTCGTCGAAAGTTCGAGCCAGCTCTGGAGCTCATATGCCCGAAATCATATTTAAATACTAATGGCATACAATTATCTTTTAAATAAAGCCAATACCATAGCTATTAACATTATTTATACCTGTTTTATTTCATTTTAAAATTGTATACCTCTAAAAACAACCCTTTATAAAGAAAGAAAAATTTTTGTCAGGATTTTAGTATTTTTCTTGTCAGGTCGCAAACTTTTCGCCCCATCCTACTAATAAAAAATTGTAGTAAAAATAATAACTTATATTTTACTAAAAATATCGGTTCCTTATATCAGAAAAATCTGATCTCCTAGGGAAAAAACTAAGGTTACTTTTAAGTTTAGCTTCGAAAATACCCTAAAAAGTTTTCATTGATCTTAGTATGTAACAAAATCTTTAACCATCATTTTCTGTTATCGTGTATTTTCTACATTCCTTTATTTTTATTGCAGCTAAACAACAAAATCCCGAAGCACCAAGCCTTGAGGTAGAACCACCAAATTTTGATAAAACTTTTAGTAGAAGATCGGATGAATTCGACCCATCTGTCCTCGGAAACACCTTTAACAGTAAACAATTAACGGAATTCATGGTTACAATGAAACCTGAGCAACTGAAAAATCTAAAAGCATTGTGGCATATTCCAGATTATGATTTTCCTTTAGAAACTGCCTCTAGACCTAGTTACGGTAGTGATTTTAGTTCATTTCAAGCAAAACCTATTAACACAAGGTAATCCAGGTATATTGCGATATTAGAAGTTTAAGAAAAAATGAAGAACCTAATATGAGAAGGAAAAATTCGTAGTCTTGTGGTGCAGTTTATAAAAATATGTTTCTGTAGTCATTTTGGTTGTGAAACCGAATTGGAAAATCTATATCATGTATTGTATAGAATTTTTGTTTGTATCAAATACCAAGAGGTAACTAATCTCATCATTTTCTAATAAATATCAATTTGCTTTAATGGCGAAAATAATATTAAAACATATTTTTCTCTGGCAATTTTCGATTTAAATTATCATATCGGTCATAATAAATTATATCATTGTTTCATTAAATAAAAAATTTCGCCTCTAGTATAATCGGAAATACGAAAATTGACCTTTAATTCCAAAATACCTTAAGAATTTTTAGGCTATTGTCTATGTGTTTAAAAAAGAGGAAGTAAGGAACAATTGCTTTAAAGGATTTGTATTATTTTAACCGTATTAAATATAGACGGGCGTTTTTAAGTACAGAGTGAAAACAGTAATTTTAAGTTTAAACTTCAAAAATTAAGAGAATTGGAAAAATTACAAGAGTACATTTTTGCAGAAAATTTAATTTTCTAGCGAAATGGCTTATTAAAAAATGGCTGAAATATTCAAAGTTTGCTTATTTTTGTCGTTTTTTATCGCTTTCGTTTATATTTCAACGCAATTTTAACGGCATTTAATAAAAATAAACAATATTTGTAGGATGTGAAATCAGTTTGATGTTGCAAACGAGAAAATGCACATAAATATCGATTTGTTTTTAGATTTTGTGATTTAAAAAGTCCGTGTTATATTAATTTGTGGATTAACGATCCAAAGTGCGTCCGAGATCCAGATGCACAATGTATATTTCCAGCGAAAATGCGTAAAGAAATCTTAGCTTGGAGTCTGCACCTGGAATCTCTGAAACGGTCTCTGGACATGCGTCATCGCAGAACCCCCCAAGGAAAAAAGTGCAGGTGCTTAAGATAAAGAGAAAATGCTAGATAACCGTTAAAAGAATTGGCGCGAGTCAGACTGTAGTTTTAATGCAACATTGTACTCCTACTTCGCAGTAGAAAGAGTGTCAGTAGATCTTGAGTTTTGCTTCGAGAATGTTCTAGTCTTCAGCGTCTGAAAGTTTCTACAATGGAAAGGTATTTCTTTTGCAATAAAAATATAGAATCTGGAGAGAAAATAGCGTTAAAAGCAACAAGTATACAATCTGTTATAGTCCAGTCAAAAAAGGGACGATGAAACACATCTAATTTTGAGTAATATTGTGAACATTAAAGTGCACCGTACATGTTACAAATCGTTTATTTTCACTTCGAATAGTAAAACTAAAGCGATACAAAAAGGACTGGTTCCGGTTCCCATACCACTGACTTTGATAGGGTAGATAGTTTGTGGCTGTTTAAAAGGTTACTTAGGAAACTGTGGTTGCAGGTTGCTTAATTGCTCCATTTTTTGCAAAGAATGTATGGAAATCAACTGTGAAAACGCTAACATGCCAGATATATTCGAAGGTGACATGAATGAAAATATCGATGAAGAGATTGATTTTGAAATGGATAATTGTGATTTTATTGAACAAGAAACAGCTTAAAATTATATATTAAAGCTAAAAATGTGTTTGTTTAAATAATTATATCATTTGATTTAGTTTTTTATTCTTAAATTTGTTACATATGTCGATTGCTTCAAGCCATATGTATTTTAAGTAACTTAAAATTGTTAATAAAAAATCTGTTTAGAATGATGTAGGTTTTAAACTTAACTCCGGTGGTTTTATATGAGATGGCGTAACTAGTATTATTTTCACAGAAGTAACATTAAAACCATACTCTATTGAAGTATTGGACATAACTTACAATATTCAGTATTCGAGAGTGAATTCACTTGTCTACACTACTTTTCTTTTACAATATCGACAATGTCAGGTTTTAAACCACTGAAACAGTATAGCGGAAAGCTTTGATTTATCTCTCTTAATTTAAGAAAAAGTGCTGCTGAAAGTCATCGCTCACTTTAAGAAGCTTATGATGAACATACTATATCTGACACAACGTGCAGAGATTGGTCCATCAACGCCAAAATGCAATATTCATCCTCAAAGTAGCTGAGATTGACTGAAACTATCACAGCAGTTTGCTATAAACCACTGATAAAACTAAATCAGGACGCCAAACGCCAGCGAAACTAATTTAGCTTCATAACAATGCTCAGCCACACGTATTAATCCGTAAAAAAATATATATAAAGGACATGAACTGCTTATCATTTTTAGATGACCAATGAGCAGTTAAGACAATAAAAAACCTTTAAGGCAATTGTACCTTTCTAAATCCTATAGACACATATTTATGGGACGCGTCACATTTAAATTGTTTTATAAAAGTTAGAGTAATGATAGGGGGTTTAATGAATAGGCGTATTAGGAGCCGGTAGCAAGTTATAAATTGTTTTTACTATACACAAGTTTTTCTATGAATAAGTCTGAACTAACAATGAATTCACAAAATGGGACAAAAAAAAATGTGGATGAGAGGTAGAACATTGTTTTATGACTTTTGAATATAGCTAAATATTTAACAACCGAAAAGTAAGCACAATTTAAATTTAAAATAAAGAGAGTATGCGGTATGAGTATACTAAATTAACAAGTTTCCTAAATATTGATATTTAAAAAATGGCATTTTACTAAAGTACAATCAAAAATAAATTCCAAATTTCTACCTTAGTTTTTCATTTTCTACTTAAAAGTGTTAACTTCTGAATTAATAAAAAAAAACAATTATTTTTGTACATTCGGTTAAATTAAAAGTCAGTTTTTTTTAATAAAGAATGGAAAACAATGTTACGTATATTTTTACCTGTTTGAGTGTTCTTATTAAAATCTGTTATCCGTATTTTACTTAATTTTATTTAATTTCGCTAAATACGTGACTTCTTGTAGAAATGTCATATGATCATCTTTAAAGCCACTTAGAGCATTTGAGAGTTATTGAGATAAAACGGTTTTAAAGCATAGCAACTAAACGATGACACCAAATTTTTTATTACAAAAAGTCCTTTTAGTTTCGTAAGCCTAATATGTGAATTTTTATTCGTTAGTATCTCAGGTGTGAGTCTGCAAATGAGTGTGACGTAGTTATTGAACAAAAATTTAAAAAAGTTACCAAACTACCCAATCTTAAGTTTAAAAACTACAGAAATATATTTAGCAACTGAATTGGTAGACTACTGTTGTAAATTGTAAGTTGTATGAACGGGTATGAAGAAATTGTAGAATAAGGTTTGTAAATGATTTAATTTTATACAATTTACCTTTTACTTAAAAATTTTGTATATATAATGTAGGATACACAGTCAAATATATTTAATTATTTTAGTTCCTTTAGTTATAGCTTAGGTGAGCATTTGCTGATATCTACTTAGCTAACCCAGTGCAAAATATTAACTTTTTATATGCAGTTACGCAGTTGTAAGTTTACAATGATTGAGTTAAAATTGGCAGGTATGTCAAAGCTACGAATTTTAACGTCTATAATAAACAATATTATAGGAAAGTTCAATATCTTCTTCATAACTTCGAACATTACCTGATTTCATGTATGGCAACACAGTTTATTTATATCAATACGAGTATTCTATGATTAAGTAATTACCGTAACAATCAAATATTGTTGCAAATCAATAATGTAATAAAAGCAATGTTGCCTCATTTTTTCTTACACAACGATACAAAAAATATTTTTAAACTTGGGACAAAATTTACTTAAAGGTTGTGTGCCATAAAATTGTACTTTTATCAACTATCACACTTTCGATAGCTAACTACTTATCAGCATTTGCTATAAGTTCCCTTTTACAACGTTGTTTAAAAAAAAAACAAGCTAAAAATAAACCAATAAATGTTGAAGGGATACTTACTGCAGAATGAGAGGGAGTGGGCTAAAATTTGATTTTGATTTTTTGGTAAATATTTCATGTAAAGGCGACAAAAAGAACACTTAAATAAAAAAAAGCACCTTTTCAAATTATTTTTTGATGTAAACTCGTTTTGTACTAGTATGTTACCAGAAAGTTAGCAAAAAATGTAACACATTTCTATACCACATTTATTGGCACTGAGAACTTTTCTGTCATTACTTAATTATCCTGATAAAAAAAGGTATTGTGGAGGAGTTGCCAGATGTTCCACTACTTCTTTATAATTCTTTAAATGCCGATTCAAGACTTTTAAAGAAAACAATATATAATATTAAATTAAAGCTATAATTAATACCTCAAAAAAAACTGTAAATTGTCTAATTTCATGTGCTAGTTATGTGCATTTTACAATTTGAAATGAAACGCACAACAAATTTAATTTCTGTGTTTTTAAATTGCATGCCGATGTGAAGAATTAATGTTTTAGTCAAAATAATATTCTGAGAAAAGTGGCACGGAAACGTCCTTTTCTTGTTTTAATTTTTATGTGACCCTAGCTTTTTTTTTCTTTTAAGTAAGTACCTCTTTAACTTTTTAACCTCAGGGATTCCATATGCTTAGTTCATTAAGACAAACTTCGGTCAAAAGAATATGAAATAAAAAGCCACACTTGCATACGAATATTTGTACATTTTTGGTTACTGCATTTAGCTTAACATATTACGTTTTAGCTTTAACTAGGATCATTAGGTGTAAAAGGGATACTTAAGTCTCAAATTTGTAATTTACTAATTATAATATTATTTAAGATCTGGCAATATAGCGACACAAAAACTGTATTTTTGTAAGATGGTCAAGGAACAAAATGATAATATTAGCTTCGTGTTTAGTGTATGTGTGCTAGAGATAAAAATGATTATTTTCACAAGAATGCAGTTAAAGACGGGCAAAGAAATGCCACACATCTCATCTTTTCTTTTGTAGGTATGAGGGAAAACCACGTTCCCTTTTTGTATTGTATTTTCACTAGCCGGTACTTAGTTTATTTTGTCTGATCTTAACACATAATGAATACCATGAATGCATTTTTTTTCTTATTGTTCTTCTTTTCTCTCGACACTTTACATAACCGGAGATGATATGTTGTTTTTTATTTGCCTAATAACTTCGCAATATTGTTAATAGCTAATATTTTTATAGCACTAGTAGCTTTTACATTGTACTTAATAATAAACTGATTTTAAGTTAGATAAATATAAATATGTAAAATAATTTGTTGCAACGTAAGCTGATAAGAACATAAAAACAAATTTACCGTTATTAAATGTGATAATATGCCAGTGTTTTAGAAATTATTGTAATTTATTTTTCGGAGGATTGTCCTATATTTTAACAAATCCTTTCCTTCATCCACAGAAACTACCATAAAATTCATATTAATTGACCTGTGAGAAATATCACCCGTTTACAAGATCAAGGTAAGGAGGCACACCTAAGGGTGATTCTAAGCATTTATTATTTTAAGTTTACTCATATACTATTATGGCCACATCATATGACACTATTTACTAGAGTCTATTCTAACCTAGTTACTTCCCAAATAATAAGTTTTATCTTTAAATAACTTATAGTTTGTGAATTAATGCTTTTTAGTTTAGATTGGTTTCTACACACAAAATAATAATTTTCTCACTAATTTCAACTTACTTAAGCCGTCCTTAAATTTTACGATTGTGATAAGTAAAACACATTTTTACTTCAATTTCCACTGCATTTTTGACTGTACATGTTTCACTATGCAGCAGCTTGTTCAAGTATTGTGTACAATACTGTAGTGTTATGTTATTTAAACTACCAATTACGAAAGGAACGTGATGGTGTATCTAAACATTTAAATATGCTTAACTGCTTGCATGCTTAATACAAATTAGAATCTATATTAGGTGTGACTTCATCTTTAGTGCTGCGAAATGTGGCAAAGTAAGAAACAATTTTTGTATATTTATAACGATAAAAAACCAAAGTATTTAAGATACTTTTATTGTAATTTATACATACTTTTCTGGTCAATAGTTGAATATAAAGTGGTGATGTAACTACTAAATGGCCTATAAGTCGCGAAAAGATTTGAATTTTTGAACTTTTTTATGATTATTTTTTTAAATTTAAAAAAGGAATGAGTTTGAAAATTTGTAAATGTATAAAAAGTATGATTTTAAAGAGAGTTTTTCAGAGTGTTTTCCATTACAGCAGTTAAGGTTTTGAGTGATTCCTTTTAGGTCATGATGGAAAAGAAAGGAAATAGGTAAATAAACTGCAGATAATTCCACGACTGCGAGAAACGTTTCGACAAAAATTGTCAAAATATGCCTCAAATGTTAATGGTTGTAATGAAACTAATCACTGTAAAAAAAACATTAGTTTTTGCAATGTAAAAAATGAATAAAAATATAATAAAAACATACATATTATTTAAATCCCTTTTCGACTTATTGTGCTACACTATAGAAATTAAGCAATATAATTTAAAAATATATATATATATTATTTTTATACACAATTTTTTTTATTATGTCATTAATTTTAAAAAATGTTTATCGAAGGTGTATAAAATGTTCTAGATTGTTTGTGCACCTGTCCTAAAAATTATACATCGAGATTTACTGTTAAATTTTGACAACCTATTTTGGTTAATTTTTATCATGTGTAAAAGTAGGTGGGTGCCTTTTGTGAACTAATAATTTACAAACATTCCAAAAATTGTAATTTTTAATTTGAGAAATTTAAAGTTCGCTTTGGATTATCTAAATTTTAAAAATATTTAGCAATTTCAGCTTATAATAAGGAAATAATAACCAGCATAATGTGTCTTTAACTTGAATGAAATAAATTGCTTAAATATTATAAATGTACCTTATTTATACACAATTGCCATATGATATGTCAAAACTGGATTATGAAATTTATTTTGCAAAGTAAAAAGCAGATAAAATGCAAAATATAATTTTTTGAAATAATCACAATCGAAAAGAGTCTGGCTATCTTTACATAGTATGTTAGTGGTTATCTAGTGTTAAAAATAAAGGCTTGAACTTTGAAATTTTTTAATCTATTGCCTGATAGATGGCTGTTATTAACAATACATTACTAGAGAGACCCATATGTGTCAACCTTCTCCCCAACATGCTTCACTATGAAGACCACTGAAGAATTTACTATCGAAATATGAATTCGGTGGTTATTTTTTCTTATGTTTAATTTCTCGCATCGTAACAATGATTATATGAAACAGGTAAAAAGTAAATACTGAACAACTAATTAATTAACATGGTCTAACTTTAAAACCGGTCTAAGTTGACAGTAGACGGTTTAAACTGACAAAAGTCACAATAAATCAAGCAAGTTTTGCACCTAAAAAATACAAGTTAATAAAATAATATTATTTTATGGCTGAACTGCCAAAAATAAAGAAAACATTTTTCAATTCCTTACCCCTAGGATTGTATATTTAATTTCCTTATATATACGTTTATTTGTTGACATATGTAATATAAATTATGACAATATCGTAAGCCAAACAAAACTGGTCGACTAGAAGATCTAATAGCTATCATGGCAACTAGGTTGGGTCTAAATAAGTCTTAAACCTTATTAGTGAGTGTGGCTGTTAATGTCTAATTTCTACAAGTAGTTAAATTTGGATAATCGAAATACCTCTTTAATTTTACGGGATGTTAGACTTATACCACTATTATTATCTTCGGTAACAATTACATATACGAAGTCCGTTAAATTAAAAAAAGTTGCATTTTTGGAGTACAACTAAGACATGATGTGATCAGTTCCAAATTGTTTGTATTTTCATAGTTATTGGGAAAAAATATAAAATAATAACAAAAAATTAATTCCCTAAATTTCTATAAAATTTTTAATTATAATAAAAAATGTAAAAAATGAAATTTTTCTTCTCTACAAAATGACACTAAAATATATAATGCTCTTAATACTTTAATTTTTTTATTAGGTCGTGGATTTTTTGATATCAAGTATGATAGCTACTAGCTACCTTAAAAAAAATTTAACTAATTTTTCAGTATGGTAAGTAAAAAAAAGATAACAAATAACAAACAAGAAATAACAATTTCAAGCATAGGATCTAGCAAAATTAAGTAAAAATACTATAAAATCACTTCAATAGGTCTAAAAGGGTTCAATTTAAAAGTCTTGGACGCTACTTTCCAATTATGTGTAGGAAAGTTAATTTTATGCTAGGACATATTCAATATCACGACCAAAACTCCGTGACTTTGATTTTTATGCGAATATATGAATGCTGGTTGAGGTCTATAGGGGCTCAAATTAAAGAGCTTGCACTCTATTTTCTAATTATAAGCGGTAAAGAGAATTTTACGCTATCAAGACGGAATTTAAGAGAAATTGATTTTATTGCAAAAATATGACTACAAAATCGCTTAAATAGGTCCGACTGAGGCCTATAATGGCTCAAATAAACGGTCTTGAACTCTACTTTTCAACAATCATTGGCAAAATTGATTTTACTTCAAATAAGGTGGCCGTAACCACTTGACGCTAATTATTTTCAGATATTTGTGCGCAATACTTCCAAATTATTGTGATTAAGGTATAAATGGTATCCGAGAAAGTCCTAAAACATTAGTCCGAAATTATAATTTCCAAAATATTGGTCTCAACTTTTAGGTTTCATATGGACTATAATAGATATAAATATAAATAATGAGCATAAATTGTCGAAAAAGAATAAAATGTTCAAATGAAAAATATAGCTCCCAAAATACGTAAATTTCAAATTCATTTTATAATCAAATTTTCAAAAAAAAAAGTCACTTGGTTTTAACCGTCATGTTGAAGTCAGTAGAACGCTAATAGGTCGCAATTTAACTAAATAGCATGCATTATAGATCTTAGGTAAAAGGCTCACACGTGCTCTTTTCCATATATTCGGAAAAACGGACGTAGTTATACAACTATTCACTATAAGAGTTATAAAAGGCAACAAGAAAGGCAAGCATAAATTTATTGTCTAAATATTTATTCTGTCCACCCCAGGAGCTTTGCTCTTAATTGAAGAAATTACTTTCAGTACTTGTTCTGCGGTAACCAATGCAAATTGAAAGTTATTATTGTTTAATTTTTTGTTATTATATACCGAAATTTGAGACCAATTGAGGGATAGTTTCGGAACGGAATTACTAAAATAATTATTAATAATATTTGGGTTTGATATGTCCGGCGGCAAGTTTAATGTCTGATTAATTTTATTATTAATGTTAAATAATTTTAAATTACCCCACAATACTTTTGAATTATAAAATAACATAAAAAGCTTTATTTTCCCTTCTTACTACCATAGTAACACTATTCCTAAGGGTCTTGTAGTTTGAGCAATCAACAGGATCCTTAGATTTCTTAAACCTACTGAGAGCATTATCTCTATCCATCTTGATATCTCGCACCGTGTCAGTAAACCATGGAGCATAGGGCCTTGTTATTCTGTGTGTTACATAAGGAGCGTGTATATCCAACAAAATATTAATATTTTCAAACAAAAAACTAAACTTTTCATCTATCGCTGGAAACTATTTTCAAGTTTACTAGGGGGCGCAAAATTAAAGACGATTGATTTTTTCCCGTAGTCTGCTCGATGAATAGTTTTAAAAATATTTGAGTAGTATTGAGGAAATTTGAAAATTTTTATATTTCACACTTGTGAAATAAAGTAAAGAGGGTGAGGGAATACCAAATGATTAAAATGCTGATAACTCCGGTTTGCCTAACGGAATATAACAAACTTAGGCTTGTTAAAAAGGATTGTTAATGCGTATTTAACAACAGCCGGTGAAGGGCAGACAGATCAATACAGTTATTTTAAATGGCTTGGTTTGTCTCTTTCTATCTAGTGAAATATAGTACAAAAATCCTCAAAATCCAGCGATAATCTCGACTTCGTATCTCTTTCCTAAGTAGAAACATTAATAAAACAAATATAATTATTAAGTCCTAAAAAAAATGGTAGCATCACCTAAAATCAAGAGTTTGCGTTGTATTTGATAAACGAAATTATTTTATAGAAGTATGTGACAAAAACAGCAAGTTCTTCATGTCTATAGCAACAAAAATTATTGTCAGCTGTCAAACAGCGCCTCAAAAGCAAAAAAAGCCCATTTTTATAGAGCCTAATTTTGTTTATTTCCGTTACGCACAACAGGAGTTATCAGTATGTTAATGAAGAAATTTTGATATTTTCGCAGCAGTTTATTTTAAAGGATGGAGTAACACGTGTAAAACAAAAAAAGTTCCAAATTTCCACAAGATTAAGTCCGACATATTTTCAATACATTATCGGGCAAATTACGGGAAAAAATTTTTTTCCTAATTAAATATAGTTGTTACGCCCCGTAGCGACAGTCATAGAAACCTGAAAATAATTTCCACCCATTTTTGAGAGCCGCTATATATCCGAAAGCTAGGCGAGCAGTTCTTGAGATATATCCAGCCTCCTCTCTTATTTGGCCATTCGATATATATATATATATATATATATATATATATATATATATATATATATATATATATATATATATTCGTCTTTATTGTTTCTTTATTACAACTGGTTGTCACATGCCGTACTTAAGTAGATTCGTTATAATTTTTTAAAAATTATTTAACTGACCAATGGCCCAAATAGGGCGGGCACCATATAACTAAAACTCTGTGAACATATGAGATTCTGAGCTATCACGTGTGAAGACGGCTATACAGCACCATTCTGGAGCGATTATACAGCAATTGGAGAAGACGCCACACAAAATAAACGGTACAAATAATATACGAAGTCCATTTTTTCGTCGTTTTTCCCTTGAAAGCTCACTTGAAATTGATCGCATTTAGCTTAGTACTCACTGTTTTTAAGACACAAAATAAAATGCTGCCTAAGGTTTCTAATAGCCCGCTAACCACTGAACGACCGTCAAGAATACCTAACATTTAAAATCGACCACAGCTATGTAAAGAGATTTTCTTGATTTATTTTTTGTGTTAGTATTAAGTCTAATATTTTGTGATACTGAAAAATATCCACTTGTTGCTCTTATTACTATTAATCCTGTTATTATAATTATTTCCAAGACAAATTAACTGATGTTTTTCTTCGTCTGAATAACTCATGTTTTCTATGCCAGTTTAAAAACGTACATTAGTCAGTATAAGGTTTGTTTCAACCTTGAATCGCAAACTACTTGCAAATAGTTTTCAACGCACTTATTTGTAAAATAGTTGGCTTCCTGATCAATTTATTGCTATGCTTGGAACACCTACTAATTTTATTTGAAGTTTCTGAATTGTGACATTGTGAAATTAAGTGTAGACAGTGTAGACTTGGCTAATATATTAAAATATGATAATGGTTTTTTTATGTGTTTTATTCAATAAAGAAACAAATTTCCAACAGATCTCGTGGCACTTTTGGCAAATTATATGTTATGTTGCAATCAAAGGAACAGCAATATGCATAAACCAAATGAATAGTCAGAAGATAATCCGCAAACCGTTCTGATAGTTTTGAAACAGGTTTGAAGCTAAAATGAAAGAGAAAACTGATCGTTTACCAATGGTTTGTAACTCTAGTTGGAACGCAAATAAGTTACTACGCAGAATGCTGACCACAAGAAACTGTTTCTGAGGCAGATTGGAACAAACCTATAATCAGTATTCGAAACCATATTAAAACGTCACAATGCAAATTAAAATAAATTTTTTGTTTTCCAGGCCACCTCAATTTTTAATATCAGTTTATTAATAATTAAGACTCCGAATACTAAATTATTATACATTTTTGAAGTCAGGAGGAAAATAACTTTCATTCCAACAAACAATATAAAAGATGTTTCATTTAAAAAATTAAAATATATTTTGTTTCTCAACTTTACGATACGTCACTGTTTTTTTAAACGAATCTAAAGGATAATATGGAAAAAATTCTACAAATTTAAGGTTTTTTTTTCCATATCTTATAATAAAGCCTCTAGGTATGGTGCTAAATATAAAAAAAAACCTGTACAGGGTGGATCGTTCTGGATGTTTTTATAGGCTATCTGGGAAACCATAAAAGATTTTAAAAATCCAATAAAGTAATCTCGAATTCTTTTCTTGAGAAAATTGTGATGGCGAATTTACAGGATGATTGGCGAATTTTACAATTTTTTAAAATGCCCTATATTTTATTTATCAAGGCAACTACATTAAAACTAATAAGCCGTTTTTGAACTACTTCATCTTAGTTTCAGTTACTGAGATATAATACCAAGTTTTCATTTTTTAAACGGAAAACACTGTATTTTTTATATATATCTTTTTCATTTTGCATTTTCTTTAAGAATATATTACATTGTCAGTATAAACTGACAACAAATAGGTTAAAAACAATTTTTATTATATATATAAACGTTTTAAAATAGAAAACGTCTATTAACGAAGCTATATTGTTATAATATAAAATCATTTAATTACTTTTTTTAATCACAACTTCTTAACTTATATTATATAATATCATAAATATTCTAACTGATCTCGATTAAAAAGAATATCTAAATATTTAAATCATTTCCGTAGGTCATTCAAAGAACACTTTTTAAGTTCGATGGATATAACATATTGTATATAATGTTTTAAAATAGTAGGCTGTGACTATGGATAAATAAAAGAATCACTTATTCGACTAAAGCCTGTGAGTTTGAGGTTTATTAGTTTGTCAAGTTGCAATTTGTCCAAAATGGAAAAATTTCAAAATACCGAAAAGTATATGGTAGAATGTAATATTGAGTATAATAAATACAAGCAGAGAGCTTTTGATTTATATTTTCAACGGTATCTGGAGTGCGAAGAACCCAACCCGGCAATTTTTAAGAGACTGGGGGAAAACTCAATCACTTCTGGATCCTTTAAAAAGCTACGGGCAACGACATATGAAAAAGAACGTAACGAGAATGAAATTATGAATATAATTGCATGTGTTACGACAAATCCTTCAACGTCGAGCAGAACTATTGAAATGGATGTTGGGGTTTCTCATAAAAAATCATTAAAAATTTTAAAGGAAAATAAGTTTACATATTACAAGGCAAGAAAAACTTAACTTCTGTAATTGGTACATGGATATGTTACGAAATAATAATTTTTTCTTCGATAGTATTATATGACGGATGAGTCAAGAGTAACTAGTGATGGTATATTTAATCGCCATAATAATCATCTATGGGCAGATCAGAACCCTCACCAACAAATAAATAGGTTAACATAAAGGCGATTTGGGTTTAATGTGGGGGTTGGTTAGATGAAAATTTTGTGGCGGCTATGCGACGTATTACTAATATTCATATTCATAACGCTGTGAGCAGAGGAAGGCAAAGACGTTACCAACTGTGTCAGGATAACAGTTTAAACATTTAATGTAGTTAATTTACTTTTTAATTGATATTTTTGCCTTTACGAACTTTGCTTAAGTGCGATTTTAAATTGTGTATTTTAGCATTTTATTGGTCTTTTAAAACGTGTTAACATAGAAATGCACAACTTGGCTCCTCTGAGCCGCCAACTCTTATGGGCTACTCTGTGAGCTTAATAAAAAAATAAAAAATATGTTTTTCGCCTATTTGTTGTCAATTTATATTGATAATATAATATATTCTTAAAGAATATGCAAAATGCAAAAAAAAATGTAAAAAAATACAGGGTGTTCCATTTAAAACCTTAAAACTTTGTATAATATCTCCATAAAACTAAAATTAAAAATCTGACTACGCCACATGATTCTACAGAAAAAAGTACTGTAAGTAAGTCTTACTAGTTTTATCGTAGTTGCTTTGATAAATAAAATATAGAACATTTTACAAAATCGAAAATCGCCCTGTAAATCCGAAACCGATCGCAATAGCCGTAATTGGTTTTCGCCATTATAATTTTCTCAAAAACAGGGCTCGGGACTACTTTATCAGATTTTCAAAATCTTTTACGGTTTCCCAGATAGGCTATAAAAACATCCAGAACGACCTCCCTGTACTTAGAATCAGTAAAGGAATTTTTAAATTAACTCCTTGACTTCTTATTCATTTTGTTATAAACATCCACCATGTCCCTTAAGCCCAAGAGGTGACTACGAGGATATCGTTTTTTTTGAAGATAAAAAGATATTGGCTGCGTGAACATAAAGCGCGTATGGGGACAAAATAAATATTGATAACATTTTATGTTTTTTTCTCAACTTCCATTTATTTCCTAAAAGAAGGTATATTAAACTGTTGTTCTTTAAAAATAATCTGAATATGTACCCGTATTTTCAGTTCTTATTAATTCTAGTTGATCAATAAATCAGGGTTTCAAGTGTACCGATGTAATATGAAACAATACAATTTGATACAAATGCTAATTATTTTTACTGGTCATTAAATGAATTAACTGATATCCATTTTTTTTTCAATTTTAATATTCGAAAAAAGAGAAAAATTATTACATCTCAAACGTCCTCATGAAATATTTAAGTTTAATTTTGAAATCCTTTACAGGCCAAATTAAAACATATTATGAAATTAAAAAAGACTTAATTTTTCATAAAAAAAATAAAGCTATATATAAAATTTACTGATTAATAACGAACAACAAATGATGATAATAATTTATAACTAAAAAATATTATGTGCTACCTTAAATAATTCATTTTTTTCGTGGTTAATGGAGTACTCAAGTGCTTCACAACTTTGGGCATAAGTTGCATTTTGTCCATTATCGGTTTTGGAATACTATCAGTATCAAGATAGTTCACCGTGTGCCCGTCAGGGTACTGATAACGAACATGGTGTCTCCCATCAACCCATAATTGCGATCCATCATTATATGTAACTCTTACTTCACCATTTGGAAGTTGAATAGCAGTACCCACTCCAGGTACCGATACTCGTTTTTCTTTATTTACATTAATGCCAAATGAGGTTCCTGGAGTTGTACAATCCACAGAGAGGGTAAACGACGGCTGGAAAGGTAATAAAAAATCTTAAGAAATTGCGTGGGGTATACTGTGTTAATATAAATATTTCTTAGCTATTCAAATATATATTAGCAACCAAGGAAATTAAAATTCAAGTAAGAACATAGTATTTTTTTCCGCAAGCTACAAATTCCAAATTCATTCAAAAATCTCTTATTACTTTGTATCTTATTGGAACGTTATTATCAAAAAAAATATTTCAAAATTACAAAAGTCATTGATATTCTGATGATATTTTTTTAAAAATAATAATAATCTTTATGGTCAATAGAGGCAACTAAAAAAGTAAAATTAATGTGTTGACACACAATGGGCATCTAAAGGGTTTTACCTAATATTTTGGAATCGTAGAACACGAATCTGAAGTAGTTTTTGCAATTGCAGATAGTGTTTCTAAAAAATTCGCTTTCACAGCGTATTTCCTAACGTTTTTCTACCAATTATGTCACATCCACTAAAACACAATTGCACATTTTGGAGTATAGTACATTTTAGATAAGAAAATATTAAATTCGGTTAAAATATATCAAAAAATCGAGCACGAAGAAAACATAGCGGGAAAATTGGCGCATTGTTGCCGGATTTAAAACGATCATCAAATTGGTCTTGTTCTAATAGCAATTCAGTTCTTCATTCCATTTATTTTTTCCCCGAAACCGAATATTAAATAAGGAACAGGTTGATTTTTGGAAAGGGATTTAACAGAAATAAAATATTGGTGATGTTACAAAACGTTACATGAGGTTGAAATTAGTGAAAGTATTCTGGAATTTGCTCGGCAGGAATACGTGATATCACGTCTCCCTATATATTAACAATCTAACCGCAAGAATGCACATGGTATATTTGTATTGTTATTAAAAACTTGTTCTTGAAAACTGCAACTAAGTTTTCAATTTCATTGTCACTCTTCTGTTCAGTACCCCAAATATAACAAAAAAAAATGCCGTTTTTATACAAGATACAACGAATAAACTAAAAATTGTTGCGTAGGTTCTTAGAGTTCGTCTGTCTGTCCTTAACTTCCTATGTCCGTCCGTTTGTATGTCACACCATTATAACATCGCATTTTTGTATCTTTTACAATGAAATTTTGCAGGTGCATGCTTTCAATAAACACAAAAAGAGACATGAGGCATATTAAAAAAAAATAAGGTACCTCTCCCTATTTCAAAAGTAGGATCTTTTGTTCTTTTATCATATCAAAATGAAAATCGTTGGATAGGTCTTCAAAATTGCAATTAAATACTTTTTATATTTTTAATTTAGGCATATCGTTCCCAAAATACGATACTTGGAAAAAATTTATTTTAAAAGTACTGACAAATTATATCCAATGAAAATTGTTTCAGTTAAGTTAAGGCACTGATAAAAAAAAAATGTTTAAAATTTGTTTGAAACGAAATTGCAGAAAAAACTATCAACGCCAATAACTGTTAGGGAACCATGTCATAATATGTATCTTATACGGACTTGATCAATTTTTTATATATTATTTTTGTTTTACTTTCTATGAGCCATTTATCCATACACACTACTGGCTCCGTGCGTAACAGCAGCGCCAACTAATACATGAATTAAAGAGCAATATTTCTATATATTCACTGTATAATATAATGGAAATTCGTAATTTAAAATTCATATTTTTCGGTTTTAATAATAGTATATGAGTTTATACAACAATACAAATATTAATTTATTATTATTATATATTTTATTATTTCAGCTAAAAAAAGTAAGTATAAGGTTCGTTCCAACCAGCGTCAGAAACAGTTTATGACTTAAACATTAACTTAAATATAATGTGTAATAAGTTAATGAGCAGAATCCTGACGGTTAGAAACTGTTTCTGATGCGGGTTGGCACTTGTTTCTGACGCGGGTTGAAACGAAACTACAATCAGTAAAAAAGTCATCAAAACTCAGTGAAAATTAGGTTAAGTAATGTCAAAATAAAAAATACTATCAAATAATCACGTGGAATAAAAATTATTGTATATTGCTGTGTACTTATCCAGAATGGCTATTAAAACCTAGAAAATAATTGACCTGTGTATTTTATTACTTAAAGCACGATTTTACATCAGAACTTCTAACACGTAATACACTGGCTTTCATAACCTTATCCACTTATTTCACTGATTTTATTTCCATTTTGCTACTAGAAATTTATAAAATGCACTGCAACTCCGGTTACCCATTATATTGTTTTTAATTATTTAAAAAAAGGGTTAAAATTGACATGTAATATTTGATACGTCAAAAGTACAAAATATCGTCCGGAATTACATGAATTATCCGTAGCTAACACCAGTATCGCTTTTGTTCCCCTCCCCATGGCATCGCACTGAGAGAATACCAACCTGAACTAACGTGGTTCACATTTATTATTAACTTTTTGTGGAAACTTGGACTTCCTAAGTATTTAAAAAAAAAGACATAGTTCATGTCCTTGTGGTTAGAATATTCCCCTACAAAATTAATGTTTGGCTAAACAACCACGGAAATGAGACTAGCCGATCAAATTTCAGAACATTTTCACCAATTTCAATATGATGCGCCCTTTTATGGTGTTACCGATCGTGTTAATCAATTGCCAAAAAACATGATATTCTTTATTTAAGAAACGATTTTAAAACACTAAATTAACTGTTGTAACAAGTAACAACTGTAATTTTATGATCGTTTGTAACATCCGGCAACAATGCATTTGTACGACTATCAAACAAACCTTCAGATTCATGTTTTACGATGTAAAAAATCAGTAATAAATTTGGTATGTACATTATTTCGAATAATTATCGCTCCTACTCAAGTCTTGGTTAGGAAATAAACGCAAAACGCGACAGAGAGAATTGCGCGGCACCTCGTAGGACATGAAAAACGCCAACAGTTTCTGTCGTTACGTTGACATATTTCATACTATTTCCGACTCGCCGTGTTGTGCGTTCGATCACCAGACTAAGGCTAAAGCTGCCAAACCACGTTTAAATTAATAATCTCCTAAAAATTTAATATTATTAAAAAATTGGCTTATGTTCTATGAGACAAAAAAGTGTGCGAACCTCTGGATTAGAAAATCATTATGCCTATTATTAAAACTTCCTTTGTTGAATTCGCAGTAAAAATAATCCATCTGTTAAAGAAATAACATAGAGAGTTTTACATAAAAAAAACTATTTGATTCATGCCTAAAATATGAAATAAAAATTACCATGGCTGATTTCGATATATTTTCCTTTCCACAACCACTTGTCATAGAAGATGGTCTACGTCCAACAATTATGGGAAAATTGTTACCGTGTAATCTGGACAGCGTTTTTTCAAGCAGTAAACAATGTTCAAAACATTCTTGACAATGTGTCCACATAAGCTCGAGAGTTCCAGTAAGGTTTCGACATTCATTAGATGTACTAAAATTATACTTGTGTCCTGAGGAATCGGTAAAAGTTATACCGTCAGTAGTAGATTGTGCTGCTTTACCACCTGTAATAAAAATTTCAATTATTCATTAAATCGTTAGACTATTATACATATATTCAGAAATAACTCCTTTGTTTTATTTCTGTCACCCTGGTATTACAGTCAAACCAGAAACTTTTGGCGCTTACTACGTACAATAAATAAAGTAAATAATTGCTCTGAGACCTTGTTTCTAACACTAAATCGGATAGGAATTATCGGATGGAGACTTTTTAATATCAAATGCGTTTTTACCGAAAACTCTTCCATCCGATTCGCTAATTATTATTTCAATTCTTTACTAGGAAACAAAGAAATGATATAGAAAAGACAGAGATGCCAGCTGTTATTTTCTCTTTAAAGATGGCAACAACTGTAAAACGTTTCAGGTAAAAATGTTTCACAAGATTTAATTTCATTCCATTTCCAAATATTCCTCTTCTTATTTTTTTCTTTTCTTTCTGCTTGTGTTTGTGGCATTTTAATCAAGAAAATTTATTATTATTTTTTTCTTTTTATTTTGAATCTAGTTTATAATATTTTTAAACTTTGTTAAAGAGAGTTTTGGTATTTTTGGACAATAAAGTACATTTTTATTATATTATTGTTATTATTGTTATTTATATAATTAAGAAAAAAGACTTAAGTAACAGTGTAGCTATTGGCCTCTGAGATCAATCAAGCAATAATTAATTATTTTGAAGAACATCATCCCAACAGATTATCTCATAACTAAACCAAGACCTGGCTTACATAAAATACAATTCATTGAAAGAGAATAAGTAGAATAATAACACAACTTACCTTCATAAAAACAAACCTCAAAATCTAACAAATTTTCCATAAGCAAACATTTAGCTTTATCACTATAATAGGTGACCTTTGGAGTTTTTGCTCTTACTAATTCTACAAATTTAAAGGCATACATATATTTTTTCCAGTGTTTTTCTGGAAGATTTTCTATACTAAAAATCTGATCAGCTCCTTGAGGTGGAAGAGATGGAGGATCCTGAGAAGGAATACTACCTTTTCCATTTTCAGGTTCATATATTACTATTCTAAAAAGGGAACATGAAGTACACAAATTTTAAAAAATAGCTGTAGTTCTATAACTCAAACAGAAGAAGCCTTGGCAAGTTTGAAATAGCTTTTGTAAAAATATAATTGTGAACATACCAGTAGATTTAAATAACAATAAATTTGTTTAAACGTTATGGTCAATGGGGGAAGGCTGTTTTTATATTTGACAGATATAAATATTTGTATTCAATTCTGCTTGGTCACATGTGATGCAAAGTTTATTTGTTTTTGACCCTGTATACGGCAACTTCATAAAATAACTATTTTTGAAAACATAAGACTATTTTAACTTTTTTAATAACATAGCTTTATAAAAAAATTTAATAACGGAGTTTTAAATTAAATCGTTAAAACTAGATAAACTTTACGTAAAGTTAAATAAAAATTTATTTTCCACCTAATGCAGATTTTACCGATGACACTGTGTACTTGTTTGTCTTAGTTATAATATGTACTACTTTTAGACACAAACTGCGTTTTCAAAAATAGTTATTTTATGAAGTTACCTTATACAAGACAAAAACAAATAAACTTTGCATCACATGTGATCAAATTTTACAGTGGTAGGGATTACATTATGTTAAGTTACCTTAAACCATCGGGTGATATTCGCATAACCTCACACACAACTTCCTTCTTTAATGAACCTTTTTTCTTTATAAATTCCACTACTACTTCCCCATCGTTCAAGATACTTAAAATTGCATTCTTTGTTTGATGCCTTGTGGGTAGTAATCTCTGGGAACAGAGTTGTACTAAGCCTTGACATTTTCTTGGTTTCTCAGTTAAATTGTCAGTACTTTGATATTTTGGAACATTTAAGGCTATATTGTTGGATATACGAAGGTTCTCTAGACTGGCTAGAGGATTTTTGTTGATATCATTGGGGAGTGACAATGGATAGTTATGATTTGAACATTCAGATAAAAGTGGAGGTGATTTTGTTGGTATTCCACTAAGAATTTGGCTATTACCATGCCCTGAAAGTAAACGAAAAATACTTTTTAAAAGTTTCAAGTACTACACCAAATAGAGGGTGTCTCTAAAAGTTCTATACAAAACGCTAGCACATACAAATTTTAAAAAAATGAATATCTAGCCTAATTTACCTCGGTCCAAAAGTTTCTAAGATATAGAGTATGTGAGTTATAATTTTTTCAACTTTTTTGTAAAACTTATCTTAATAATAGGTTGATTTGCACTAAATTTGGTATTTTGGGGTTTTTAGTATAGGAAATCAAGATCTGATTATAGTTTCGATGTACGTTGAAGAAGGTCCACTAGAAGCACTTCACCTACATCTAAAGCTTCATAACTTTTCTGTGTCCAGATATATTAATTAAAAACTCTTATTCCTTGACATCTTTTATCTAAGAAAGTTGTACCTAGTAGGTGTCGCTTCGAGCAGCCGTTTCTGAGATAATCGAATTTAAATGTTTTATTGCATACTGAAACTTATCTCAGTCCCTCTCCACACTTTATCCATGCTTAGAACTGGTCCAAGAAATTTGGACCATATTTAGGGGTCAACAACAGTAAAAATCTACACGGCAACGACATAGCAATGATAAGTATCGTCATTAGTTACAAAAAAATATTCTTAAAGGATTCAATGTGGCAAACCTTTATGGTTTAACTTTAAAATTTATCATTTATATGTAATTATTAAATTTCTCGTTAAGGCCGAACATTACACTAAAACAAAAATGACCAATATATTAGTTACCGGTTATTACCAAGAATATGGTCGGGAGTGGTGAGAATATACAGAAATTTTCAAATAAACACGTACCAAACCACCAAACATTAAGTGCTTTTAAAAAGCGTCTTCAAGTAACCATTAGTTCTGCTCCCGCAACTATTGATGATGGACGGAATCTTACGACTAGGACGCCGGGGGTTATGAAAGAATTTTAGAACGGGTTGAATAAAATCCGAGTCTGAGCAACAGACATGTTTGGAACTTAGAATTCCTAAAAATACAGTAAATAAGAATTTAAGAGAACAACTGTTGCATCCATTACACCTCCAAATAGTACAGGAGCTTTTACCTCTCGACCTCGAACTGAGACTAGGCTTGTGTCGATTTATTAATGAAAAGTGAGAACATGATGTAAATTTTCATAAAAAAATATCAATGAATGGTAAGATAAATTTACATAATGAACATGAAATAAAGGTTGTGTATTGTAAATAAGAATTTAAAATTAACGTACGGGTAGAGATCATGGATAAATTTATTATTGGTTCTGTCATCCTACCTTCCCGTTTAAATGATTTTAATTACCTGGAACACCCAGTGAATCTGTCAAATTTATTGGATAATCTTCCACTGGCTACTAGACAAAATATGTGGTTCATGTAGGACGATGCATCCACACACTCCACATTAGAGGCAGAGGAAATGATGCTCCTGCAAATTGGCCACCCCGCTCACAGTACTTAACGCTCTTAATCAGATAGTATACTGTAGACATGTAAACCCCGAAGAAAAATTGGAAGCATGACTGGAAAATTCAGTAAACACTTTATACTTACAGGTAGAGATGATGAAAAGGGTATAGTTTAACTTTCTCCATAGAATTAATCTTTGTGTGCATGAAATCTGAGATCATTTTGTATATTTACCTAGTGTTCAAAAAAAATGAAATGAACAAAATTTTCCTATTTTGGTTTGTTACTGACTGTGTGCTATCCCATTGTCCTTTGTCTGTTCATTCTTACATTATCACTGTTAGCTCATTATTATGTAAATTTTTATTTTAGCTGACATGTTGGCCCTTAAACACGTTCCAAATTTCCTGGACCAATCCTAAGCCCGGATAAAGTGTGAAGGGCGGCTACGACGAGTCTCAATATGCAATAACATTTAAAATCGATTATCTCAGAAACGGCTGCTCAAAGAAACAGCTACCAGGTATAACTTTTTAGATGAAAGCTAACAACAATTCCGAATTTTTAATTATAAATTGAATATATTGTGGCAAAAAAAAAAGTTATGAAACTCTAGATGGTGGCGACGTGCTACTGGTGGGGTTTTCTGCAATATACATCGAACCTGTAATCAGATCTTGATTTCTCATACTAAAAAACCCAAAAGGACCATATTTACTACAAATCAAGATATTATTAAAATAAATATTTACAAAAAAAAGTATAAAAAAAATTATACTTAATACTCAATAATTTATTCATGTCAAGGTACATAATATGTTTGCACACGTCAAAATAAAGTATGTAGATCAAAATGCTAAATAAAACATTATCACAAAACATCATTGAACGATCATGAAAAAATATATAAGTATACTAATGTTAACAAAATGAATCATTAAAATAACAAAACAAGAAGTTAAAAGTGGAACAATCAAAAGTTAAAATCAGAATTCAAATATTCTCCGATTAAAAAAAAACCCCTATTTAGTAGATAACGTTTTAGTTTGCTTAAAATTCCTGGTTGGGAGTGCTTTCACAGTTTCTGGTAAAAACGTTAAAAAACTTTACCGCAAAGTAGCCTGGACCATCCTGACACCTCCGACGCCAGTATGCAGGCACCAACTTATGTTTTGTGCGAGTATTATATTCATGGAGGCTCTCGTTCCACGCAACGGGCTTTCAAGACCATAAAAATATGGTACAGTCAAAAAACCAAGACTCACAAACGCACGTCTACAATCACTCCTATAACTCAATCCTGGTACAACTCTCACTACCTTTCTCTGCACAGCAAACACCTTACGCGTCTCAGGCGAAAGCGGAGACACACTGGTATAAATTTTGAGGCACATGAATACTCACGTCAAGTTTCCTCGCAAGAGCATCAATATGCTTACCTCACTACAATCTTGGGTCAAGAGTCACCCCTAAAAACCGCACTTCTGACACACCACCTACACTGATTAAATCCCTCATAGAGAACACCATCCTGCTCCTTTTGTCTCTATTAAGAAGCAGCCTATTGGAACAAAACCAGTCCTCTCCTGTGCCGCCAGCAACCCGCTCAGTGAATCATCATAGGTGTCTGCAGCACAAACCACTGTCGTGTCATCAGCGAAGAGCATGAAACTAGCTGAGCAAGCTAAGGCATCCTCATTAGAGAGGTCATTGATGTATTTTAAAAAAGGAATGGGACCCAGGATACAGCCCTGGGTACACCAATATTAATTTAACTTTTCGCTGACACTACATCAGCAACCCTCACAACCTGGCACCTGCGGTGAAGATAAAATTCTATTAGCTTAATGCGATTTACATCAAAGTTGTTATAATTTAGCTTTCGAAGAAAAATGCAATGGTCGACACAGTCAAAGGCCTTACTGAGATCGCAGAACAAAACCGCGCTGTACTGCAACCTGTGAAATGCTGGTATGAAGTTCGACACAAGGTTTAAGTTGCCCATGAGAGTATTCTTACCCTCCCTGATGCCAAACTGGCTCATAGAAAATAGACCATTAGTTTCAAAATATTGAACCACGTTTATGACCGTACACTTGTCTAGTATCTTAGAGATAATAGACAAAAGTGATATTGGTCAATAGTTTGCTGGCAGAAATAAATCGCCCTTCTTGAAAATCGGTGTCACAATAGCCATTTTACCACTTCAGGAAACGTATGCTGTGTAAAACAGAGACTGATAAGTTTTGTCAGGAGTACAATCAATTAGTTTTTTTTATTGTTTTAATTAATCTTAATCTTACATTCAACTTATATATGTTACGATTCTGTTTTTTAAGTTATCAATTATATCCCAGCTTCATCGTAAGTTACCTCAGTAAAAGTAAAGGGGGCTGCCAACGATGTCTGTCCACGAAAATGGTTCATTCGATCCTGGTCCGCCTGCGGCATTTCCTGAACCATCTTCCGAGCCAGGTTAGAAAAAAAAACAAGCTGAGATCGTTCGGCGTTAATGTATCTATGTCACTTCTAATTCGATTGGTTTTGGTAGATCCTGGGAAGCACGTCATTTTTTCTTATTTTAACCTTTCTTATAGCTATTTTATAAAGCTTTTCATACCTGGAAAGTTGTATTGCTGACTCAGCTCACCCAAGAATCTGAAGTAGTCCCTCATTCCTGTAAGATCCTCGTTAAATCAATATATGACATGAGAATGGTCAGACCTGACGATATATGACTTCTCAGGAAAAGCTTGAAGATATGCATTTTCAAGCAAAGTCAGTAGATGCTTAAAACACTCATCAACATCACAGTTCCCACCCATAAAATCCCATGCAAACTCATTCACAATATTAAATAATTTAAACAAACCTTGTTGTGTTATTGACCTGCACACTTTCCAGAGACTGAGTAAAGCCATGATTAGGCTCAGACATCATACACTCCGTGTTTTTGCTACTGCGTCACAGTTTTTGCTATGGAGCAACGGGCCGCAATCAAATTTTGATTCAAATTGGGAAAGAGTGGTTCGGAAATATTGCAATTACTGAAAATCGCGAATGGTGAGGATTGTTTAAGCCGCAGCAAGATTCGAGTGGTATGCGCTGTTCAAGAATAATCGACAGTGGTCTGAAGACGATCGACGGGAGGGGCGCCCTTTAAGCTCGGCTACCGATGAGAATGTCGATCGTGTGCGCATCTCGTAATTGGCGAATTACGGTTGAAATATTGTCAGAGGAAATCAACATCAGTGTAGGAAGCGTGCACAACATTTTGCACGAAGTTCTTGGGAAAAAAAGTGTGTGCGAAGTTCGTTCCGCACTTAACAGAAGAGCTGAATGGGCGCCGTCTGGAAGCGTAAATAGGCAGACACGGATGAAAATTTTTAAATAAAATTGTAACTGGGGACGAATCATGGAGTTTTCAATACGATCCATCGACCAAACGCCAAACCCCTGAGAGGCGAGGCAAGGGCGAAAGGCAGCCCACCAAAGTTCGAGCGACAAAGTTAAAAATCAAAATAATGCTCATTTCGTTTTTCGATTCTCGGGAGATTATTCATAGCGAATACATGCCTCCGGGTCAAACAGTGAACGCACAATTCTACAAAAGTATCCTGGTACGACCAGAATTGTACCGCACCGGTGACTGATTTCTATTGCACGAGAATACGCCAGCCCATTCCTCAATACTCATCACAGAATTTTTGGCCCAAAAGTCGGTTTCCAGGATTCTACACACACCCTACTCGCCAGATCTGGCTCCGGCAGATTTTTGTATTCCCTAAATTGAAAATGACGATGAAGCGAGAATGTTTTGAAGACGTTGAGGCCATTCAAAGGAACGTGACCAGGACTCTGAAAGGTATTTCAGAAGAGAAGTTGAATAGAACGAGGAGGGGGTAATGTTGAAAACTAAATAAAATCTTTTGTCTAAATTCTTGTTTTCATTAGTAAAAAAAATTAGTCTCGGAACTTTTTGAATAAACTGTGATATATTATATCAATAATTATAAGTTCAAGTTTGTTCTCGAAATATCGACATTTTAAGCAAAACAGCTTATTTTCAATGTATTCAGATCATTCTTTAATTCTAATTTCTCTACTGAGAATTAAATCTTAAAAATACAATATTACACTCTAATCAATACTTACCTCCCCCAGGGTCATTGGGATGATAACATTTATTACTACATTGGCTTACACTAGCAGGAATGTCTTGATAATTATACCTGCTCGGTATTTCACAATTAGATCCATAATTAGATAAAACAGGTTCAAAACAATCTTTGCTCTGTGGAAGGTAATTATTTGAACTTGCTTGATGCCGGTTTACATACTCCATACTTTGTGTTAACCTGCCAGGTGCATAATGTAATTCTGAAGGATAGCAATCACTGTTAGCTTTCTTTGAATGTAATAAGTTGGAACCGTAAATATTATGAGATATTGCTCCATCACTAAACGCACTATCTCTTCGGCTGGACATGGTATGAATGCCACTGTCATGCGTTAAGTTGCTCGTCATCATCTGAAATGTGTCAATTTGAAAAACAAGCAACACATATAGTAAATAAATAGTTGTAGTTTTCTTTATTGGGGCATTAAAACTCCAAAAATTTTAAAAATAAAATATTCTCTCTCCAGTTTTTATAGAAAATATTATGTCAATTTTCTTTTTCTAAAAAAGTCGTTTTTAATCATCAAAAATCTTAACCTTATAAGAACAGTTAGATGCCCTGAGTACAGATTCTGCAAGGGTATCTTCAAAGCAGTAACAAACTTATGCATTACTACAACCGCAATAAAGACAGAAGATCCTCATTCTAATGGTATTTTTATCTATATTTTTAAATAATTCTAATAGTAACTATTTTTTTTTAGGTTTTACACTGACATATCCATTTTTGAAAGTGAATTCAAACTACAGCAATGCAATGGCTACATAGTATAAAAGAAGATTTACGAGCCGCATTTGTCTATAACGTAATTTGGATCTGGTTTTCACCATGGGCGAGGTCTTTTCCGAGATTTTATTTGGAACAGCAAGAATTCTAGCGGAAGTCCCACCTATGAGTTTTTGTATGATATTATTTCGAGTTTTAAGTTTTGTTGCGGTTTTAGAGAAGTGTTGTTTAAAGGAAAGTGTTCTGTCTAAGTTAACCCCTAGGTATTTTGGATACAGGCGACTGACGTAAATCACATTCAATTTTCTATTGGCCATTTTATTGTTAAGATGTAAGCACAGTACTTCTATTTTATTTACCTAGGCTGCAACCTCCATTTGCAAAAAAAATTCCCAAGGTGTCCATATCGAACATAAGAGCTTCCTCAGTTTCCTCTATGAATCTGCTTTTAGTTGTTATAGCCCAATCATCACCATATCAAAATTTCTTAAATTGTGTTTCGGGCATGTCCGCGATGTACAAGCTGAACAGAAGTGGCGGAAATACTGACCTCTGAGGCAGGTCATTGTTTAATTTTTTTAATAATTGGGCTGCCTAGTATGACTGGAAAAGTTCTGTCGGTTAATATGTTGTTTATAACATGCAGAATAAGTTTGCAGCGGATGACGCGAAGGAGTTTGTAGAGAATACCCTGCTTTCATACTGTGTCATAAGCGGCGGTTGTCAATGAATGGGACCGAGCCTGATTCTATATAACTTGTGAGTGAAAGTACCTGATCAGAGCAGCTCCTATCAGGTCTAAAGCATGTCTATTCTAAGGTACATATTCCAAGATTTTGGGACTGATTCTGTTATACAGAAGTCTCTACAAGAGCTTATAGCCTACACTTATTGTATGCTATTGGATAACTTTTCGGTTTGTCATTTGGTTTTTCCGGTTTCAAGATGGCAATCATTTTGGTTTGTTTACAATGCTCTTGGTATGTTTCTTTCTTGTAAAATGTTGATAAAGCCAGCAAGCCATAGATATGCATGTCTACCCCAATGTAAAATATACTCTGGATGTATGCCGTCGAGCTCCGCTGCTTTGCCTGCTTTGATGTCAACCATTACCATCCAGACCACTTTAGAGGTAAAGGAACAAGAAAATTCTGATAACCATGTTGCTTCAGATTTCAAAGTTTTAAATTCCTTTTTTACAATACAGCCTTTCAACGATTTCACAACACTTTTTTCTAAAAACCGCGTCCAGAATGAGTAAAAAATCATCGCCAATTTCCTAGTTGTCACTCTCCAGGAATTCCTGGTAAAGGTTCTCGCAGCTTTCACTCCAACCCGAGAAAGATTCCTTTCGAAAACCATTCGGAATAGTTTTCTTCACTGCGCCACTCACAGCCCCGACAAATCTCTAACAGTTTTCGGCATAGACGGTATAAATCTTAAATATTTTTTACATTGTCGTGAAAAACAGTCTAGTTAGCTTACGTAAAGTTCCAACGCGACTTCGGGATAGAAGTTACAAGGGGTATTTGAATCACAATCTCAATGAAAACAGGGCTGTGCTGATAGTGGAAAACCAAAAAGAACACTTCTTACAGCTTCAAGTGGTACGTTGTCTTTCCCACTAGACATAAAAGGCAGATCCGGGTTATATTATCATTACCAAGAAGAGGATTTAACAGTTTCACGGTCTTTTTCATCAAATCTGAGATAAACTTTGTTTTCCTCTGCCCAATCAATCAAGGCTTTCCCATATGCATCACTTTGATAATATTTCTACTGCATATGATGACTGCTGAATCCCTTGTATACATAGCAAAGTATATCCAAAGCTATCCAAAGTCCACTAGGTTGCTGAAGATTTATAAACATTGGAAACAGTAACATTACCTATTTTTACAGTGACTTGATGGATTTGTGATTAGTGGAGGTAGTTATTAGGTTTTCATTTTCAATTGCGTTTTAACTTAGATTCCCGAGCAAGGTTTCAGACAAGTTAAAGACGAAACAGAGGTCGGGCACTTCCTTAGTTTACGATAGCTACAGTGCATGACAACATTGTAGATTTTAAAAAGATCTAATAATAGGTTTGCAACAGCATGTACCTATCTTTGAAGGATAGTCCGCGATAAATATATTTGTCATGAAAAATTTAATAAAAAAAAAGGATCCAAAAAATTTACCGGTACGTACTAATTTAAATAATATAAGTTGTACATTCCTATCTAACTGGCAGTAACAAATTTCAGACTTCCGTCTACTTCTTTTCGGATTAATTGGAGTAGGGAATGAAAACTAAAAATGTAACATTAATTTTATTCCATGTCGCAGACTTTTATCGCTGCAACCTGTTAAAGCGTGAAAGTGGTCGTTTTTCAGATATACATATCTCGAGAACTATTCAGTTTAGTAGCGTCGAAGAAAGAAAAATATTATATTGAGGCATCCTTTTTTTGATTTGCTAAAGTGATGTAAACTGAAGTATAAAAAATATTCTAAGGATTTAGAATAACCATATAAAAAGTGTTATATAATGAGTTATATAAAGAAATTGCATTGCCTTAGATATGACTTAATGTTATATAACTAAATAAAAAATTACGCCATTGAATAAAATTTTTACTGAAATTTAAAAAAGCCCAGAAATAAGTTCAGAGTAAAATTTCACAACTACTCCCCAATTTATTCAGGTATAACAAGTTTTCCGGTTCGCCTGACAATTTAATTTAAAATCTATGGCAGAGAAGCAATATTTAATTTGGAGAAAAATGTTCAAAGAGCACCTAAATTTTGCAAAATACTTAATCAAACTCTAATAAATTCCTACTTCTTAAATAATGAACAAATTATCATATTTTATGATTACCACGATTAATAACTTACATTACTTCTTTTTATAAAAGGATGATCCAATATCTGATCTAATCCAATTCGATCCTTTGGGTTTTTTTGTAACAATGCATTGATCAAGTCTTTGGCTTCATGTGACAAATGACTAGGGAGACTGTAACTGGCCATTACAACTCTAGTCAAAGTGCTTTTGACAGCTGTAATAAAATATATATTGAAAATGAAATAAACAAATAAAATTAGCAACAACTTTAGGAATGAGGCTATAAGAAGTATTAAATACATAGTGAATTAAAAATGGTTTCTCAAATAATTTTTCTATATATCCCTTTTTTTACATTTTGTTTCTTTTAACAAATACTACAAAGATGCATATCGCCATATTTTCTTTTAAACAAGCTTTTAAATAATAATAATAATAAACTGCTAGAAAGTTTTTAGGTATATAGAGGGTATCTCAAAAATATGTGTAGCCGGTTGCGTGGAGATTAATCACTTAAAAAGAGGAACCTTCATTACTGATACACAGATTGTAATTAAAAATTTCCATATTCAATAACATGGTCTAACTTTAGCCCTAGCTTAAGTTGACAAAAAAGGGTGTAAGTTAAAGTGCAACAATGTCAATCAAATCATGGACCTTAAAATAAAAGAATTAAAAACTAGTTTTGTTTTATTATAAAACCGGTAAAAATAGAAAATTTGTTTTATTTTCGGAAGTCAACTATGCCTTCTCCACATCCAAGGCATTATATCTAGGTTTTTATCCTGAATTTTCCTTTTTAAAAGTGTGTTTGTTGATATATAATTATAAAAATAAACAACTTCCTCCAGAGTCGTTTGATGATTTTTGGTAAATACAATTTGCTTCAAGCATCATGAATGATATTGGTACTCATGCATGGTGTTTGTCATACTATCGCTTATTTAAATTTACATTGAGTGATAACCCTACATAATGGTAATAAGTTTTTTTTTTATGTTTCTCGGAGATGGTTGACTGTAATCTTCGTGCAGTTGATGACTTACTTTTTCCCAACAGTAACCATCATATTACAACCTATTGTGCAATTTCTCACTATAATTCATCAGTAAACATTGATCTGAAATACTCTAACTTTAGAAGTGCAGATAAGTTATTCTTAAATAGTTATTTGAATGGCATTTGTATTCGAATAAGAACAATGTAAATTTAGTATAAGAGTTGTACAGCAGTTGTTTGTATAATTCTATATCACCTTTCGCGCTTTTGAAGGGTATTAGAAGCTCTAATTTTCCTACCTGGTTTAGTAGTGAGCTGAAAAAATTAGTTAAACAGATAAAGATTGTTCATTAGTGTTTGAAGAAAACAGGATTTTTCTTGGTTTACGAAGCATTTCCATTCTTATGTGAAAACTGTAACCAATTTCTGATGTTTCTTAGTACGGCAAGATGGATACGTTGTTAACCCCGCCCAATATTCTTGAAAGACTATCAGAGTGAAAACTTAAAAGATTTCGTAGATATGTCTGCAAATTACTTGCCCACTGTCCATATCACGAGAGATATAGATTATGATAGGAATTTAAAATATTGTATTAAAGTAATTTTTTTAAAAGCAAATATATCTGATTCCAGTTGTCAGTATGATCGCGATGGCGTCCCTGCCTTAATGCTATAAGCTTATATATACATATATATATATATATATATATATATATATATATATATATATATATATATATATATATATATGATTGTGAGCTTTGAGTCTCCATTTAAACATAATTTTCAATCTGTCTTTAACTACTGGAATCTTTTTGATGATTTTTATACAATCCATTTATAAATCTGGCGATAAAAATAATGCAGAAAATTATAGAGATATATGCATCCATTCAGATATTCCAATAATTTGTGATTCTCATGTTGCATCTCTTTTATCTTGAGAAAGCACGAACTTACTGACCTATCAGGGTTAGTTGTTGAATGCCTCTGAAAAATATTCAGTTGGCATCATTATTAATGATTTCTCCAAAGAGTTTAAGAGAGTTGATCACCGACTACTTGAGATCAAACTCGCAGTATAAGGTTATGGAAGTCACGTTTTGGAGTGAATACGCAGTTTTCGTAGTAGAAGATTTCAGTTGGTGAAAATTCACAATGGCGTTTCTATCGAGATTACTGTTCTGTCTGAAGTTCCACAGGGGTCACACTGGGGTCTTTGTTAACGATATAGTGTTTTGTCGATCGCTCTATATTTCTTATGTTCGCTGACGATTTAAAAATTTTCAGATCAACCTTAAAGGATTGCATTCTGCTCCAGAATGATGTCAATAACCTGTTTATTGATCATAATAAAATTGTACTTAGTCCCAACATAAATAAATGTTATTGCATATCTTATTATAGGTCTCCACATTTTTATGTTAATAATACTGTTCTACCCAAGGCAGATGAAGTTAGGGACCTAGGTAGACTGCTGGACAAAGCTCTACACTTATTTACAAACCATATTAACATGATTAAACAAAACGGATATAAAAAGCTTGGATTTATATCTAGAAATTATAAAGATTTTTAATGTAAAACTTGTCAGTTGTGTTGTGATATCTAGTCTCACCAGTGAGCTTTGATCCCCCTTTTGGCAGACGCATATACAGGCCATCCAAAGTGTACAGAATCGATTACTGCGATCTTGTGCTAGTAAAAGAAATAATGTGTACTTGTTAAAATCTAGAAGTTTTTATTCAGATCTGTATTTTAGGTTTACATCCATAATAGGTAATATTGATTGTGATTTTCTTTTAGAAGGTTAAATTTTAACATAAATCATCTCACTAGCAATAGAGATGGATCTTTTCGCTTCAAACTATGTTATGCATTATCCTTAAATGAGATCACGGTGAAATTTTGACAAAAACAAATACTTTTCATGTTAATTTTTTAAGGTATTTCGAAAGTTATAATAAACATGCAAGAATTGTATCTTGGCTATAGAAAACAAAACAGAAACTTCTGAGGAGAGTAAATCTCATTTTATTTTTAACAAAGTTATTTGTTTCATGTGTGATAAATTTTAATTATAAACAATAATACAAGTTTCACAGGATTTTCTTAACTAGCAAAAAGTAAAAAACAATAAATATAACTAATAATGTATAGCCAGAACACCTAAACTTAAAAACTACTGTTTAATTTAACTCATAAAGTAAATTCTACATACCGTGAGTGTCAAAAGGTGGTGATCCTACCAGAAGAGTGTAGAGAAGACATCCAAGGCCCCATACATCGACTTCCAGTCCGTGAGAACCCCTAGTTGCTACTTCAGGAGAAATAAAGTTGGGTGTTCCACACATTGTCATATGTTTTTCATCAGGGCGACTTAATTGGGTAGCCAAACCAAAATCAGCTATTTTCTGGAATTAATTAAATTACTTCTGATTTCTGCAAGAAGATATCTTTGCTCCACTCTCAAAACTGAGAAACTGGAGGTTTTGAGGAAGAGCAAAATACTACAATCATTTTTTTAGGTTGCCTTTAAAGAACACTATTTGCAACCTAGGCGCTGGCATTATACTATCATACTTTTTATTAGTAGTTTAAAATTGCATTTTAAATTTGAAATCATTAAGGAGTGATAATTTCCATTTCTAGAGAAAAAAAAAAACACAATGGTGTCGCGAAATCACTCTGTTTCTCAGACATTTGTGATTTGTACTTTTATTGCGTTAATAAAATCAGGGTCTCAAAAATCATGCGACTCCATAAATGACAAAATAAGCTACCGATTACAAATATATGACTGTTAGTAGTAGACCAAAATAAGCAATTTTGAGGACACAAAAAAACCGGTGCCAGTGACGAGAAAAAAATTATTTACTGCTGTATGACTTATAATTTATGGGATTTTGTTTTTAAACAAATTACATTACTCAAGTACTATTACTACCACTTTAAATAAGTTTTTTTTGTTTAGCCTTTTGTATTTTAATTATATCAATGCCAACATGATTATAATAATTAATTAACTTTACATCCCCCCCCCCTCATTTTTCTATCCATGTGTTCATTACAATAAGCATCAAGATGTTTATAAATACAACTCTTACCACTTGCATATCTTTAGTTAACAAAAGATTGGTTAAAGATATGTCCCTGTGAAGTATCTTGTGAAAGTGAAGGTACTTAATTCCTTCTACAACTTGCTTCATAATACTGCTAGCTTCATTTTCAGTAAGCATCTAGAAAAATAAAAGTTCCTAATTTATCTTTAACTATTCTACTTCTTACTCTCCATTTATCAATTATTATTAAATTGAACTGATAAATTTGTATTAAGATTAAACCACACAGAATTCCAGTTAGATTTTAATTAAAATCATAAAAATCAAGATTCTGTCCAGTCTGACGGAGGACTTCAATGCAACCTCGATATATATTTAACATACTAAAAATGATATATTAATTTTAATGCAAAGGAATAGTAACAAGTTAGCCAAGTCAGTAGCATCATGAATAATTTGTAAAAATTAATTTTTATATTAATAATTCATTGCCTATATTTATGTGAACTTATTTGGATATATTATATGGCATACATAAAACGATGTAATTTCCAAAATAACTATTTAATTTATAAAACATGAAAACTAGTAGACACTGAAAAATAAAAGTATGTACATAGACATTTCACAATTTCTAAAATGATATCAGTTTTATTAATCTCAAAATAGATTAATCCCGCAAGATATTTTCTATATGATATACATTATGAATTCACTTTCAAATGCTAATACGCTCTTTTATTATGAACTTGAATTTTTAATTCGTTAATATCATCAAAAAAAGATATTCGCCAGTGGTCAATTTTGTTTGCGAATTTGGTAATTAACGGCTCCTAAAATAATTTAGAGCTTTTAGGGCACTTAATAAACTAACGTGAACAAACCCTTAAAATGAATTAAAATGATGGGGATACCATGAAAATATATTTTTATTATTTAAGTTTAGAATTTTATTTTTTATTTCCGACCCTGTAGGTTTTTTTTTCTTCAATTATTTATTTTGATGACACTTGACCGCAGAAGTTTTGGCTATGATTTACTAACAGGAACCCACCCTTAACGCAAAAAAATAGGAGATTAGAATTTTATTTTTTATTTTCGACCCTGTAGGTTGGATGAAATGTTTTTTCATTCTTAAGTTATTTAGGTCGATGACACTTGATCTTAAAACAAGTTTGGCCGTGATTTACTAACAGGAACCCACCCTTAGCATAAAAAAATAAGGGGGTAATAAGAATTTTATTATTTATTTCCAACCCAATTAAGTTATATTGAATTGTTTTTTCTTCCCATATTTACTTCCATGACACTTAACTACAAAAAAAGTCTGGCCGTGATTTAGTAACAGAAACCCACCTTTAGCGAAAAAAATTCTATTTTTATTTCCGACCCTGTGGGTTAGATTGAACGTTTTTTTTTAATATTTTATTTCGAAGACACTTGACCGCAAAAAAAGTTTGGCCGAGATTTACTAACATAAATCCACATTTGGCGCAAAAAAATTGCGGTGAGATTAAAATTTTATTTTTTATTTCCAACCAGGTTACATTAAACGTTTTTTTTTTTAATTATTTATTTTGATCACACTTAATAGCAAAAAAAGGATGGGCATGATTTACTAACTGAAAACCACCCTTAAGGAAAAAAAAATAAGGGCGAGACTAGAATTTAATTTTTTGTTTCGGACCCTGTACGTTAGATTAATTTTATTTTTTTTTTTCAATAATTTAGTTCAATGCCACTTGATCGCAAAAAAAAATTTGGACCTGATTTACCAACGGGAAGCCAGCCTTAGCACAAAATAGGAGTGAGATAACAATTCTATTTCTTCAATTATTTATTTCGATAATACTTGACTACAAAAGTTTGGTAGTAATTTATCAACAATAATCCACTCTTAGCTCAAAAAATTAGGGGTGAAATTAGAATTTTATTTTTTATTTCCGACTCTGTAGATTAGATTGTCGATTTAAGCGCAGTAATGATAGTTTAGTTGGTAAATAGCGACTAAGATTTTGTAATGTTCAAGTATCGTCGAAATAAATAATTGATGGGAATAAAACTTTTACCCTAAGCTACACGCTGAGAAATAAAAAATAAAATGCTAATCTTACCCTAATTTTTGGCGCTGTGAGTTCCGTTTAGTAAATCACGATCAAACTTTTTTGCCGTCAAGTGTCTTCAAAATAAATAATTAAAGAAAAAAAAATGTTCAATCTAACCTACAGGGTCGGAAATAAAAAGAGAATTCTAATCTCGCCCCTATTTTTTGCGCTAAGGGTAGGTTCCCATTAGTAAATCACGGTCTAACTTTTTAGTTGTCAAGTGAGATTGAAAAAACTAATTTAAGAAAAAAACGTTCTATCTAACCTACAGGGTCGGAAATAAAAAATAAAATTCTAATATAACAGTACAACCAGAGACTGGGTCAAGAAAGTAGAAATTATTGATGAAACACTGCTGAAACGCAATAGTTGTGAAAAAGTAAGCATAGCCTCATTTAAAGAACAAGTTAACAGGGAAGAATCATAGACATAAAAAGAGGGGGGAGCACGGTGCTGAGGAACTTGGATATGATGGGAAGCATCACATGGTCGTTTGAGTCAAGGGAGTATAATTCCATCTTATTCTGCAACTTAAGCAAGGCATTTGCCTGTGTTGATCATGATCTCATTAAAAAGCTGCACTACTATAACTTTAATGAGAGCAGATGCAAGCTTATAAAATCTTATTTGGAAAATAAAAATCAAGTGTGTAAGTTGGCGAGAAGTGTTCAGTCAGGGGTGAGATATCGATAGGGGTACCCCAGAATTCAGTGTTGGGGCTCATACTCTATAGAAATGGCCTACCTTTGGGCAGAGACACTGCAGATTTCACGCTCTATACCGATGACACCACTCTCTCAGTTTCAGCTATACCTTTGGAAGAGGCTCTGGCGATTGGTACGGTTTGGTACCAGGGAGTGGTTTGATGCAAATGGACTGCTTCTAAATAAAAATAACGAAAAAGTAGTATTTTCCCTATGTGACTTGGGGGGGCACAAATGGGGATTTCCCGAGTACTAAATTCTTGGGAGTCCGGATTGATTCTGCCCTTACTTGGGAAACGCATATAGAGCAGATTTTGAGAAGGCTCCATAGCATTCAGTAATGTCATACGCACTGCTTGTCTGGGGCTCCGCATTACGGACGGCTCGAGTGTTTGGGCTTCAGAGAAAGGCTGTAAGGATGATGTGGGACTGAAGAGCAGCATTTTCGGAATTGAAAATTCTAATATTGCCTTCGTAGTATATACTGGATAACTTAATGTATGTCAAAAAATACAAAGACAGTTTCAGAATGCACAGTGAGATCCACAACAAGGATACAGGACACAAAGGCAACTTGATGCCTGCATATTTTCTTTTGGGGAGGTGTCGGAATGAATCTGGTGGTCTAGCAATAAAAGTCTTTAATGTTTTTCCTCTGTCATTGAGAGAACTTCCAGATAATCTTTTAAATATAGTATAAAACAAATTTTAATCCAAAATGCATTTCATAATTTTAACGAATTTATTCATTACAAATTTTAAGCTAAACCCAGCCTAGGTTCTCTGTGCAATGTATTTAAAAAGAATTTTAAATGTGAATGTACTTGTATCGTTTTTTTTTTATTTTATTTATTGATGCATGTAAGTGTTGTAAAATATAGTACTAATTGAATAAATTGAAAAAAAATTTAAATATCTGTCATGTTCTTACTTTTCATTAATGACCTAACCTATATTTTCCGGGAGTGTTCCTACCATTTCTTTGCAGATGATTTAAAGATTTACAAATGACTGGCGTGTCTCAGAGATTACTCTATATTGCAGAATGAAATCTCCAAACTGGTTTCCTGGTGCATAAACAATGAAATATTTCTCAATATATCGAAATGAAAGATGATTTCTTTTTCTAGGAAGAAAAAACCCATTGGGGTTGGAAATAGAAAATTAAATTCTCATCTCGTCCCTATTTTTTTGTGCTAAAGTAGGATTTTTGTTAGTAAATTAAGACACCTCTTTTTGTAGTCAAGAATCAACCTAATGAATAGTTGAAGAAAAAAAATTGTTCAATCTAACATACAGGACTGGAAATAAATAAAATTCTATTTTCAAATAATAAGAATCTATGCTCCATGTCATCCTCACCCTTTAAATCACTTTAAGGGTTAGTTCATGGTAGTTTCCTAAAAGCTCAAAAATTATTTTAGAAGCCATTAATTATCAAATTCATAAACAAAATTCACTACTGATGAATATCCTTTTTTGATGATGTTATTGGAAGAAAAGTTCAGGTTCACCTTTTATTAGCGTTATTTATGCAATACTTTATATATACATTAATAAGAAACTGACCATAAGGTAGAAAATTAATTTTAAGAAATGTGAACTCAATACATATTCATATTATTAAAAATATATAAATATATAATTCACTATTATATTTTGCATGTTATTATTAGCTCCTCTTTACTTACAGAATTTGGTACAAGTGATAAGGGTTCACATTATATAATTCTAGAACTATCTGTTACATTTGTTTATTATATGACTATGTATGCTTTATTGGTAAGTAACCAAAAATTAAATTTTAAGGTTTAGTAGGAAAATCTGGTTTTTACTGGTTGCCTCATATTAATTAACAAAAAAAAAACATTCTATGTATTACTCACTTTGCGTTTAATGTATTGCTGGAGCTCACCATTGTGGCATAATTCAAGTATAAGGTAAACATAGTGTGCATCTTCAAAAAAAGTATAAAGTTCTAATATTGAAGGATGTTTTAAACGAGAATGGATCGACACCTCTTGCTGAACCCTGCTTACCATCCCTTCAGCCTGCATAAGTTTTTTATCAATCTACAAAATTAATATGAGGATTTCCATAATTTTGTTGAAAATATTTTGTAAGATAAGTATATTTTACCATTTTTATAGCAACATCCATGAAAGTTTTACGACATCTTGCTCTGTACACAGAGGCAAAACCACCTTTTCCTAGTAAGTTGTGGACTTCATAATCCTAAAATTACATGTAACTGTTTAACCAATTGCCACTGAACCACAATAAGAATATTAATATTATTTTTAACGGTTGTAAACAACTAAACTAACCTCAATTCTATCGCTAAAAGAATTTGGGCTATTCATTTTAAAATAAGACAACTAAAACTTTGTCGAAATACTTTAAATTAAGTTAAATTGCACAAATATATATGAGAATAAAGAACCGTAGATGATTTATGTTTTCTGAAATTTTTAAAATTATCGTTATACATTGTCCTTGCCCCTGCTTTGTTTACGGGGCCAGATAAAAACTAGACAGTCGGTCATCAACGAAAACTTATAAAGATTCGTCTGATGCGAAAACCATAAGGATATGTCAATTTGAACGAAAAACGCTGAATATAATTTCATTCCGAATAAACGTTATACGACTATTTTTTTAGACAAAATATTTTTATTAGACCCGTAAAGTTTAATTTCCAAAATGTCAAATTTAAACATAAGCCCGTACTTCTGGGCATGCCCATAACTAAATGTTCATTTGATCATAGACACGACCAAACTTGGAAAATCTAATAGTCCTGATTTTGACAAAATCTAGGCAGAGAGAGAGAGAGAGAGTGAGATAACCACAAAAGATGGGTGATATCTACGAGTTTAAAAAAATAAAATGAATTGAGCTGTCGGACCAAAAATGTCCGTAATATGCTTGTCGCCATACTGGGGAAAAAGTAGTTTTGGCAAGTCAAATTAACTGTCAAAAGTCAAAAAATAGTGTCATGCTATTGTTATAAAGTTATTGATTGCCATTAAAATATTTGTTCTTTCCCTGGATTAAATTTATTTTATATTACTTAAAAAACAAATAATATAAACATAGCCATCAGTCAAATATTTAAGTGTAATAAATATAGACCACAAAATTATATTAAATTGGCACTCTAGAACTGTTAAACAAAAATGCATACAAAGAGCCAAATACTTTAGGAGTCTAATATATAAAGAACAAGGGATATCAAGACAAACAGCAATTCATACAGGGTGTTTCCCAATAAGTGCCAAAAATTTTAAAGTTATTCTTGAGCTAATTGCGAAACGATAAGAAATACTCTAAGATTATTTCAACTAATACGCTCTTCAATGAGACGAAGATCGGATGCTTGTGTTATAGCTGAGGGTGGTCACTTTCAACATTTGTCGTAATTTCTGTTATCAATATTTTGTTACTGTTGTCCGAATTCTATTATTATTATGTTGCATTTTTTTCTTAGTCCCTCTTGGTTAAAACAAATATGAAATAAAATTGATTAAAACAAATTCATTACGACTTTTTACTTATATGTTTTCTTTTTTTGTGGAAAAACTATTGACTTTTAGAGAAGAGACAAAAAAGTTTCACAAGAAGGTGGGAAAGCTAATTGAGTAATCAAATCGTGTCAGTGGCTCCTGAAAAATAGTTCGAGAGGGTAAAATTGTACAGACCCGGAAAAAAGTACGACTCTGTGTATTATTTCACATGATAATAGTTTTTTATGAGAAATGTAAAAAATGTGTATTCCAAATTTGACTTAATTATCTTTAAAAACAAATGATATAAATTTAAAAAATTAAAAATAATAATAAATTTTAACACCCTGTATCTTAAAGACTAAGCATTATCAGATACATATTTATATTAACTTTTATGTTTAAAATTATCTCAAAAATAATTCTTTACAAATTTTCACACTTATTTGGAAACACCCTATATATTCAAAACAAAATGCCTATGTCAGTTGGAATACATGCCCCATAATTACAGTAATTGCAGAAAGCTAGCATTGATAAACCTTGAAATGATGGAAATCACAGCTCTATGTAGTATGACTAAAATCCATCATCCTATCAATCCACTATATAAACCATCCAATCAATTATTGTATGAATTCACTAAAGATTCAACCTCTTACTGCAATATTTCCTATCCTGAGAACGAAGTTTGCAAGAAAACCTGAAACTTGACCAAGGATTGAGGAACTGTGTAAGACCAAGAACCGAAACCAAAGGTCAGCCGGAAGACCTCCATTAATGATACTGACAGATCTCACATTCAACCTTTTACTTGTTTTTTACTTTGGTCCTGGAGAACAAATGTGCCATAAATAAAGTTTTTATGATGAAGGATCTCGTTCGATGGCCAGTCGGGTTCATATTTATGTCTCAATAAATTATAATTATAATAATATTTATTTACTTTTAGTGTAATATAGTGTTTAACACAGCCTAGGTATGTGAAATTTTGTAGTTAACGTATTTAAATATAAAATTTATAACTTATTTAAATAAAAGTTTCCAATATTTTGCAAATTATTATTTGTCAAATTTTTTATAAGTTGTGCCGATGAAAACAATTATGTTAGACTTAACTATTTAAAATCAAGATACTTGGCTGCTATGGACATATGAACTGCTATGTGCATATTACTTGTTTGTTAAGTTATAAAGGGTGTTTTTTATAGAGGTATAGAACTTTTAAATGGAATAAAACAAAGATGAATTTTTTAAATTGACATGAAATTTACTTTATTCGAAAGATAACCTTCTGGCATTATAATTTAAATATGACTTCTGGCATACGACCGCCACGGCTGGCTCGGACGTAGTCTAATCTGGAGGTCCAATTTTCGATGACTTTTTCCAACATTTGTGGCCGTATATCGGCAATAACGCGTAGACTAGCGACTTCACATATCCCCACAGAAAAGAGTCTAGCGGCGTTAAGTCGCACGATCTTGGAGGCCAATTCACGGATCCGAAACGTGAAACTATGCGGTTACCAAACGTTTGCTTCAATAAATCAATTGTGGCACGAGCTGTGTGACATGTTGCGCCGTCTTGTTGAAACCACAGCTCCTGCACATCATGGTTGTTCAATTGATGAACGAAAAAGTCAGTAATCATGGCTCTATAGCGGTCACCATTGACTGTGACGTTCTGACCAGCATCGTTTTTAAAGAAGTACGGACCAATGATTCCACCAGCCCATAAAGCACACCAAACAGTCAGTTTTTCTGGATGTAACGGTGTCTCAATATACACTTGAGGATTATCATCACTCCAAATACGGCAGTTTTGTTTATTGACGTATCCATTCAAACAAAAGTGAGCTTCATCGCTAAACAAAATTCGCTTATGAAAATCGGGATCAACGGCAATCTTGTTTTGGGCCCATTCACCGAATCTACGCCTTGCTAGGTGATCGTGTGGCTTCAATTCTTGCACCAGTTGGATTTTGTAAGCACGCAAACCAAGATCTTTCCGCAAAATCTTCCATAAAGTGAATGGACACATATCCAATTCCTGTGCACGATGGCGGATAGACTGATTCGGGTCTTCCTCTACGCTACGCTCTACAGCAGCAATGACTTCTTCTGTACGCACTGTACGACGTCTCTGTGGATGCGTATTATCATTTAGAGTAAAAGTGGTGCGAAAGCCTTCCATAGTTAATCGAATTAATTGCTCTGATGGATAATTATGTTGACCGTAAAATGGACGTAGTGCGCGATACGTATTTCGAACAGAACTATGATTTTCAAAATAAATTTGCACAATTTGGAAGCGTTGTTCAGGCGTCAGTCTATTCATGTTGAAATGCCAAACCAAACTAAACATAAATCACTTGACAGCTGACAAAATGGCCGCCAGTTAAAAAAGTGTTGCCAACTTAAAGTTTTATACCTGTATAAAAAACACCCTTTATAAAATAAATTTAATCCAGGGAAAAAACAAAGATTTTAATGACAATCAATAACTTTACAATAATAACAACAATGACACTATTTGTTGACTTTTGACGGTTAATTTGACGTGCCAAAACGTCACTTTACCCAAAATGGCACCAAGCATACTCCGGGCATTTGTCGTTTGACAGCTCCATTATAATCTGTCATCCATTTTATTTTAAGAAATCCATGGAAAGAGCGCTATATTACCTAACTTTAACAGCTGTTTATTTTACAGTTGAGATTAACTTGTCTTTTTATTTTTAAATTTGAACTGGGCCAAAAAATTATTACAATGAAAAGAATTCAAAGTTTTTTTGTTACGGTAAAATAAAATACTACCTGAATTTATAAAAAAGTACCATGGCCTATATTATGTGTTAAAATGTAATATTTTCATTTGTTCAAAAACTGCTACATATCCCTCTGTAAATTTCAAATTCTTGATAATTAGGTTTGTAATATATATATATATATATATATATATATATATATATATATATATATATATATATATATATATATATATATATATATATATATATATATATATATATATATATATATATATATACAGGGTGATTCAAAAATCGATCACGAAACTTAAGGGGGTGATTCTACTTGACAAAATAAGGGTAGAGCTTCATATAATTTTTTTTCAAAATGTCATTCGTTTTCGAGTTACAAGCCGTCCAAGTTCAAGTTTTTATTTTTTGTTTTTTGAATTACTCGCTTACAGGAAAACCGATTTGACTAATATTTGAAAGATAGGCTAAGTCTTCTGCGCTTCATCATTTTAGTAACAATTCACATTGATTGTTTGCCGCTAGAGGGCACTTTACCTACATTGAAAATTGTTTTTTTGTCATAATTTTTTAGTGCTGACAGCTACAGTAGTTTTTGGCATAATTTCTGAAAGACTGATGCCAGGCCTTTAAAAAAGGTGCTCTTTATTTACATCGCTAAACCCAACGGTTTAGACGTAAATCACCCTTAAAAATTAAGTGGTAAATTTACTTTTCTCATTTCATTACCACCAGCTACCAGGTAAATAGCTATCAAAGTATACTAGAGCTGTCAGTTTAACATCAAATAAATTCGCTTTTTAAACTATTTAATTTATAATCTTAAAATAACTAATAGTAGCTAATCAGTAAATATTCATATTATGGATTATTGCGATATACATTTAATTGATAAAAATTAATGAAACAGTACTAAACAAACTAAAAAAGATTCTCAAAATGTCCCCCATTTTCTTCCATACATTTCCTAACACTCTTCAAAAAATGTCGCCTAACTCGATGAAAAATTTCTGGTGTTTCTTTAATAATTTGGCACTTTTCGATTATCCTGAAGCGAAGATCCTCGACGTTGATTACTGGAATATCGTACACCAATTGTTTCAAATGACCCCAAAAGAAAAAATCCATAGGATTAAGGTCTGGTGACCTCGCTGCCCATGCCAATGGTCCACTTCGTCCTATCCATCGCTCAGGATACGTTGCATTCAAATACTGTCGGACACGTATACTAAAGTGGGGCGGAGCTCCGTCTTGGAGGATCCACATGTTGGCCCTTACTTCCAATGGCACATCTTCCAGATACAATGGGAGACGATTTTGGATAAAATCTAAGTATACGTCACCAGTTAATGGGCCATCAAAGAAATGAGGACCAATAAGGTAATCTCCTATTATCCCTGCCCACACATTTAGTGAAAATCTACGATGATGTTTCGTTTCTACCACATTGTTTGGGTTCTCGTAAGCATATGTGTGGATGTTGTGTAGATTTGTTATGCCATCACGAGTGAAACCAGCTTCGTCAGTGAATAATATGACGCCAATTAATCGATTATCGTGTTCATACTTAGCTAGGATCTGATTGCACATTTCCAACCGTCTCGGCCGATCATCGTCATAAAGAGCCTGCACCTTTTTTGAATGAAACGGGTAGAGTTGTTCTTCTCTTAGTATCCTCCATGAACTAGCCTGACAGAGCCGCACTTCATTCCCAATTTTTCTAGTACTAATACCTGGATTATCTTCAATAATTTCAAGCACTCTTTCTTCTTGTTGCACGTTTCTAGCAGTTCTAGGTCTTCCCCTATTTCCATTATAACTTTTAAAGGAACCACATTCCGCAAGCCTCCTGTGCACACTGGAAAATGTTTGAGCATGAGGGATATTTCTTTCCGGATAACTCTCCATATAATATCTTCTTGCCAACTCTGCATTACCATTTGCTTTTCCATAACAAAACTGGATATCACAATATTCGATATTTGAATATTGGTGATTAGCCATTATTAGTTATTTTAAGATTATAAATTAAATAGTTTAAAAAGCGAATTTATTTGATGTTAAACTGACAGCTCTAGTATACTTTGATAGCTATTTACCTGGTAGCTGGTGGTAATGAAATGAGAAAAGTAAATTTACCATTTATTTTTTAAGGGTGATTTACGTCTAAACCGTTGGGTTTAGCGATGTAAATAAAGAGCACCTTTTTTAAAGGCCTGGCATCAGTCTTTCAGAAATTATGCCAAAAACTACTGTAGCTGTCAACACTAAAAAATTATGACAAAAAACAATTTTCAATGTAGGTAAAGTGCCCTCTAGCGGCAAACAATCAATGTGAATTGTTACTAAAATGATGAAGCGCAGAAGACTTAGCCTATCTTTCAAATATTAGTCAAATCGGTTTTCCTGTAAGCGAGTAATTCAAAAAACAAAAAATAAAAACTTGAACTTGGACGGCTTGTAACTCGAAAACGAATGACATTTTGAAAAAAATTATATGAAGCTCTACCCTTATTTTGTCAAGTAGAATCACCCACCACATAGTTTTTATAACAATATCTTTCATGACTCGAGTGTGTTTTCGGGGTCGCTGATCAAGAATCTGAAGTCAGAAATCGAAAATTTCCAAATCCAAAACAGCAGATCCAATACGATTAATTTTTTTTTGTTTAAATTTTTTTATTATCATATTTTTCGTGACAAACTTGTTACTTGCTGATTTCCGGAGTGGCTGATAAAAATCTGAAATCGGAAACTGAAAATTTTCAAATCCAAGATGGCGAATCAAATATGGTTGATCCTTTTTTGGTTAGAATTTTTTATTATCATATTTTCCGTGTTATTTTTCGGGATCGTTAGTCACGAATCTGAAGTTAGAAATTGAAAATTTTTAAATACAAGATGACGGATTAAATATGGCAAACCCATTTCGTGGTAACAATTTGTGCAAAAATGGCTCAGCAATATTTTATCCGCCATCTTGGATTTAAAAATTTTTAATTTCTTACTTCAGTTTCGTGATCAGCGGCCCCGAAAATCTTCTAGAAACAAGGTTGGTACAAAAAATATGGTAATGAAAAAATATAAGCAAATAGAGATCCGCCATTTAGAAACTTGAAAATTGGAATTCTTGTGCAGCGCCCTAAAAAACCATTCTATTCTGTTCTCACTTTGTGAAATTTTACAGGCTATTTTAAAGGGATTCGTTGCGGCTCCACATGGGTGTCTTGCCTCCCTCCGCCTACCCTTTATAATGGAGCTGTAGGTCTTAAATATGTGAAGTTGGGTACTGAAATGATCCGGGTAATACTGGGATATATAATTTTCAATCCCCAATTAAAAAAGTTGTTGAATTGAAATCTTAACCAGCTAAAATAGAGATCCTTCAAATATTTATAATTATTTCTCACGTTTTTTTGCGAATATGGCATCCTAAACGGCCGCCAGAACCAACGAGTATCAAAAAACACATTTTTCATGGCATGGGACTGTTCACTTCAAATTTTCCAAATCGAGAATAGGGTCCTTAATGCCACTAAAATATATGGTTGTCTCGATTCTCATCCGAAAACTGTTACGCAAATCATCAAAAAATTACAAGATAATTTTGAAAAAGTGAATATTTTTGCCATGTGATGATGAAATATGATTATGATACTTTTTACTCATGGTGTGGTCATAAATACCATGAATTCGTAGAAAATTTAGAAAAATATGTATATTAGGCCCCCATATTGGATCAGCAGTCTTAAAAATATTTGTTTTATAATTCTTTATTTTAACGAGTTGATATAAATCATTTAAAATTATAAAACCCGTTTTTTTTTGCTAAAACTGCCATTGTGGAATGCAGATATCACAAATACTGATCGAAAAAATTCACTGTTAAATTTAAACTATTAAGCGGAATTCCTCTTTTTTTTTCGCATTTCTAGTATTAAATAAAATCGTTCTCGATTGATTTTTTAAAATGTTTTTGTTGACAGTTGTTCATATTTAATTTTCCGGCTGGAAAATTGTAATTTAAATGTAAAATTTTTCAGTAACAAACTCAGAAATATTCGGAAACATAACTGATATAATATATTTTGATCTCCGTTTTTGGAATATAAAACTCAGAATTATAACAAGTTAAATATCAATGATCTCGGCGTTATGGGTTGACTATATAGCTTTAACTTTAAATTCGAGATGATAGGATCATTTTTAGGGAAATATTGGGAATAAATAAAATATAATTAATATACGTCAATTACAAAACTATAATAATCACAGCAAATATTTTAAATATCTAAGTAGGTGTAAAAAATAAATTATTTAAACAAAATTTTCAAACATATGGCATAAAAATCTTCAATTTTTCTTATCATCTTCTCTCTATTTGACCATAATTCTTTTACAAGCTCTGTATGCAGCAATTTTTACATCTGAAAAAATGAAAAAATTATCAAACTAAGATTTTAGGGCATAATATAGCACTTTATTCTTTTTTAAAGAAATTTGTAACCTACTGTGATAATTATTCAGCTAGGATGAGTTGGGATATGGATCATGAATCGGAAAAAAATAGTTTTTCTATTTGCCGAGCATATTCAAGGCTCGGAAAAGCAGTTTACCTGAGCAATAATACACAAGAATTAAAAACTGACTAACTTGGTCGCTACGAAAAAACAGTAGCGATCCTTGAAAATGCTTTCAAAAATAAAGCAAAACGTCGGCAAGGGGAAAAAAAATCGGTTTTCCCCGATTCATGATTCAAATCTGAATTAATCTTGGCTGAATAATTTTATTCATTCTCCACCAGGGATTAGATTATAAAATCTCGTTTCGAATCACATACTCGATACGAACCCAAATAATGTTAACCGTGACTTATTAAACACCAATTTAAACAGAGTTAGTTATATTATTTCTAAAAATTTCATTTTCACAATTTACAAGAATCCTAATGATTCAAAGTTGTTGATTTCTATGTAAAGATTTATTTGTTGACATATACAAGGTGTCCGGAAATTCCGCTCATATACTTTGAAGGGAGATTCTACATGTGAATATTCTATGGCCGTTTAAACGTGGATCTCGACTAAGGATTTTTATTTAATATCTTGCACTGATTGTAAAAAATAAAATGAGTGACAGATTAAAATTTAGTTGTAAGTCAAAAAATGTACGTTGTATGCTCGTCACCATTTTGGGGAGAAAGTAGTTTTGGCACGTTAAATTAACCGTCAAAAGTCAAAAAAATAGTGTCATTGTTGTGAAGTTATTGATTGCCATTAAAATATTTGTTCTTTCTCTTGATAAAATTTATTTTATGTTACTTAACCACCAACTACTATAGACCAAGCCATCAGTCAAATATTTAGGTGTAAATATAGACCTCACACTTATCTTAAATTCGCACTCTAGAACTGTTAAACAAAATGCCAACAAGGAGATAAATACTTTAGGAGTCCAATTTATAAAGAAAGAGGGAAATCAAGATAAACATCAAAAAAAGCATTATGCCGATGTCCATTGGAATACCTGCCCTTATATATAGTAATTGCAGAAAGCCAGCACTGATAAACCTTGAAACGGTGGAAACCACAACCCTACGTAGTATGACGAAAATCCATCATCCTATCAATCCACTACATAAACAATCCAATCAGTTATTGTATGAATTCACTAAACATCCAGCTTCTTACTGTAAGACTTCCTGTCCTGGCAACTAAGTTTGAAAGAAAACCTGAAACTTAGCCAATGATGGGGGAACTGTATAAGACCAGGGATAAAAACCAAAGACCAGCCAGAATACATCCATTAATGATACTGACAGATCTCACATTCAACCTTTAATATACGTTTTTTATTTTGTAATTATTTGTAGAGGCTTGAAGATCAAATGTATCATAAATAAGGTTTTTATGCTCAAGGTTCTCGTGTGTTGGCCTATTGGGTTCACATTTATATGTCTCAATAAATTATAATCATAATAATATTTATTTAATTTTGTATATATTTTAATGTTTAAAACAGCCTATTTAAATGAAATGCTGTAGTTAATATTATTTAAATATAAAATTTGTTACTTATTTATATAAAAGTTTCAAATATGTCACAAATTACTTCTCAAATTTTTTATAAGTTGTGTTGATAAAAACATTTATGTTAGACCGAAGATTATTATAGTTAGAGCGGTAGCTATTAAAATCTTTGGTTAGACTTAACTGTTTAAAACTAAGATAATCGGCCGTTATGGACATATGTACACATATATTTATGCTAAATAAAACTTTAGATAGTTTTTCCACTTTTTATTCGTACACTGTACGACATATGTTTCGCTATACTATAGCATCTTCGGGCACTGTTTTTAACAGTTAAAGTGAAATGAATTTCCATTAAGTAGCGATTTCATGAATTAATTAATTTAGAAGTATTTATGTCAAATCCATAATCAGAACTAGCCAAAGAAAAATGTTTTTAAACAACACGCTCATACTATGGAAATAGGAATCTCCTGTAATAATTTTGTACGTCTGTAATCTCAAATTTACTTGAAATCTGCGAAACATATTCAACTTTCTAAGCACATTTTAATCAAAAATTAGAAAATACTAAAAATAACGAGATATCACCTGATTAACATTTCTACTGTTTTTTCAAAAAATAAAACGTGTTGAAGAAACGGTTCGCCAACATATGGCTTTCTTAATGACAAGTTATTTTAAAACAACCCAAAATATAATAAAATTTTTTAATCTATTTATTTTTTGTATTGCAGACATCCAGAGATTATAATCAATTGACATGAATTGGATTAGTCAGATGAGTTTATGACGTAATACTGTCATTTTATTTCTTTCTACTATCCGTTTCGTTCAACTACTTATGTTGATAACAATTCGAAAAGCTAGGCGAATTGCTTACACCCTTATCAGTCAGGGACAACCAATTATTTTAGCCCGTATAATTTTCCCATGGTGGCAGCGTTTTCAGTGTTGTTATAAAAAAACTTTCCCTAATATGGCGGATAGGATGGTCCGGACATTTTTAGTTCATTACACGATCAGTACTGTACTGTACAGTACTTTATATGTGTGTGATATCTTGTGATCGTTTATTACTTTGACATTAACCACAAGTTACTCAATGTTTTTTCGCTTGAAATTTATAGTCGTTAAAAGCCTACTTTGATGTTTAGTTTAAACACAAATAAATCAGAATTTATGCATCGATTTAATTAAAGCGAATTTTTTCCTTAAATTATTAGTGATGTTTTACAATATCTTTTTTATGTAAATAGTTTTGCAAAATCATAATTTTTAGATAGAATTTTTAAAACGTGTAAGAAAAATAGGGATAAATAAACCAGATCGCCCCCCTCCTCCCCGTCGGAACATCCCTTATTAAAATTGCCGCTCACTCTTAACATCCAAAAATAACATATATTGACGATTGTTTCAAGCAATTCCAAAGATATTTATAAAAAACCCGTTCGAGGGTCACTTTTAAATGACCAAAGCGCTTTTACGATGCATTTGCAAACCTATATTCATATATATTTTTTTTCATGTGTCCATATGTAGAATCTCTTTTAAAGTATACGAACGGAAATTCCGGACACCCTGTATAATACAAACTATAACCATCCCATAAGCAAACAAAACTGACCAACTTCCATGGTAACTAGATGTTTCTCTAACCCCATGAATAAAAATCTTGACCCTTTTCTAAATTTATTAGGTTCAAAACGAATTCGAATATTGTCTTTTAAAACTCTTACAAATGAGTAAGGATTTTGAACTTAGCGGTTAGGATTTAAAAACAAAAATAATATACTATAGTAACATTTTAGTAAAATATATGCAAACTTTACAAAATTTAAATCCATAAGAAACATATTTTGACTGTATATACATTTATTTTATTCATTGGTTCGATACATCATCATAAGTTCAATTTCTCCCTATAATAAGATTACGCCGCAACACAGATTGAAAATCGCTGTCCTAAGGAGACCGCATATTGAAACACGTTGAAGCATCGATTGTTAAACATGATCACGTTGTTGAATGTAGTGCATCTACAATAAGCGTAAATTTGGTTGCATTCCATTGACAATACGTCAGGTGAGAATGTAACGCCTGGTTATGTATTTTAGTGAAAGATAAGCGATTAGAGGGCTAGAACAATTCAACTTTCTTTAGGAAATCGACTATTACACAGGTTGTCAAATCTAGCCTGCCAAAAGATATAATTGTGTAACGGTTTGATGCGATACTGGATAAATACATTAAATTTTTCAAAAGACCCAATGTAGTACTCGCTAAAACAGTTAGATGTCGCAAGTAATTATTACCGAACGCGTAGACACAACAATCATCCAATGTGATTTAGATTTTAGTGATGTTAGATAAAGTTATCAGAAAGGAGCTGGAGAAAATACCCCATTATTTCTAAAAGGACGTTTTTCTTATCACATTATTTTTTTTAACTGAAACAAAATGTCGTCTAAAGGTAGCTAAGCAAAGATGCAGACTTGTACAACAATTTTGATTGGTTTAAAGTGACGTTATATCTTCTCTGAATATATACCTTAAAATAATTAAGTCGACCAAAGTCTCGATGGACCAAATAGCCGATTATAACGAAGCCTTCATGATAATTGCATCGAATAACTCACATCTACTTACTTCATGATGAGGTGATCTGATCATATTTACAGACAGCAAAGTTTATTATGAGAATAGAGTCCTCCAAAGAAAATATACTTACTTCTTCCACATCGCACTGCACATTTAAACCGCTCTATATTGCTATAGGTAACGTTGTTGTCGCCACATACTGGATTATATTGTTGAGTAGTTAAGCATCTATCTTCACATGCTGATCGAGTGGTTCCCATTCCTGGTACGTTTACTTGTGTAACACCTGAAAGAATATCATTATTTTTAAAAATTAACTGCCAAGTCTAAATTAATAACTAAGAATTTGCACTGACAAACGTAACCATAAGTTTGTAAGTGTTGTGGCTACATACCATAAAAACATGAAAATCATTTTATTTTATTATTAAACTATTAAAAATGAAAAATTTGGCATAACTTCGGGAAACAACTATCTTTGTAGTCGGTCATTTTTATTTACACTTAATTTTCTTTTACAGGTATAACAAACAGAGCGAGACACTGAAGAAAAACGTAAAATTTTAGGTTCAGATATGTATTTTTGAACTTGTGTTAAAGTGATCTCCGAAATTTATTTGAAGGTCATATTCTTTGAAATTAATAATGATTCACGAGGTAAGGTGGAAGACGGTTCAGATAAAAGTTGTAGGGTTTTAACCAATGAATGTTCTGGGTTGGTGGTAACCTTGTTATTAACTTCAAGGTCCTTTTTAAACGTTAAATATGATCACTAAGTAGCCAAAATACACATCTGAATGTAAAATTTCAATTCCGGTATAAAAAATAGGGGTTTCTGTATTTGAAAAGTATGACTTTCAAAAACGACCTCAGGATCAAAAACGAGGTCCCAATCAAATTTCTTAATTAAAATTCTACACTTTTTGTCTAAAACATTTTCCACCATACCTCTTATCTCGTGATTTATTATTAATCTCAAAGAATATGATCCTCAAATGAGTTTCATTCACTGTAACCCAAATGTGAAATTTCTCAATTCAAAAGTAAAAAAAATGACCTTTTAAAACGACCTTGGTGTTAAAGACAACGCCGCTCTCAACTTCCATGGTCGAAACCTTACTTTTGTTCGAAATATTTTCTGGGAAAATGCAGTCCTGGAAGATTATTTAGGTGTCTATGTTATTTTGTTACATTATGTATAATGGTTTATTTGATATGAATAATATATAACTTCCTATTAGATAGATACCATTATTATTATATAATCATTTACGAATCATTTATTTAATAAAAAATATTTGAATCAAGCCTATTCGTATTTAGAAATAATAATTGAGTTATCTGGCTATTCTGGCTAATAAAGAGTATTTAATTTAAATAGAAGATATGGTAAAATAAAAAAATTATAAGTCAACTTTTACCTCGTTATCATGCATATATCTTGCTTATAATAAAAGTGTTTATGTATGTTACAAATTGTACTTCTAAAAATGACTTCGACTTCTCGAAGGCTTTTAACACATTTTTTAAAAGACGAAAAACGACATCATTTTTGGGGGTAGGATTAATGGAGAGTAAAGTATAATGATTTTACATAGCTGCATTGCTGCAAAAAAAAAGTTGAAACTCAGACAGAAAGAACTCTCCCAAAGTGATTTATTGGATAAGACAATGAAATTCTAAATAGATATATTATTTAGAAGCCTAACTTTGATTCCTTAGAAAAAATTAAAACTATGTAGCGTTCTTTATTCAAGTTTATTAATGTTAAATATTCGCCGTAAAGAAGCTTGGACTACTATTTGAGAAGTATTTTAGAGGTAGTAGGTTATTTCAAATCTTACCAAATAGGAGCCATTAAATGTCATGTCTGCCACAATGGTAGTGGGTCTGGATAAAACAGAATAAGATGAAATAATCTATAGCAGAAGTATGTAGATAGCTAAATTTGGATATTTTCAGAAGTTGTTATATTTTGTATATTCTATGAGAAGTAAGTAACCAAATATTCGTAATTTATCGGTTGTTATTCTGTTATTCCTTCATTTGTACAGTTTTTTTTTATATTTAGCACCATATCTAGAGGCTTTATTATAAGAGATGGAAAAAAAATAAATAAGGAAGTTATAGAATTTCTTTCATATTATCTTTAAGATTTTTTTTTTATTCAGATAATAAGAATATATCCAGAGTACAACATGAATACCATAATATATATTCTGTTCGTCGAGTACAATCTACTAGTGCAGTAAGATTCGAAAAATTTAATGAAATGAAAAGTCTTAGGCGAAAAATCAAAACCGTGGTTAGAAATGGAGAAGATAATAAAAATATTTTACTCTATTTTCAAGCTAATTTTTCACTCGTCAAATTATTACTTGATGTGATTATTAGAAGATCCGGAAAGATCTATTCCCGATGCCGCATCATATTCCAATAAATTTTGGTATAAAATTTACACCACACTATAGTAGTATATCATCCTTATAAATTTATGCCAGTGTAGAATTTAACTGAAGAAAATATGACGCAGCGGTTGCCATATTGCTTAGATATGGTACGGAAGATGAGGAGTTTCTAAATAAGAAAAAATTTCACAGACAAAGCATCATTCACGACGTCTGGGATGTTCAGTAGAAAGAATAAACATTATTTATTGGGCAACTGAACACTTTCACCAAATATAGGTCGTAAAAGAGGTCGACATGTCGGCAAATAAGATTATTGAGCCAATTATTTTAATTGGAAATTTAAATGGTGAGCGACATTTAAATTTAATTGAATATAATGTAGAAGATTATTTAGAGAATATCCCAGTTCAGCAACGCAATATTCTAATTTGGTAACAAGATGGCGCATCGTCTCACAATGTGATTAGGGGCCGGCCAATAGCCCAGATTTGAGTCCATTAGATCTTTTTCGGGGGAATTTTTAAAAAACATTTATAATGTAATACTCCAAAACAGAAATATTAACGGAAAAGTTAAACGCACAATAATATTGCTTAACTAAGACCACAGAGATTTTATTTCAAATTCTATTAATCCTCGAACATACCCCTATAGAATTAGCATAACGCCAGAACTAGGGCCCGGTTATTTGAACGCTGAATAACGTAATAATATTTTTATTTATATTTGAAAAAGTGTTAATAAACAGTAGATACTTCATCTCTTGATACACATATACCGATTTTATGCTATCCTTTTCTAATTGCATTATTTAAAAGAATATCATATGATAATCGATACGTTAATTCTAGAAATGAATTTATGATTGCCTAAATTAATATTATTATTATTTTCAATATGTAAACAATATCTAACCATATTTACCAATAAAAATAAGTTTTTAAATCCCCTTTTTGTTAATATTAATTGCAAACTTCGCATTTATAGTAATTTATAACATTTAAAAAGACTGAAAAGAACCACGACAAGAAATTAAACTGAAAGAAATGATAAGTAAACATGTTTATGTCTGTCAAACATCAAAAAAGCCTCTTCCCCACCGACCATAAACAGCCTTCAAACAAATCTATTCTTGTTTAAATCTATAGGGTATGATCGAAGCTATTAATGATAAAATAAGAGAAAATATTTTTAAATGTTAATAATCGTGGAGAATATATTGAAAGTGTAAAGAGATTTTCCTAATTTATTTTTTGTGTAAATATTATTGGATGTCCAATATTTTATTATAATGGAAAATATCTACTTGTTAATCTGATTACTATTACTCCTGTTATTATGATTATTTTCAAGACAAATTGTCTGATTTTTTTCTTCTTCTGAATAACCCACTTTAAATGCTTTCCAAGCCAGTTTAAATACGTATATTACTCAATATAATAAGTATTCGAAACCATATTAAAACATCACAGTGAAAATTAAAATAAAGCATTTGTTTTCCAGGCCACCTTGTTTTTATATATATATATATATATATATATATATATATATATATATATATATATATAACTTAAATATTTAAGTAACGGCTAGTCTGAATACTAACTTATACATTTTTGAAATCAGGAGGAAAAGAACTTTCATTCTAGCAGAAAACATACAAGGTGTTCCATTTAAAAATTTAAATTTGTTTTGTTTCTCAACTTTAGGATACGTCACTGTTTTTGTAAACAAATCTAAAAGATAATATGGACGAAATCCTACAACTTTCGTATTTAAAGTTTTTTTCCATCTCTTATGATAAAGCGTTTGGGCATGTTGCTAAATATGAAAAAAACCTGTACATCATTTTATTATAGTATGGGTATGATTATATTAAAATTATCATTTGAGAACTCAAACCGTAAATTTCGATGTAACACCGACAAACCGTAAACAGGTGCAAATTGAGATTTCATCAGATGATTTATACATGAAAATAACCTATTTATATTTTTTTGGTATGAAATTATCTAAAGAATACATTGACGCAATTTAAATCGAGTAAAAAAAATATTATGTTATAAAAAAATTGTTATAAACAAGTCATTTTTTCAAAATGGCACTTTAAACTAAAAAAATCGTGTATTTTTTACATTTGAGTAAAATCCAACAAAACCAAAGCAATTTATTACCTAAGATGTTATATTTAAAGAAAAAAATACGTGAAAGCAATAGAATTATATTGAGTATTTTTCCCAGGTCTCTGTAATTATTATATTTTTAGAATAGGAATTTTCTGCTTTGAGGAATAACAAATAGATAGATTGAATAATAATAAAAAATTGCATAGGAAGAAGCCAATTATTTGGCAAAATAGCTAAAAAAATCTTTGAAAAAATGTAAATAAGATGGTCGTCTTTCCACTGACAGCAGCAACAATGCACTCGCACTTCTATCTTGTATCTTACATTTTGACTAACTTTGAAACATTAAATATATTAATATTCAATAAATATACTCCAATTTGTCAGTGTTGTAAAAATAAATGAACGTACTTATTTTTATTGAAATGGTAAGCCTCCAGCAGAAAAAAATACAAATGTTATAAATTCGAGGTGACGACGGTTCAGCACTGACAAATCATAGACAGGTACGAATTCGCACCAATTCAAAATTTGTAACTCACTAATTCGGCAGCCAAGAAAACAATGAACTTATACTCAAAGGCATTACGCACTTGAAAGGTCTCACAATTTGTCATAGTGGCGGAATACCCCGGGAAATCGAATGCGTAAAATGTCAGCAACTTGAAAGTCTAGCTAGTGAGAATTCGCACCAGTGTACGGTTTGAGGGTTATAGCTACTTTTATTAGTGCAGTTCTTTTCTCCTTGTTACTTATAGTGAACTAGCTTTGAGAATAAAAATTATTTTAAAAACAGTGATTTAATAAATATTTAGGCAGATACCTTGTGGTGATTGAGTTGTTGATCCACCAAAATCATTTGAATGAAGTAAGTTTGCATTCGAACTACCAGAAAAACTGTGATCATTTTGGGTATCATTATTCTGATTTATCTTCAGCCTGTTAGGTTGAACTAAATCTCGGAACTCATTGTCTTCATCGAAAAATATATCATTGTCGGGAAAACCTAACAACCCTTAAAAACGGTGCAGCTAGTAAAAAATATACTCGGTCATCCGCAAGAAAAAAAAAATGGAAAAACCAATGAATTTTATCTAGACACCCATATTTCTTTTCCGTTGAAAAATAAATTAAAAATCTAGTATCCTTAATTTCTGAATCATGCCCATGACTATGCAAAATTTGAGATTAATAGTTTAGGAAGTGACTTTAAAAAATGGTGGGAAAATGGATAGGTTCACAATAGAAATATACTCTTTGATAAACTATGATAGTTATATTCTATTTATGTATATCTTGGAAAAAATGCTTTTGTGAATGATGTCATATTACTTTGCCTATAAAAAAGCATGCAATTAATATTACCTTTCTGACCCCTATATGTAATCCGTCATATCAAATTTTATCAATTGCACATCAAACTTTGATGCCAAGAAATACCTGCGAATTTCTTGTTTTGGCATGACGCGTTAGATTATTTGATTTTATTAACTTCTTTAGTGAATTTATTTTATATTATCGGACACATAATAATCACCTACGAAAATTAGCACCTTTCTAACCCATAGAATAAAAATTTATTTGCCGTTTTCACACAGAACAAGCTGAAAAAATATTTTGATAGCAAAGAATAATAGGAACTTGTTAGAATTACTTATTAGTAGGTTTAGGCGATTTTTGAAACATCCCAGAGTCGTGCTTTTGGATGTAGCTTTACAATTTATTTACACAGATTCATTCAGGGATAAACGGCCATATGTTTAGGATTCATTTTTTGGGTAGAAAATAAAAGTTTTCTTTTCTACAAACATGTTTCTGACTTGCATCGTTTTCGAGATACTGGGTGTCAAAATTTTTAGAAAAAAAATTGTTTTTTTATTAATTACTCAGAAACATTTTTGCTGATTTTGATAAAACTATAATAATAGGCTTCCTTCAATGTAATTAGAATAAAATTATTAATTCCAGTGGCATCCCAGAGGGTAATCTAATTGTTATTTATAGAAAAAGTCGTTGTACGCCACTGGTTTTCGTATGTTCAATATGTTTTTTTAGATTAAGTAATGAAAATACGATTTTTTATCTCTTAAATTTTTTTCGTATCTCGCTTCGTTTTTGAGAAAAAAATTTAGAAATTTTTCCTTAATCCTTAAAATATACTAAAATAAATACTATTTAAAAGAAATAAAAAGTTGGATGTATCCGTTTCTTGTAATAGAAAAAAGCTCATTTCAACATGAACACCATCATTAAAAAAAATGAAATGCGTCTCGATTTATGAGATTTTTTTTTTATTTTATTACAAAACGGGTAACTTTTAAAAATTCACAAAATTGCTCAAAATGACCACCATCCTTTCAATGCAAAGCTCGCGCCTACGGACGACAGATTCTGCAACTGCTTGAACAATCTTTTCCCGAAGAGTACCTTTGTCGTTGATAGGCTCAGCATAAACTCTGGTTTTTATTATACCCCATACACAAAAATCCAAAGGGGTTAAGTCAGGGGAGAGCGCAGGCCACGGAAAGGGGCTGTCTTAACCGAGACCTACCCATCTTTCCAGAAAATAGTGATACAGTCATCGTCGGACTTGTGTAGTGTAATGAGCAGGACATCCCTCTAATTGGAACCATCTGTTTGCTCTAGCAATTATAGGCATGTCATCTAAGACTGCTTCAAATTCATTTTTTAAAAAATGAAGGAAAGCTGGACCATTTAGTGTTTGAGACAGAAAATATGGACCGATGATTCGTGTTGAAAATTGCTGACTTTTATAGCACGAGGATCTTCGGTCGATCAAATGTGGAAAACGGAAAATTCACTTCTTCGTGGCAAGTCATCAGGTAGGAAATTCTGAACTTTCTGTAGATGATATGCGTCACGACCATCTGCTATCAAAATCCTGTTCACAGTGCTCCGTTTATATCCTAATTGTAAAAAAGATCTTCACGTGCTACTGGAAGGCATTTCGTCGAAGTGCTTTAAGATATTTTGTATTCTTTTTTTACTCGAAGGGGTACGAAAATTCCGTCTCCTCTAGATCGCAATATGGTTGACCCAGTTACTCTTAGAAGTTGAAAAGTAGTGGCAAACACTGATCTGTTGCAGGAAATCTACGGGAATACTCATCTGCGAAAGCGCGCCCATTACCATAAGAGTACCCGTAAACAAACACAATATCCGCGTGTTCAGCTGTATTGTAAATACTTGGCATGATGGCACCGTAGATTACGCATAAACGCACTTAAGATACAATAAAATCTGAATTAATCAATTGACATGTCACAGGCTGTCAACTTTGGCACAAACACAATTTTATTTATTGTTGTCGAGATTGTGCCCGACTACCCTTGATCTAATTTTTGTTGAAATGTTAGATGCAGGGATACGGTTTTAACATTTTTTCTCAAAAACGAAGCGAGATATGAATAAAATTGGAGTGATAAAAAAAACCGTATTTTAAATTGCTAAATGTAAAAAATATTAGACATACGAACAAATAGTGATAAAAATCAATTAAACTACCCTCTGGGACACCATAGCAATTAGTGATTTTATTCTAATTTTATTGAAAGAAATTCTTTATCACCGCAAATAAGCATGCCAAGTTTTACCAAAATCAGCCAAAAGGTTTTTGAGTAATTAGTAAAAAACAATTTTTTCTAAAAACCTTGACACCCTGTTTCTTGAAAAGGAAGCAAATTAGGACACATGTTTATAGGAAGGAAAAATCTTATTTTTACCTAGAAAATCGATCTTAAATGTTTGGCGATTAAACGCTGGCTCACCCTGCATAACAGAATACATGAAATATTGTCTTACTTAAACTTTAAAAAAAGACGAGGTTCCAATTCAACTGTTTTATCTTTTTTATATACACCTATTATTTTTGAACGGGTTTACCGATTAGAATGCAATTTTTTGCCTTATGTTCAGGAAATTGCTGCACTAGTTTCAAGATGGCGCTTATAATATGATCGACATAAGAGTTAATAATATCAAATTCCATCTGCATCATGGTATGGGGGTTTCGAGGTCGAAGAAAATAAATCTAAAATCTAAAAAAAAGTTAAATATGGACTATCGTTTTTCGGGGAGCAGATAACGAATTTCAAATTATTATCCTAAATTTCAATATGACAGATCAAATATCCCAGGCTAAAAATTTTACATTTCCTAATTTTTTTTCAAAATTGATATTAGGGGGTTTTTGGGAGCGTAGAATACAAATCTAAAGTTATCTTTTCCTAAAATTTAGCAGGGCGGGCCAAATTTTTGCTTCGTTTAACTTCTTTCAATATTGATATTTGGGGGGCCATTGTTCAATTTAGAGTGGTTTACAATAATTCTGCCTAAAATAAGTACTTTTTGTAGAATCTTGGGAATTATGAGGTACACTGTCAATTAGTTTCTGTCAATTAACATAATTACGCAAAACAAATTTTGTATGTATGTTTGTATAATACAGTATAGAGAGTTGTAGATGGATGTATTAGTTTGACATAGCATTTTTTAGAGTTATTTTCAGCTTTATAAGAGTTTTTAGCCATTTATTTGTGCACAAGTTAATTATTTGACATAAATTTTTATATATTTTTACATGCCTTCATAATTCAACCTTAGCCAGATACGTACAGTTAGTACGGTACATATCGTCTTTGGTACGGATGAGTAGAGATCGGCTAGAGAGAGAAAATTGTGTTTATGCATTAATTTTGAAATATTGCGACTTGTAATTAACATTTTTCAATTTTTGAAAATGTGGCATGGAAATACGTATCGATTTATTCAGGTGTGAAATAGATTCAATTTGAAATCCACTTAAAACGCTTATAAACAAATGAAGTTTCACTTTATTTTTCAAAAATGTATTGCATTTTGTCGTTTCATGCTGGTGCTTCACATAACTTTAAATGCCATCAAGTGATAATACGTGAAAAAACTTTCATAATGAGCGTTAAGGTTAGTACAAAATTCAATCATGATATCGCGCGCTCATTTCAGCGCGACCCGCATGGATGTTTCAATTTTGCACTAATTTTGTAATATTCGATATATTATAAAGCTTTTTTCAATTTTGAAAAAAGGGGCGCCTTTGTCACTAAATATGAAACAAAATAGCAACGTTATAACTATTAAAATTTTTAATAATAAATTTTCTGACCATTTCTCGGGAAAATATCCTCAAAGTTCATAATCAGTGAGTCAAAATACATAAAAAATCTTGGTGTGTTGAAACATCTCGAAAATTTTGAAAACTCACTGAGCGCTTGGAGTACATACTGAAAATATTGGTTTCTTTGATGTGTTACATTTAAACGCCGAAGTTCTAGTTTCCCCAGTTTTCCCAAATTTTTTTAATTAGGTGATTAGGGTCGACCTGCCCAAGTTACCTTATGAATAGGATTGTTAAAAGGACTGATCATATTTTTTAATAGGTAGAAAGAAATTATATTTGAAAGACCTGCAGCAGGTGCAAAAGTTTTTGTTGGATAAGCTATAGGCAAATATTTAAAATAAATTATTTAAATAAAAAAAAATAAATCTGATTAACAAACTTGCAGTAAAAAGTAAAAAAAAAATCAACAATCGTCTATATTGCAGTTATTAAAAGTGTAGGTTTATCCTTTTAAAATATATACTGAAACACACATCAGAATGTCTTTCTTTTATCATAAGTTGAACTTGAAAAAGTTTGCTAAGTAACAATTTTTTAATTCCCTTGCAATAAATCTACCTAGGAAATATTTTAATAGGATCACAAAGGATTTAATAATAAGTTAGCTTTGTGGTTTCATAGATGAGTTATTTTTGTGATTTAGATGTAAGCTGATCGCATGCATAACTAAAGGGCTCAACTATATTAACTCAAACACATGTCGATGATGCAGACATTTTTAGTCAACTTAAACTATTCAACTGTAAATGAAGATTTTGTGCCAAAATTTTTCCTCACCCTTGCTGAATGAACATTGATAATAAAATATCGGAAAAATGATAAAATTAATTTAATCTTGGCTTAAGAATAGTAATTTTATTATAAGTGTAAATAGCTTATCAGTGTAAGGCGTGTGAGAACTAAAGTAAACTATAAGTAATTAAAATAGTGATTTAATAAATATCTAGATACATACTTGGTGGTGTTTGAGTTGTTGGTCTAACAAAAACATTTGAATCACGGAAACCTGAACTACCAAAAAAATTGGAATTTTCTTGAAAACCATTATTCTGATTTACTCTTGGTCTATTAGGTTGCACGAAGTCTTGGAACCTATTGTCTTCATCGAAAAACACTTCGTCCTCAGGATAATCTAAAGTCGGAAAATAACAATTCTAAACTAAAAAGTCTCTTGTTTTAAATAAAATAATTTGGAAACTTCTCATAATCCCTTTTCAATGAAAATTTCAGAAATCAGGTAAAATTGAAAAGTGGTAGAAAAATAAACATATATTTTTTAAAATTTATTGAAGTTGACCTAAAAAGTCTCAAAACGTCAGTATATAATGTGTATCTATGTTAATATTAATAAGTTTTATTTAAAACCTTTACTCAAAAAAATAAATTTTCATTATAATTTTTATTACAAAGTATTTATGGGAAGTGATGTCAACATTTTTAAAATGTACTACGTATATAATGATATGCGTATATAATTCTCATTTAGGGGTGGAAAATTAGATTGTTTTGAAATTTCAACTCACAAACTTGTCAACTAACTATCGAAAAAATAACTTTCTACTCCTACAGAACTATCATTTATAGGGTATTAGGCTCTTCACTTTTGTCATTTTTAGAATAGAAGTATGGTATGCACTTGTTCCAGAGATTTTATAGTCAAATTAACGATTTATTTTAATTTATTTTACTATAAAATAAAAATATAATATAGCTTATTTTATCAATTATCAATTAAAATTTTTATTTAGTTTTAATTACTTGAAACTGAGCTGAATAATAGGGAAAAATTACTAGAATTATTTACTGTATAAATCATAGAACTAATAATTTATTAAAATTTTGTAATACTGTCAATGAACAGATAAAATGAAAAAAAAAATATCTTCAAGCAGGTTATTATTAAGTTGATCTAACTATATTGCATCCTAGATTGATAACAAAACTTTTAAAATACCAAGTAATATAGATCCTTACAAAAAATTGCACGTTTCCCCCCCCCCTCCCCAGAGCCAGTTAAAAATAGACAAAGAGCAAGGAGAAATTTTACAACCACATCCCATCCTCTATGCACAGCGAGATCGTCATTCGCTACATAGCAGACAGACAAGCTAAGTGAGCATTTAAGCAGGACTAACCCTAAGGTCTCTAACCAAAACCAATACACTTCATGTAGCGAAATCTATGATCGTTACACAGTAGGCAGGAGAGCTAAGCGAACATTTAAGTAAGACAAAACCCAAGCTTTGAAACCAAAACTACATACTCTTACTCTATACGTCGCGAGATTAATGTTCGCGATACAAGAGATAGCGAATATTTAAGTAAGACTAATGCCACAATCTCGAACCAAAACCACATACCCTACGTGCAATGAGATCGGACGCCGTTACACAGCAGACAAGAGAGTTAAGCAAGCATTTAAGTAAGGCTAATCCCGAAATCTCCGGCCAAAAGCACATACTCTTTGCATGGCGAGATCGACGTTCATTACATAGCAGGCAGCATCTCAAAATTTTTTAAGTTGGTTGTTGTTGAAGAGAATCGTAAAAAAACTTATACCCATTATAAAAACAATTATTTTATGTGCAATGCGAAACATACCATTAAGAGGTCACATGGATGACGGTAATTTAGATTTGGAAAGTTTTTACGGAGAAGGCAACTCTAGAGCGTTGTTGAAGCTCCGAATCGATGCTGGAGATGAGATACTGCATAACCACGTAAAAACGTGTGCTTAAAAGCTTTCTACATTAGCAAGTCGATACAAAATGACATGATTGAATGCTGTGGGGAATTAATCTCCAACAACATGGTGAACAAAATTAAAAAGGCTAAATATTTTACTGCTGATGAGGACACATATGTTTCTGTTTGTGAACAACTGTCCATTTTTATTTGCTATTTCTATGTAAATACAAATGAAATACAAGAATACTTTATTATGTTTGTCGCAGTTATTAAAGTTACTGGCGAAAACATTGCTCATCATATTTTGAAGGCGTTGGAAAACCTTAACCTGAACATGACTATGTCCGAGGTCAAGCTTATGATGGAGGAACCAACATGAGCAGTAAAATAAAAGATGCTCAGGCATGCATATCGAGCATTCAGCCTTTAGCCTTTTCACTCATTTTACAAATCACCGTCTCAACTTAGCTATCAGTGCAGTCTGCACCGTACCCAGCATAAGAAATACCGTAGAGGCTATCTGAAGTGCAGCAATTTTCTTTCGTGGGTCAGCTTCACGAATGCATTTCCTTAGAGAAGAAATACAAGGTTATCTGCCAAAGGAAAAACAAATAAAAAAATGGGTGGAAAGACATGAAGCGGTTTTGACATTTTGGAAGTTTTGCCATGGCTTCCTGCAATTTTGCGAAAAATGGCTGAAAGGAAACAAAAGCGCTACAACTGCATTTTCGCTGTTCCAAGTTATAATGTCGTCGGAATTTCTCGTAAGCTTGGTAATCCTCACTGATATTTTAGGAATCACACTGCCTTTATCCCAATCATAACAAGCCATTGATATTGATATACTTTCTGCAGTTCAGCTTATCAATACGACCACAGCCAGTCTGCAGAGACAACGTGAAACTAGCACGAATGCATTCCAAAAACTATTCAATATGGCCGAGGCTCTCGCAAACGAAATTGGTACAGAAATCACGGTCCTCAGAATTACCGGCCGTTAAACAAATCGGTCGACTCAGTCTGTCGTAGAGTATTACCGACTTTCAATATATATTCCTTTTTTAGATTATTTGTTAAATGAAATATCATCCAGTTTCCCTAATGCTCCGATGCAAAGAGTCGGACAGTTGCAATAACTCCGGCGACGAAGATATAGAGGATGTTTTGTAAGGTGCTGAAGAATTAAAAAAAAATGGTTCTTGTGGGTTAGCTTTGAGGGGAGAGCTAAAAATTTGGAAACAAATGCAAGAAAATATTCCAAAGTTTTCAGTAGAAGCCGAATATTAGACCTCTGTGTCATTGCTGTGCACGTTTCCTGTGACTACTAGCACTGCTAGTAATCTTTCTCCACCCTACGCCGATTAAAGACATATATTCGCAGTAGGATGACAGAAGATCGTTTGCGTGGACTGGCTTTAATGCATATCTATCAGGACATTGCGACAAAAATTAACGCTAACGAAGTACTGGATATCTTCAGCAAGAAACATAAAAGAAAGATGTCTTTCCTAAACATGTAATTTTTCTATCGTTTTCGTATTAATAAATCTTGATATTAAAATTGCAGGTTTATTTTTTACAGTTATTCTTGTGTGTAGTTTGTTGATTGCAAAGTGAAAACACATTTTGCCCGTCTGCCCTTTGTGTCCCCCCAGAAAAAATTCTGTATGCATATATATATATATATATATATATATATATATATATATATATATATATATATATATATATTATATATTTATATATATATATATATATATATATATATTTATATATATATATATATATATATATATATATATATATATATATATATATATATATATATATATATATATAATATATATATAAAATATTAAATATCGTACAAGGTAAAGTATGGAACCATGTTATCTTTGATATATTTTTATTTTATATATATGAAAAATATTAGGATCTAATCAGTTTAATTTTTGCGTTTGAAACTAAATTTTGTCACTATGTACGAGAGTGGTAATTATTTACCTTTATTAATATCTTAACACAACTTCGTCCGATAATTAAAAACTAAAAGAATCAGTTGATAATGTTTCGACATTTGCTATTGACAGTGAAAGCACCTCTCGGGAAACATGTCAATGTTAAAATACAGATGAAATTGTTTAAAAAGCAAAGTAGCTTGAGTAATCAGTAAACATATAATAAAATTTAGAAACAAAATTTATTAGGTCTTATTTTGGCACAGAGGGGTAGTTAGAATATAACTCAACCGGTTAAAATTACCTTGAGGATTAAATCCAAATCCTTGATTATCTTCGAATGACTCTTGGAACCCAAATTGTCTCTTAGATCTAACATATTTACCATCCACACTATTTTGGTTATTTTTTGGAAATATTGGATATACTTTTGCTGCGATCTCATGTACTGCAACGAATATTAAAAGATATCCTAAAAAATACAAATATTGTATTATTTTGTAAACTAACAACTAAGATATACTTTTAAATTTAGTTTCAACATGTGATGAAAAAATTAAATAAATTTAAATGTCACTTTGAGCTCACTTCACATGGTTTCTTATATCTGTATTAAAAAGTAACTTTAATGACCAGAACCAGACCTAGTTGAAATGGAAGTTAAATATTCTAAATACCCACTCTATTTTAGCTTATGATATTGTTATAACTTGTAGTATATATGTCAACAAACAAAAAATTATATAGGAAAATTAAAGATAAAAACCTAGAGATATAGCGTTGGACATTTGTATCTCAAAACTTTACACTTTTTGTTGGTTTAGTAATATATAAAACGATTTTTTAATTCTTGCATTTTTGAAGCCTCGAATTGAGTTGACTTCTTACACAGCACTTGTTACTTTAAAGCCATTATTATCAGCTAAGACCAGTTTTAAAATTAGATTATGTTGGTGAATTAGGAGATGAGTTTTTAATTTCTTTAAAGTTGTTATTTTGTTACTTAAAATATGATTTAGATTTTTAATATATCTTCAATTTCTAAAAAATTAGTAAATTTCATATATGATAGCTGTAGAATATCACAAGAAGCTCAGATTTATTTTTACAGGTTATAGATCTCTGCTTATTTAAACGACCAATGAACTGTTAGTCAAAAAAGGTTTAGTTACTGTTTTGTACCGTTTTTCTTCATAAATTAGGTATTGTTCTTACCTCAGTCATTTGAAGGATTTTCAAAATATTTATGTCAAAATTTTTTGTCCAAATTCTTAGAATTTTTTAAAGAAAATAACAAAAACACTGAAAATATCAGATTTTTCCCTAGTTTAATTTTTTATTTGAATCCTTTAATTGCTTATTTTTGATATTCAAATATTATGTTTTATTCTAAACATATTTCATGTACATACCGTGTACACCTAAACATATTTGCGAATATATCATTTTTCCCTCCGACAGGCTGTAATGATAATGCAACTTGAAATGAAAGACAGGGCAAATTGGATATACCGCAGATGTGTGAAGTATGTCTAGATGTCTAGCATTAATAGCAAAAAGTAAAACTACATTTCTAAAAAACCACTTTATTTAAAAATTGAAAGGTACACCAAAAGTTAACGTTTCCGATTTTCAATTATTTTTTAAATCGACGGATTAATTTAAGGAAAAATTTAAATTCTTAATTTACTAAGAAGATTTGACTTAGACCCGACCTAGTTATAGTGAAAGTTAGATCTTCTAGTAGGCCAGTTTTGTTTGGTTTATCATATTTCTAGATTTTATATTATATATATATATATATATATATATATATCAACTAATAATAGCTTATTTAGGAATATTAAGCACAAAAACCTAGATATAAAGCTTTAAAATAGATAAAATATATACTTGTGTCACAAAAATAAATACAATTTTTTAATTTTTGCCGGTTTAGAAATACAAGAAAATGATTATTTTAACCCTCGTAATTTGAAGATTAAAACTTGCTGGACTTATTGCAAAAATTTTAACCCCCTAATTTACTAACATGGTCTAATTTCATATTTCATATTTGCAAAAACTAACACTAAGAATTTCCACTAAACTAATACTTAAACTATAAAAAAATGCATTGTTAATACTTCAAAATTTAACTATCAGTAAAATAAGGATGACCAATCAAAATCGTTCATCGTTATTCTAATCTAAAAAAAACGTACATTTTACCTTTCAGTTGTGGTTGTTCAGCTGCTTTTATTCTAAACTGTTTCAACTATTTTACCAAACATTTTTACTAAATTTTATTTGTTTATAATGTTATTTTTTTCATATACCGGCCAATTTTTCCTCCAACTCAAAACCTCCAAAAGAAGACATGAATTAGGCCGATTTTAAAAATTAAACTAAGAAGTCAAAAGGTGGCCAACTTCTTAGTTATTAAGTGACAATTCTTAATTTTTGGGTTGGGACTATGAACAGATGAAAGTAAAGTGCATAATTTAACTTGCAAGTGAAAGTTGATAATGTAAATTCTTAGTGTTAGTTGATAATTTTTGGAAGTATGAATCAACCATTATGATCGGTTCATACTTCCAAAAATTATCCACTATCACTAAAAATTTTCAAGACAAATCATAGGCATCTGTTCATAGCCAACTAAAAATTAACAACTATCAATTATCAACTAAGAACTTAATCAACATTCAACTTTTTAAAAAGTCGGCATAATTGGTGTCCACTTATGAATGTTATCGGTTGAAGGCAAATTTGACAAGTACATAAAAATATAAAAAATAACATTATAAACAAATAAAACTTAGTAAACATGATCATAAAATAGTCGAAACATTTTAAAATAGATTTAGTTGAACAACCACAATTGAAAAACAAAAAATTGACTTTTATTTTTAGATTAAAATATTAATCGACGATTCGGATTAGTATGTATGTATTTTTATTTCGTAGTATAAGTGTTAGTTTAGTAAAAATTCTTAGAGGAAGTTGATAATTTTTGGAAGAATGAACCAACCAATAAACTGGTTCAAGTTGACAGTCTTTTGGTTTAAATCGCCAAGTACAATAATAAATTAAACAAGTTTTGAATCATAAAAAATACAAAAATTAACAATCGTTTTGTATATGTTACCGAACTTTCAAAAATTAGAACTTTTTTTTTTTTGATTATCACTAGACTACTATTTTTCTTACCGATTCTAAGGCTATATTATCTCTAGGTTTTTATCCCTAATTTTCCTATACAAGTTCTATTTATGTCTTGACGTATTTGATGACAATATCATAAGCAAAACAAAACTGGTCAACTAGAAGATATTACCTCCATTGCAACTAGATCGGGTCTAACGTTTAAATCTTCTTTATGAATATGGATATAAAACTTATCGATTACTCTTCAAAATAACTGATGTAGGGGAAACAAAATTCCTCATAGTTTATTAAAATTAGTTATTTAGTAATAGTAAAGAATAAAAAAAGTTCCTCACTCAAGTTACAATGTCAACAAATTAAATTAATAAACATTCTTAGCAATTTATTTTTAATTTTTAAAAATATGTAAATGCAAAATAAATAAAAGTGTCTGAGAGCTTATTAAAAACAAAAAAATATTGTCTGTGAGAGTGTAAAACCTTATATGAACAGTTTTGAAGAGGAATAATCTGAATTTTTTTGTAATTCATAGAAATTTCTTAATCTGAACTTTTTGGGATACTCTTACACATTTTCTTAAGAAATAGCAAAATTGTATAATTGTGTTTTAATGTCGCTTACGCCGATTTGCTGTATCAGAAGATAGGAATAACTTGCTGAAGGCGAAAGAAATAAGAATTTTTTTATAATCAAAAATATAGCTTTCTATTGGTTAATTAGTGAGTATGATATTTATTTTTGTTACTTTTAAACATAAAAGGTATTTACAAACAGGTCAAACGTGATTTTGCACTATCACCGAAGGTGTGCTACCTACTCATAAAATTTCTCATTGTCGATAAATATATCCCTCGAGTTTTCAGGAGAAAACGAAAAATAACGTTTAATATATCGATTAAATATCCTTATAAGAGATTTGGACAAGATCATTAGTGATCTCTCAGAAGTACTAACTATTCTTGAAGGCATCAAGTAAAATACTCGGGATTAATCAGTTGTCCGGCAGGCAAAATAGATTTCATGATCATTATTATGTTCCAAAAGAGGGCGTATTCATAGACCTTCTGATCATTTGTGCTAGTTTAAACGCTAAAATATCCTAAGCAATAATTTACTATTAAAAGTTTGACCAGTTCGAATATTAAAATGAAATAATTACATAGAATTTTTATGGATCATCTGTGAATATTTTAATTTGTTTATTCGTCTATTTTTATAGGTATTTCCTAGATTTTAAGCTCAACAAACTTTCTGCAGTTTTTTTTGTGAAGGTCGAGGTTAATCTCTCATCAAGTAATATTTGTTTTAACTAGAAGAGTTCTAAACTTAAATATTTACCAAGAAAACCACGAATAAAATAGCAGTAAATTTGGAGTATGAAGTCAGATAATTTTAAATATAATATAGAAAAATAACGGGAAGCACGTCTGCAAAAAAGTCTTCGGAAAATTTGAAACAGCAAAAAGAATTTTGATTCACAAAATAAAATCAACATAAAAAATAAATACCGATCACCAACTTATAACAGATAAACAGACAATGGAATCGTGTAGATATTGTCATGTAGTTAGTACGATCTTTTTAACATGGTGAATTTGCATCTTACAAAAAAGTTACCTGAAGTGTCCGGCTCAGATTTTAATAAAACTTCAATCTGTTGTAGAGGGGACAAAAATAAGAGACACGTATTTTTTTTATCTGCGAAGACTCATTATAACGGGATGAAAACCGCCCCTAAGCTCACGCCTAAAAATACTATTTTTGAAATATCTCAGATACTAAGTCAGATATTTTTATAAAATAAAATGAAAGTTACTTGTTATTCGAAATGATGTTAAACTATGGTATCTTCATCCCTAAGGATATCATCTCTTATTTTGAATTACGGTAAACTATATATTTACGTAGCTAATTTAATTCTTAAAATTACAAAATTTAATAATTTTTTTTTTCACGAATACTATAAGTAACTTAAGTTGAAGTATCTCGAGGTTTCTAAAAATAAACTAGTAAAAGAGGGTGAGCTACCCCCAAATACATTTTTTTAAAATTCAAGTTCTAATTGAGATATCTTTCCAAAAATTATGTTAAATTATGGTATTTTTACCCCCAAAGATATCATCCTTTATTTCTTATAACGGTAAATCATCTATTACCGCATGTAATTTAATTCTAAAAATTACGAATTTTATTGAAATGGTTTCAAAGTATTTTTTTCACCAATACCATAATTAACTCAAGTTGACATGTTTTGGGGTTTCAAAAAATGAAGTAGTAAAAGAGGGTGAGTCGCCTCCAAATACATTTTTGCAAATCTCAAATTCTAATATCTTTACAAAACAAAGTGGAAAGAGGATGAGCCACCCTCAAATACGTTTTTTTAATATTCTCAGTTCTAATTAAGATACTACAAAACAAAATTAACATTATTTGTTATTCGAAATAATATTAAATTAGGATATTTTCACTCCCAAGGATATTATTCTGTATTTTTTATAAAAGTAAGTCGTCATTTCATATATATATTTTAAATTTTTTTGAAATGAACGTTACAGAATTATAAATCACTATTTGTCATGAATTATAATAATTTCCAGACATGAATGCTTAACCAATGAAATAAGTTTATATTTTCTTATTAATTAAAAGAAAAAAATTCAGTAAGCTCTACAACGTTTATATCAACTGACATTTGTCAATTTTAAGAATAATTATACATGTATGAAATGACATCCTTCGAATGATATCCTTGAGGGTAAAAATATTGTAGTTTAACTTCATTCATAACTAATAATTTCCAATTTGTTTGTAAAATTTAGCACTTGAGATGTAAAAAAAAGTATTTGTGGGTGGCTCACCCTCTTTTACTAGTTTATTTTTAGAAACCTCGAAACACGACAAATTAAATGACTTATGGTATGTGTGAAAAAAATATTTTTAACCAATTCAATTAAATTTCGTAATTTTTACGATTACATTATAATAAATATAATTGTTTACTCCTCCTTTATATCGACATGCTTATCATTTCAACTTTAGTCAGGAAAAATTTACCACCAAGAAGGTAATCCCGTGGTAAAATGAGAATGCATATTCTATTCATGAAAAAAAAGAAAAGAAATAATACTCCCTAAAGTACGAATTAAAGCACGGAATAAAATTTCCCTTTCCTTAAATAAATAATAATCTTTCTTAAATAAATGTAACAAACTTCCTAAAAAGTATGAATACAGAAAAAGTAGCGAACTAATCTTATTTATACCCAAAATTATAAATTCTACAGTTCCTAGTTGTGTGTGTTGAGTGTCACGTATGTTGATATTTTTTCAAGATATTATGACACGAACTACCTATACTTATTATTAAACTCTTTAAAAACCTTGGCGAATCAAAGTTAAAAAACAAAGAACTAAAATATCCTGTTTAAATTAAGAATTCGAAAAGATATAGGCACAGTTATATCTTCAAAAAAGGCACCAACTATTAATAGCGACTGGCTACGCTTCGTGTCAGTTAACTTTGTTCGCGGCCATATCACATCATCTTAATATTATTTCGCAATTTTCAAGAAATTCAGCTAATTTTATTTATCTATTTAGATTTAATGTTTTATAAGTCCTCTTTTGATACCGGGCGTATCAAAAAAAATAGTTATGCAATTTTGGCCTCTTTTTCTTAAAGTGAAGAAAGTCGATCTTGAAAATTATTCCACCAGATTTAAAAAAAAAAGATTTTTCTATTAAAAATATTTACATTAACAACACTTTATACAAGGTCGGAAAACTTAGGGAAGGGTTATACTATGTAATAAAATAAAGTTAGTACGTCACTCAAAAAAAAGTCTCTATGGTTTCTTAGATTTTGGTTATTATTTCATAAGATAAATTACGCAAAACTATATTTATTATTCATCTATTTAGTTTTAACCGTAAAAAAACTTTTAAAACGGAAAATTTAAAACAGGCGAATGGTTTTAATAAATCGCAAAAAATGACTTGTAACAAATAAAAATTAAAAATAAGTGGTTCTCGGTTACAAAGAAAATAATTAAATTAAATTACTACAACTTATGATTATTATGTAAAAAATATACATCTTGATAAAATACCTACCAGAAATATTGAACCACATATTTAAACTTCTAGTTTGTCACTTACTTTCCATTAATACTTCTTAAAAATCACTTAAATTTTAAGATAAATGAAAAACCACTGGAAAAATACAATCTCTTTTAACAACTTTACACAAAATGAAACGTAGATAAGCTGTTAAATTTTTATTTGGTTATTAAACATGAAAATTATATTCGGGAATTTTTTTACTAGTCATTAAATAGACGACTTTGTCTGTTTCGAGCGGTGAGTATTTTAGCCAAGTTGATTTTCCAGTTGTTTGTTTTATCTTTCGGTGATACAAAAACAATTTAAATAATAATACATCACTGCCTAGTCCATTTCGGATTCTAATTAATTAAATTTGATAATGGTTTAAGGCTGAGTTTGCAATAAAACAGAGATTCATTTATCATACCATTATATTGATGAAGTTTTTCGTAGCATTTCTTACCAGCTAAACAACTAAATGATTTCTACGTAAACTAAGATGATCAATTCTCCCTAAACAAAAGGCAGAACAGGTAGTAATAAAGGAGGTACCTGGACCTACCTTACGCTTTAAAAATTTTTCGAAACAATTAAATGGTATGATTATATCATACAAAAAATCAAAATAATTTTTATCTGTCAATGAGTTTTACTACATACAAGCTGATATGGCGATCAAAATTTTAAACCGTTTAAACAAGGTATCTCAAATTTTTTATATTCAATATTTTCTTATCAAATAACATAAATGACAAAATAAATCCAATAATAACGTAATTTTTTATGGTCTATACATGCAACTGAAAATTTTTACGAATTTCCGGGTTCTCCTCGCAGTTTTTTATCACAGGGATATCCGTCGAAAAATCGGCTCACGTAAAATCCCAGTAATGAAATATTGTGTGCATAATCAGTCAGTTTTGTCTCTAATAAAACAGCTTCTAATTAATTAAAATCAAGAATTAATATATATCATAAAAAATATAACAACAAAAAAATGTCATTACCGAGTCTCCAAGTTCTGTTTTAATTGTTAGCTACACGTGAGTTGTCTAAAAAGACAAATAATAATTGTAGTTTAAAAATTTTATGACCAAAAGGGCAAGACATAAATACAATATAACTAAAAGAACTAGTAGTCCATCTCGGCTTCACGCCAGCAAAATGTTATTGCTTTGATCACCAGAGGAATAAAAATCCTTGATTTTATATACTTTAGTATATTTATATATTTATTTATTATTATTATTTTTATCCTAATATACAAAAACAATTTTTTTTAAGTAATGCAATCTCAGTCGCAAATATGCCAGTCATAGAATTCTTGTGGGGAATTGCCCTCATAGTCTTCATTTGGTAACTTTATAAATATACCAATAATTTATTGTTTTTTTTTTTGATTTTTGGAAGAGAATTTCTTAGAAGAACACATTTAATTTTATCGGTACATGCTTATACAGAGGTTGATTATATTTTAATATTACTGATCGAATCATTCGCTTCGGTAAAACTATATATTAATAAGAATATTGATATTGATAATAAGCTTGCTTTCTGCAAACTTATTCAATCATGCAAACAGTCGTGAACGTGAAAAGAGTCTTTTAAACTGTTTTCATTATGTCATAATCCTAGATTTAACAGCATAAGTAATCATTCTTTTAAATTTTATGAAAATTATAAAGTAATCTCTGATCAAAAATAAACTACACATGTCCACAAAAAAAGTTATCTATACTTCTGACGAGAGAGGTCCATTTTTATATATTTTTCATCACTGAATCCGAATCCAAAGTCAGATTAAAAGATTCCGCAGTTAGTTGTCGGGAAAAATAAATAAAATATACTTTTTTATGGTTTTTTGGAATTAAAAAGAAAACGGAAAAGGATAGAACTAACCTATGGATTCTATGGAATAAAATACGTGAAAAATCATAGCTTGATTTTTTTTTCATGAAATGTTGACCCTTGCAGGTCTTTGAAAATCGTAAGAGCGCATAAAAGAATATAGCTACTGAAACTGTAAGGGACTGATACGTTCAGCCCCATATATACATATATATATATATATATATATATATATATATATATATATATATATATATATATATATATATATATATACATTTATATTCTTAGTAGATGAATATGTGCTGACCTACTATGAACAATGATCTTGACCTTGATGTAACTTTTCAAGGAATTTAAAGGTCAAAGCGAATATATTAATGAAAACCAATTTTTTGTTATTACGGAAGTCGAAAGAAGGAAAAATTTCACATTCAAAATTATGTTTCCTAAATTTTTATTGTGACCTTCACATAGTCAAACACAAAACTCGAATTTAGCCTGGATAAGTTTTAAGACTTATAGCAAAGTATAGGTTTTAAGTTGGTTTCCGCTTAAGCACACGTTTCTCATCGCACGATCGGTGTAAGGATTTCTGTGAGTTTTTTGTCCCGATATTTGTGTTTCTCTTTTCATCATATAGTAGTAATCTGCCAACATATTAATGCCCCATCGTCCTTGGAAGCGACGCTCGAATTCTTTTAAGTCCTGGTGCAAAAACTTATCCAGGCTAGCCTACATGTATTCTCCTTTCAAGCAGATAAAGGGAAGAATATATAAAAACAGTTTAATTCCTGCAAATGCAACTCTAGTCCTCTCTCCATACGCGTTTTCACCACCTCATAGTCTCGGCAGTGGAGCTGTATCGACCGAGAGCAACATTGGCAGGAAACAACCTGCTACAGTTTGCAAAGTCTTCTAAGGGTCAAAATTTTATGAAAAAATTCTATCTATGGTTTTCAATGTATTTTAATCCATAGAAATTGAACTTGAAGTTAGACTAGTTCTATAATTTTTCTTTTTTTTTGTAGGTTTTTTTTTTGTAGGTTTAAAAAAACCATATTTTAGACATTTTCCCGAAAACTAACTACGAGACCTCTTATTCTGACTTCAGCGATATCTAAAATTATAGAAAGTAACATTTTGAATCCTTATCCCTTTAAAACGATACCTTAAAAGAAGTACAAAAGAAAAGTGTTTTTGGTGTATCAGATTTGGTCCCCTAGAAGTTCTCAGAAAAATATCTTTTTTAATAATTATATTAGGGGGTATGTGGATTAGTATGTATCATTACTATTTCAAATTTTTAGTTTCAATGTAAAAAAATCACCGAGAAAAAAGGCTGCGATAGACAGACAGGCACGTGAGTGATGCTATAAAAATACGTTTTGTCTCTCTGATATTGAGAAACTTTATAAATATATGATTGCGCAATTTACCTTTTATGTAACCATTTACGTATGTGGTTCCAGAATTTTTTTTATCCACCCGTGATTATCTACCGTTTTTAGGTCAACGCAAAAAATGTAAAAAATAAAATAACAAATAATTTTTTTGTCTGATGGAGCTTAAAATGTCTCTCTATTTAAAACTACAGCACAAAAGAAAATAAAAATCGAAACCCAACTTTTTTTTCTCTGCGAAATTTTCATAAATAATACACCTTAAAAATATAAGATTAGCATAAGGATAAGCATCATACTGCGAAATTTCTCATTTAATTAACCATTCACGTATCTCTTACCATTTTATCGTTTTTAAGTCATCATAAACAATCTCTGATAAAAATAAATAATCAAAAATTTATTTTTTTCTCTTTAATATTTTCATAATTATAATAAACCTTGTAAACTTGTAAACAAACTTTATTTTCCGATAGGGTTTAAAATATGCATCCATTTAAAAATATTGCAAAAAAAAATAAAAATCAAAACCCTATTTTTTTTTCTATGTGAAACTTTCATAAATAATAAACTTTATCAATATAAGATTAATTAAGCATCATATTGTGCAATTTTGCCTTTATTTAACCGCCCACGCATCTCTCTCTTTCTAAAAATCAATAATCAACTTTTTTTCTCTCTGTTATTTTCATAATTATAATAAATCTCGGAAACTTGCAAACAAAGTTTATTTTCTGATGGAGCTTAAAACCTGCAACTATCTAAAAATATAGCACAAAAAAAAATTAAAACTATATTTATCTTCTCTGTGAAATTTTTTAAATAATATACTCTGTAAATATAAGTTTAGCATAAGGTTCAGCATAATATTTCGAAATTTCTCCTTTAATTAACCATCCACATATTTCTTTTCGTTTTACCGCTTTTAAGTTATAACATATAAAATCTGATAAAAATCATTAATAAAAAAATTGATGTTTTCTCTCTGATATTTTTTTAATTATAATAGACTTTGCAAATTTGCAAAGAAGTTTATTTTTTGATGGGCCTTAAAAGAAGTTCTCACAAATAAATCCTTAAAAAAATCTATAAATAAAAATTTATTTTCCATCCCCTGATCTTTTTTTTTTTAATTTTAATAAACTTTACAAACATAAAATTAAGCATTACCAGCGCAATTTTTCTTTTGTTTAATCACTTTTATATTTCCACCATTTTTAAGATTCGACAAATAAACTGGAATATGAACCAACCTGTATTATTGCGTTCTCTAAATCTAAAAAATAAAATAAGAAACAAAATATTTTATCTTTTTATCTGATTGAGCTTAAAAGGGACATCTATTTAAAATTAGAGTACAAAAAAAAATTAAAACCCTAATTTTTTTTCTATGTGAAATATTCATCAATGATAAACTTTTTAAATGTAAGATTACTGCAATTTTCCCTTCATTTAACCATCCACGTATCTCTGACCATTTAACCGTTTTTAAGTCCTTACAAGTAAACTCTGATACAAATTAAAAACAAACAATTTTTTTTCTCTATGATATTTTCATAATTATGATGAACTTTGTAAACATAAGATTAACCCTCAACCTGCGCAATTTCCCCTTATTTAATCATTCAAGTATTTCTTCCCGTTTTACCACTTTAAGTCCTCGATAATAAACTCTAATAAAAAACAATATACGAAAATTTATTTATTATTTTCTCTCAGATATTTTCATAATTATAATGAGAGATTAAGCCTCATTTTGCGCAATTTTTCAATTCAAAACAACTTTGTTTCTTTGTCTCTCAAATAAACTCGAATCGACAGCATCCTTTATTATTACATTTTTTTCTGATGGAATTTAAAACATGCATTAATTTCAAAAATATCAAAATCCAAAATTTTCTCTTCTTTGTGATATTTGCATAAATAATAAACTCTGTCATGATAAGAAGAGCACAAAATCTCTGATCTTTTACACTTTTTCAAGATCTCTATTATTAATCTCGGATATGTTCCCTGAATTATTATTATCTATAGATTACATATATAACAAAACAAAAAGTATTTAATTAAAATTAATTAATTTAAAATTATTTAGAATAAATAATTAAATATTTATGACCAAAAAATGTTATTTATTCAAAATAATTTAAAAGCATAATTATTTTAAAACATTTTTCTTTTTTCTTTTTAGATATATTTAGTACATTTTACCAACATATTTGAAAAAAATGACAAAATTTACATTGTCGTATCCGTTTCTGAATAGATAAGTTTCCTTTACGATAAATATCAAGTATTATTTAATAGTTATTACTAACAGTTCATTCATTCATACAAATCCAATAACCAGTTTTAAATAAAACATATAATAAACTTTTTGCAAAACATTCAAGTAGAATAAAATTATAATTATTTTTTACGTAGTTTATATATACTTATATAACTAAAAATATGGTAAGAAAAAACGTTAATATTTGGACAGAATTTCAATTTAAACAAGTATGATGTGACTCGAAAGGAAATTGTAGCAAACAGAATTATATTAAACATCAAGGAGCAATTGTACAAGCTTTGCTCAAATTTGAATTAAGTCTGACTTCAAAGAGCGATAAAGATATCTCATAAAAATCATTCCGATGATATTTAATATCATCATTTCTAAATTTATTATTATTTTATCTATTTTATTATTACCCATATACCTTTAAGAACAAAAATATATCTATATCTAAATAAAAATTTAAAAAACATACCGCAGTTTATAAACAACATGTTTAACTTTTCTTCAGCTTCTACACACACTTATTGGGAAACCTTGCATTCGAGCATTAACTTTTATCTACTAAGAATTGGAGAAGAAGCACACAAAATAAACCCGTAGTATAAAATCTCATCAAACTAGTTGAGGTCTTTAAAAAATGAGTAACAGTTGACAGAAATTAATTGTCCGTCCAGTCTTCACCGTACTACGTGCGATATACACAGGTAAATATAATACTGTTATTTTTATCTTTGTGTATCCTCAACTTAAAGAGTCTTTTATTTTTACGTTTTAATTAATTACTCATTTAAAAGTCGAGTGACACGACTATGAATATTATGGGTTATGGGTTTTACCAATACATATATGCTTGTTATAAGGTGGTATTTTCTTTCCATACAGGATCGTACTGACTGCGGCAATTAATCCTCGATGGAAATTGAAATGGTCTTTTGGCGAAGTGAGACAAATGCAATTAAAATTGTGAAGAAATTAATTCTTGACAATTCGAGTGCTTAAGAGATATCTGCCTTTAACATGTTTATGCGCTAAGAACACTAAAACTATTATTTTGAATAGTAAAAATAGTGCCAGGAGATGCCGATGCTTGTATTGAAATTCTTTTTAAATTTAGTTCAATACAAGTTGGTTTCAAGATTGGGGTTTTACTATGATTAGTTGTGCTTACCTACCCTGCACTGACGAAATCCAATGAATTCGAAACAGGTCTGTAAGTGGCAGTGCACCGCCAGGGGAGAAGTTTCAATTTTTCCTGTTAGTTTCTTGCAAGATAGTGCTTTATTTGCTAAGTATGTTAGAACAGAGTACATCTGCCTTTACATTTTAAGGCTTTTTTACCAAATTTTTTCTATCGTTTTCTTGTCTATCATCTGTTGGGTACAAATTTGCAATCGACTATAAACCCTTCCTGATGAACTGGAGACGTAAAACTTTAAACATAGCTCAGAACTGGATGACAATGCAATATTATGACCGTGAGACTGACCCTGAACGTATATTTTAAGGTCAATTTTACTTCCGATTATCCGATCATGCTGAAATTTGGTATAAATACATAAACTTGATGACAATACAAAATTATGACCTTGAACATATATTTCAAAGTCATTTCAAGATTAACTTTGTTTTTACAACTTTTTACCATGCTTTTATTAACCTGCTTTTTTCTCTGTATAGTTTGTTTGTATGTTAGGTACAAATTTTGCATTCGTGTTTAAAATAAAGACTAAAAAGCAGAAAATAATTATTTGAATAAATAAAAATGAATGCACCACGTTTTTAAAATGGACTAATAAGTATAAAATATTTTTTTACTAGCCCCATACACTTCTCATGAACCAGAGCCTTGAAACTGTAAACATAGCTCAGAACTGGATGACAATGCAATATTAATTCGCTTTTTTGTCTGTTTGTTTGTTCGGTCCAAATTTTGCAGTAGATTTTAAACTGACTTTCCGATGAGCTAGAAAGTTGAAACTTTAAATATAGCTCAGGATTGGATAACAATGCATATTAAATCGCTTTTTTATCTGTCTATTTGTTTTTGTGTCTGTTCCGTACAAATTTTGCAATTGATTTTTGTGTCTTCGGTACAAATTTTGCAATTTGTTTTAAACTAGAAAATAAAAAGCAGGAAATAATTATTTAAATAAAAAAAAATAATATACCATGTTTTCAAAATGGATTAAAAAGTATAAAATAATTTCTTCTAGCCCTATATAGATTTTTAACCCCATACAAATTCCTAACCCCATACACAGTGTCCTGAAAATTTGTGATTGTGAATTTTTAATAGCTTTTAAGGACTGTAGAGAGTAGCTAAAGCAGAGAAAATTCACACAACAGTTTTTGTTTATTGCACCCCAAGTTTTTCGTTTTAAATCTTACGAGTATTTTCATAGCTATTAAAAATTCACAATAACAAATTTTCAGGACAATGTGTATGAAATTAAATATCTGAATGGAGCTAGAAATTATTTTATACTTTCTATACTAGTCCATATTAAAAACGCTTTTTTTTATTTAAATAATTCTTAGGTTAGTTGAGAACTTTAACTTCCCGTAATGCATGTATTTGTAAATATTAACTTCAAAATAAGTTGTATTCATTATTTTTATCAATATTAGTAGATATACAATATCGATTCGATTTATTAATTGGATAACTTTTAACATTTCTAATTATATAATAATTTGGAATGATTAGTTACTAAATTTATAATACAAATAAAAAGTAGAGACTTTAACTAAATTCAAATCATCCTTCTGATATTTTAGTTTAAATCTCTCACTTGAAGGCACATAAAAACTATTTTTTTGAATGTGAAGTAGTTGAAATAAAAATTTAATAGCCGGATTCACTAACATGGTTTAATTTTAAAACTGTCCTAAATTGACAGCAAAGGGTTTAAACTGACAAGAGCAGCAATAAGGCAACCAAGTCTTAAACCCTAAAAATACAAGCATAGAAAATTATTTTGTTTTACTACTGAACCGGTAAAATGGAGAATTTTATTTATCTTCGGTATATATCTATTTTCCTTACATATTTCAAGGCTTTATCCCAAGATTCTTATCCTTAATATCCCGATAAAAAGCATTTGTTTGTTGATATATGTAATATAAATTATGACAGTATCAAAAGAAAAACAAAACTGGCTGACTAGAAGATTTAAATTTCATGACAACTAGTTTGGGTTTCATTTATCTTCTTAGTGAATCTTGCTGTAAAATTTTTGCGTCATTCAGTTTTTGTATCAATTATCTATACATTAAAAATTTAATTTTGTAGAAGGTAAAAATGAACATTTTTCATAAAATTCTTAAAAATAATAGCGACTTTCCTATTTGTACTAAAAAAATTGTTGGAACATTCTGCACTAAACCATATGTACAAATATTTTTTGCTAATTGAGGATTTTAATAAACAATTGATTTGGAAAGATCTTGGTTCCGCTATTAACCAATGATCACTGAAAATTTGGTATCTAAGGGTTTGAACCTTGATATCGTCTACAGCCCGATCCTGTTTCCATATGCACAAGGAACTATAAAACTACTGAAATACGAAAAAAATTTAACATATTAATCTTAAATAATTTACTACCGGTATGTTTAATGAATCCGGTTCACAGAACCGTGAAATAGGTACCCAAAAATGTGTAGCATATATTAGTCATTGTTTCCGGATGTATTTATTTGGCACACACTAGGGGACATAAGGATCCATCCCTTCCTACAGAAGATTTTTTTGTCTTAATTTTAGAAAAGTATTAAAGAGGTCTTTTTTATGACATTTTTTCAATGTATTCAAAATTATATTGATTAGTTAGTATGCTGGATGTAAAAGAGGCAAATTTATTTTTCTATTATATAGAGTGAGAATTTTAAAGTGCAACGAGACGATATCGAGATTACGGTTTGAAATATTTTAATAAAATACGGGTAGAGTAATACAGCGGCATGGGTAGAGATTTAAAGATATTTTTGACATTTATTCCCTCGCCATTTGAATGGCGGATGACAACTGTAAAAAATCAAATGGAGAGGTATTTCTTTTTTTTTTTTTGAAATTTGTATTCTCTGTCAAAATATACTTATATATGCCGAAAATTTTTTCATTTATACCACCTATTGCCTAGTAAAGATTTTTTTAATTAAGTGAACTATTAAATATAATACTACATACAGTAAATTTAATGACGGTCATGCTTTAAAAGGTATTGAAAATTACCTCCATTTACTTCTAAACATTTTTGGATCCTTTTTTAATAAGAGCTTCACACGCAATTTAACATTTTGGACGTTATTAATATACATACCTGTTGAATCTGGTACTTCATTCTTTCTGGGGTGGTTAGTGCTACAACCATAACTTTATTTTTTATAAATTCCTACAAAGAGGTCTAATAATTTTCAATTCTGGGTTGTTGTTAATTTAAAAGATAACAAATTTTCAATAAAAATGATACGATAAAAGCAGTATATTGAACAATATTATGTATGTTGATTATGTTTATAAAAACTGCTGAATCTGCATGTGAATAGACGATTAAAGAATTTGGGAATCGCGACATAAGATTGCACAACATGCAACATAAATTATTCTCATGGAATGTAACTCCTCCCCTATGAAGTTGAAAACTTGTACTGTGGATATGTTTTTATAAGATTTTTCGTTTTTATCATGTTCGTAACTTATTTGTTTGAACATTTTTAAAATCTTACAAATTTAAGATAAATAATATATGAGATTACAAATCCCAAAAATAATATATAATATTATTGCCCAAGTACTGGTTTTGTCGGTATAGATGGATACATTGATTTATTCTAGTCTTCTTTTTTCTTCCTTAAGTTTGGTCTTGATGACCTTGGTAGCTTTAAGGTTTATAAAGTTGAGGTCCATTGTGGGTGGCTCGTATATTATTGATTGTTGTTTAATTAGGCTTAAGTTCAATATAGGTAAATTGACTTTAGAGAAATCCAATAATTTTGTTTTATATGTTTCGAATATTATTGACTTTATTCGAGCTCGACCGTCGGCCGTCGATTCTAATAGGTGAAATTCAAATAGGGGTTCATTGTCTTTTGCCTCTTGACAATTTATGGTGCCAATCAAACTGATGGGTTCTGTGATTAACCATTTCCCATCAGTGATTTTTGTTACTTGAATTTCGTGTAGCTGAACTTCAAGCGGGTGACACGACGTGATATTCGCTTAATGCTAAATTGCTTGAACTGCACAGGAAGGGTTGTTTCTATATGAGACGAGTGAACTTCTTTACAGAGATAACTCTCTGGTTGAATTTGGGATCAACTTTGGTCCATGTAGGCGTATTTTTCGATACTGATTGGTAGATATGGTTCATCGGGGATGTTGACAAAAAATAGTTTGTTATTAGGAATCGGTTTTGGGAATAGTTTGAAATACTGATATATATTTTCTTCAACAAATGGAAATATAAATATTATATTTAGTTTTCTAGAAAACTTTTAATTGTTAGAATTTTTTAGAAATTTAGTGTATTTCCAGTTTTACTGTCTATGGGTTCCAGTTATTTTTTTTTGTATTTCTTTTAGTAATTCTTCAGGTTTGATAATAGAATTATTCAATTTTTTTCGGAAATATCCTAAATGCGTTATTTTATTTATTCCATTATATATTAAACACTATTGCTCAGATTTGGTTTGTTGTGGTTCAACTTTTTTTATTATTGCCTCCGTTTGTAAAATATGCGATTTTAACATTATTTCGTTTTGTGTGATATTTGCTATCATTGTTTTGAATTTGCCCATTGTAAAGTCTAAAATTGTTATTTGGTTACTAACGTTAATTTTTAATTTATTTTGATTTTTTTGTAAATTTTTGAATTTTGCGTTAATTTGATCGGCGTCGTTTTAGTCTAGATGAACTGTTATACTTTTCAAAAATGTCTCCAAGGGATTAAATGAGCCTCATTTATTTCTCTGAGTATATTTAAAAGGGATTACTTGTTCTATTAAGTTTTCTATTCTGTGTTTGAATGTGTTTAGGTTTGTATTATTTTGTATAAAGTAATTACTTTATGGCATGATTTTTTTAGTTTTGAAATAAATAAAGGGGCAACGTTTATTTTTTGAATGAGGGTCTAATGGTTAGATTTGATTTTTATGGTTTCTAGCCTAAATGTAGTATGTTTGGATGATGATTTAGATAGTTGAGTTATACTATGTTTGGGTTGATACAGCTTCATCTGGAACAAGAGGGACAATTTTTATTTCATGTATATAAATAATTTCTTTAGTTTGTGTTTTCGAGTTTTCAATCTTGATTGTATTATTTTCTAATATTCTTGTTAGGGTAAAAAATCCTGTAAATTTATTTTTTATATTTCTTGATCTATCATTAGATTTTTTGTATATCTGAGATTCTATAGCTAAATGATTTGATGTTTTATTTGGATTGATTTTGTCGATAATTTTCTGTTTTATTTCTTTGGTTTCTCGAATAATTTTTTCGTATAGAATTTGCGTGTTATTTTTGTGATTGGCTAAATAATCGTTAAATACCTGAGATGAAATTAAATTCATATAATCTGGGGAATCCGTGTGTTGTAAGACAAGTTGATAGGCTGTAAAATTCGTACTTGAGTGTATTATTATAGACGATATTGGCTTATGGCATATGATTAATAATTAAAATTCAATTAGTATGGAATGGAGTCTTTCTATTGAAAAATTTGACTTATAATGATAGGATGCAGTAAAGTGCATTTTTATATTATGCGCTTTTAAAAGGCCACTAACCGTTTCATTTTTAAATTTCGATCCTTTTTCAGAGACAAAATTCGCAACATGATATAATGTCGTATGGTAATACTTGTCCATATTTTAAGAATTTATTTATAATAGTTAAAATTTTAGTTTGTTTATGTTAAATGTATCTTCGAAGGGTTTATTCAGTGTTCCCGTCAATATTAAGGGTTGATCGGATCGTTTCCTATTATATTTTGTCCTCCGGCAAATTTCACAATAGTTAATATATTTACAATGTTTGACTTTAATAATTTACAATAGTAGTTTTGTTTTAGGAAGTTACGGGTTTCTTCGATGGCATGGTGGTTTTTTTTTCCTTCGTGTCTGTACTTTATTTCTAACTCTCGTTCGTCGGGTTTAACATTATTAATAAATTTTGCACACTCTATTAATTTTAGATTTTTAAAAAAATTATTCATAGATTGTAACAGCGGCCATAATTCTTTCAAAAAGAAATAAATATATGTGATTTTATTTATTAAGAATTCTTTCAGAAATTTATTTATCGCTAACATATTTGTTGGTAGTATTGCCTGAATGATTTGATTTCTATCAAAGTTTTCGCGTTCTGTTTTAGTGTTCATACATAGAGGAATTTTTTATTATAAATTAATCAAGCTTATTACTAATTGTTTCATCTAATAGGATCATATTAGAGTAATTTTCTGTTGAGTTAGTGCTGTGCACTGTATTATTTTGGTCATTTTTTTCTGTATTAATCTGAATATTTTAAAGAATTCTAACTTTTGATTTTTTATTTGTTCGGTTGTTCGTTTGCAGATTTGGTTAATATTTCGACTCCCGTTGTTGTCTGGATATTAATTTTCGGAATTAAATTGATTATAGCTTTCGTTGAAGAATTTATCGATTTCTTGACTAATGTCGCTTGGATTATTTAGAATTTATTTTGATTCTAGTGCGTTTAATGTGCTTCGACTTACGGCATTGGCGTTCGTATCCTGTTTTTCTTTTCTTTCTTGTAGATAATTTCGTAATCGTACTTCTCGAGTTTAAGTCGCCATCTTATTAATTTTGGATTACGTTCTCTGAGGTTACATAGCCAAATCAGGGGTCGGTAAACCGTGCATATTTTAAATTTTCGTCCAAAAAGGTATAATCTGAAGTATTTATATGCCCATATTTTTCTTTAGAAGAATACTTTTGTTCTGTTTCGTTTAAAGTACGCGATGCGAAAGCACAGAGGGTATTACTATGCGGGTTTCCTTATGATAAAATAGCTTCAAGGGCTATATTTGAGGCGTCTGTTGTAAGGATAAAAGGCATTTCGAAATCTGGATATTTTAAAATCGGGAAAATTAATAGTAGATTTTTTAAATTGTTAAAAGACTGAATGAATGCGGGAGAATGTTCTTAAAAATGATTTTATTTCTTTCTTGGTTTTCGGAATAGGAAAGTTTTTTACTGCGTCTGCTTTGTCAGAATTTGGTTTAACGCCTTTATTTATGATTTTGTATCCTAGATAGACAACTTATTTGTGTAAAAATTCCGATTTATCGAATTCTATTTTAAAGTTCAATCCTCTTGATGGATTAAAGACTTTTTTCAACCTGTCCATATGTTCTTGGAGTGACGTAAAGAATATAACTATATCGATAAGGTAAATTGGGCTATTTAGTTTTGAAGACCACAGAGAACATTTTTCATGACTTTTCAAGGTCGAAGAGAAATTTCTAAGTACAAAGGACATTCTTTTGAACTCGTAGTCACATGTGTCTGAAAAGGCTGTTTTAGAAAATCGGTCGATTCCATTTCTATTTGGTAGATGCCTGTTGCGATAACTAGCGTTGAAAAATATTGAGCTTTCCCTAGCTTTTTGAGGATATCCAATATGCATAGTTAGGAAATTGTCGTCTATCGATTTTAAGTTGGGTATCTGTATTTTTTAGTAAAAATTGCCGTTTCTTCTATCAAATTAATTTTATGTTTGATTGGTGAAAGTAAGGGGGATGCCCTCTGTATAAAAAATATCTTAATATTTGTTAGAAAGGTTCCTTAAATGTTCTTCCTTGTTACAATCACTTTTTAGGTTTTGTTTTTGTAAGTTGTTAACATATTCATTAATTTGCGTATCGGTTCCCGTTTTTTCGATAAACTCAATTTCGTTTTCATTTAGAGATTCAATGTCTAAAGATTCGTTAAAGTTAATCTGTATTGGTTTTTCGCGTGTATTTATTACAAGGGTTATTGCAAAGAAGTCGTTAACTTGCAATTAGGCTTCTGGCATTTCGGCCTTTTCCAAATTTTTGAATTGGTTAACCGGTAATTTGACTTTTTGACACATGCGTGGGGGGTATTATTAATTTAGCTATTTCGAAAGTATGTAAAGTTCTTTCAGTTTATCACGATAATCGATGGGGAGAGTAACATTTTGCGTTTCGAAGGAACGATTTTTGAAATTCGTATTTGCTCTTATGTTGTTTAGAAAATCAAAGCATAAAAATCCGTGAAATCTAGGTGAGAACTCGAAAAGATAGAATTAATGATCTCCAGCAAGTTTAAGAGAAAAGAATATTGGAATGTTTGCTACTTCGTTGCGTATCGATGTTGCATGGGATGTTTTCACAGTGAACATTTCCGAGAATATTAAATTTGGGTAGATTGAGCACGCAAGGTTAGGTTTAATGATACTTCTGCCGCAATCTGTATTTATGAGAAATTTTGCATTTATTTAGGGTTAAAGATAGTTGGTAGATTGACGTTAGTATAGCTTTTTTTCAAGCTTTCTTGAAAATTTTCGTCAGAAATTATTTTGGTTTTCGCATTACTAATAATCTTGATTTTTATACGGATTTTTATCGTCGCAATAACTTTGATTTTCGTAGGAGTTTTCTTCATCGTAATAGTTATCTTCTGTGAAAGTATTCTCGTCCTATTGTAAATGATTTATTTTAACAATATTCGAGAGTTTGAGTGATTGGCTAAATAGTTCTTCTGCTAATCACTTCGGTTTATTTTGCGGGTTTGTTGGTACTTATTCATGGTGGTATTTCCTGAGGACGTGTCCATTTTTTCATGTTTTCGTTGTGAAATAAAGCGTGAAATTCCTGATGTTGAAGGTTTTGATACGTTTTGGAAATTAAAGTTTGGTTGCGGGTTGAAATTTGGCTGTTGTCTAAAATTATCTTGATTTGGAATATTATATCGCCATTAGCCAAATCCTAAAAATTGGTTCGGTCTATTGAAAGGCTAGTATGGTTTTTGATATTAATATAGATTTGCAGGTTGCGCATTAACAAGATAATGCGGTTTAGGCATGTTAGCAGGATAATGTGTTTATTCGCCGCGTTGAAATTTACGGTTGTTTTGTTTAAGGAATTATTATGGTTTTTATAATAAAGGAAGTTTTCTTCTTCGGATGAAAAATTCAGAACTAAGGTTTGTGGATTTTTTAACCTTACTACTAACTACATGTTGTGGTTTAAGCCTTTAACGAATATTTTTAATACTAAGTTACCATACTCGGTAATTTTTAACAATTTTATTTCTCGGGTATTATTGAACGTATTTATTTCTGAGAAAAGTAGACTTCTCGAGTCTTGTAATTTCAAACCATATAGTTGAGGTGTTTCGTTCTCTTCCAGTTTTTGCGTAATTATGTCTTGCACTATACAATCGATTGGTCTTTGATCCACAAAGGTATTAATAATCGCGTCTTTGATTAAGAGTCACGAGGTTAATTCTATATGCTAAGCGATTATATCAGCCTCCCAATCTGCAAGTTTACTTAATATTGTGTCCAAGAGACAAACGTTTATAGCCGCGTTAGCTTCTATCTGGTTTCTATGGATTTTAAAGAAATTTTTACAAACACTGATAAATCTTCTTATTTGGCTCGTATTCCCATCAAATGGAAATTGTCGGTTTGGAATCAGATTAATTGATAGTCCGGATTTGCCATTTTGTTACTATTACTATTGGTAATATCACTAATATTAAAGAGGTTTCTAAAGGTTAAAGTTAGTTCTTCCAGCATTTAATAACCAACTATATGATTTGCTAGTATAAAAATTAAACGATATTTTGATTAAGCGATATGTTCGACAACAATCAATAGTATATTAACTAATCAATTAAACCATTCATTGATTAGCGATATGTTCTCTGTAACAGACAAATAATGGGTTTAATGTAACAATTAAACAATTTGTTAATTATTCCATATTTCAATGAGATTAAGGAACGAGTATATGGATTGCACTTACAGCGTAATTTCGATGATGATTATGATAGTTTCTGATTTCATTTGGTTTCGATTCTTTGATTTTCTTTCTTGTTTTTCTTAACCTAGGGACCAATAGGATAAGCGATGCTTATCCCCACCCTGGAGTCCGCTTATGAGGAACAGGTCGATGTTTGTTCCTTTCTTCTCTCACCAATAGGACACATAACATCATCTTTTCCCTGATCAGCCAATTATACACTCGTATAACACTACTGTAAATTTGAGGTGGACACTAACCACTTTCTTCTCCTCGATGCACTTTACTGATGGTGGATTATTTTTCTTCTCCGATTGTTTTCTTAATTTGTTCGGATGTGTTAGTTAATTGTAGAAATAAAAGCTTCCTTCTTGATGAAGCGCTTAACACTATTCTACCAACTGCGCCACTTTTCAACTCGGGATTGATGTTTATTTTGTAAAAAAACAATTTTTATTACAAATAATAAAATACAAGCTATATACTGAACAATATTATGTATGTTGTTTATATTGATAAACTTTTTCCCGGTCTTGTAACACTTCAAAATTGTCTTCTTATATATAATCGAATTATGCGGTTTGGTAAACGTATTAAAACCAATATATAGGTTAGATTAGAAGATAAAAAAGAACATTTTAAAAAGTGTAGTTTTTATTAACAGGAAGCACCATATGTGAAATGTTTATAGTATTTCATTACAATTATGGTTTCCTGCATGACATTTTTCTACAACTTTCTGTTTAGTGATCACGTTAGTCGAGCTGTATCGAGACAGAAGCGAAATTAAAAAAAAGCAACTATCACCGTAAAATTACTGTTTCGTGACTAGAGAAGTGGAATTACTTTGGACTTTTAATGTATTTAATAAATTGTATTTCCTCCATTAGTCCGATTAAAAATAGTTATTCTATTCCTTCTTTTAACAAAAAAATCTATAAAATACAAACTTAGAAATGACGTCTAGTAAAAAACTCTTAGTATAAAAATTAACAAAACTGAATAATTACCTCGCCAAAATAAACATTCAATAAAAAAATAGAACCAGATATGAGTTTAAAAAACCCTTAATCATACGAAGAATCATCAGACTGACTAAATTAATTTAAAATTTGGATATCAGATGTCTCAAATTTTTGGTTAATTAATTTGTTATTCACATTTTCAAAGTATGTGCATCAATTATGACTACAAAATAAATGAATATTGACAAAAACGATATACTCAACAAAAATTCCCCGGTTTACTAAGAAAAAAATCGCGATAGTGAATTATTCTTTTGTGTAAATGAAACTACCTCTTGCATTTATCAATATTGTTTTATTAGTTCTCTTTTTTTGATTTGACTAGGGCTTTTGATAGTATAGTCTCCAAAATTCTGCTTTAAAAGTTGTCGCAATATTGTATACGTAGTGTTGAATGGTCCCGGTTTTATCTCAATGAGCATTTACGACGGCTCGAACTGAGCTGTAGATTTAGGTAAGTTACTTCTAGAGGATTGAAGAAAGAGATAGGCGTACTTCTGGGTTCGATTCGTTATTATTTATTATTTTTTAGAATGATCTACGAAGGACAATTTGTGATCTTTCAGTTCCTTTTGTATCTAATGCGGACGATAATAAAATTTTCCTTAAAATACCGGATCATTCCAAACTGAAGGTATTTGCTAATACAGTGTATTTTCGGGTCTTCACATACTGAAGTAGATGTTAACAAATATTCATTAACCTGGTATCATTAGTGTCATAGTTATTAATGACGAAAAGACAGCAGCAATGGTTTTTACGCTAAGTGGAGATGGTATTGACGTTGAAGGTACCACTATTGATGGTGGAATAATAAAATTGTTGAAATCTATAAAATTGTTGGGACTTTATATTTATATTCGCTTGGATTAGTCTAAAATATAAAATTTTTTCGCTTTTTCAATATCATCTCCAATATGAAACTATGCCCTAGGGCAGTTTGTAATATATTTAAATTCTCCTTTCAGGCAGAGAGTATGAAAAATAATAATAAATAAACAGTTATTTCCTGCAAATATCGCTCTGGTCCTCTCTCCATACGCGTTTCGATCACCTCATGATCTCGTCAGTGGAGCTGTATCGGACCGAGAGCAACATTAGCAGGAAACAACTGATATAAGAAATATAAATTTCAAGGTACGTCGGCAGGATATTGCACCTGCCATCTACCGAACTCGATGTCAGACTGAAAAATATCGCCAGTCGAACGACATCTGTGAATCATTGGAGAAATGTGAAATTTTTAAAAATTTTAAATTTCAGTAAAAAATAAAGAAATCTTTCTGCCGTATTTAAATAGTTTGTTATATATGTAAATTCGCCTTTCAGGCAGAGAGGACCAGAGCGATATTTGCAGGAAATAAACTGTTTGTATATATATTTTTCATATTCTCTGCATGAAAGGAGAATTTACATATATAACAAACTATTTAAATACGGCAGAAGGATTTCTTTATTTCTTACTGAAATTTTGAATTTTTAAAAAATTTCACATTTCTCCTATGCCCTAGGGCAGTTCAAAGGATTATTAAAATGTTGCGGATCATATTCGGCCTTACGAGAAGATAAGGCTGACGAAATATATTTAAGGGAGTTTTAGTTTTACTTGCATCTACAGTATTCATATATGAGACTGTCTATTTTGTAAGACGTAGTATTTATCATTTGATAAAACATTATCAAATATCAATGAAACGCGATATAGAAAAATGTTATATATCAGACAGGTGTTTTTTAATTGGTTGTAGCTTCAATTTTTGACTTTCTATAATAATAACTTATATGTTCTTTTTAAGCTATAATATGCATTTTAATATTGTTGTATGTGCATTGTTTAAATTATGTTATCGTATTTTTCTCTTTAAATTTTCTCGCCTTCTGACACATTTTTAATATATAGAACATTTTAAATATTCAGTAGCTCTATCAATGCTGACTTTTTAAATTTTAGAATATTCTTTGGAATTTAGTCCGACGTGTTTTTGTATTTCGAAATTTTAGTGCTAATTTAATTGCAATAGTTCCCAAGTTGATTTTCCAACGGTTTCATTTGTATCATAGATATCATCAAAATAAATTTTAAAATAAAGCAGAAGATAGCTTGAGTTGGAATTTGTTACCCGCAATTCAGAAAATTTTTTCTTAGCTACCTGAAAATTAAAAAAACACGATTTTTCTAATGTGTAATTAATTTGAAAAATTAGATGACTTATTACTACACTTGTAAATTAATAAACTAGCTTTTTAAATAATAGATCTTTGCAATAAATTAAACAATTAAAGAATGATACACACTGTTTTAGTTTCAACACTAACCACTGGATACCAGAATGTACGAAATTACCTATTTATCATTTGGAAACGATTTACGTGATTTAATATTATAAATAGGTTGAAATTATTCTATGTGATTTTCTTTAGTCTGTTTCATTCTTCGGTTATTCCCAAAAACTCTCAGGTATATCGGCCAGCCCAAAAATTTGACACATGGTTCTAAATATACACAATTGTGGTTAAAATATTAACACTATTTGTAAAATTAAGATATCTTAATAACCATAATAAATATATTTGAATTGAATTGTTTTTTTTTTAACTAAATAAAGTCTTATAAAGAACGAAAGCTTTCATTGCTTTGGTTAAGTTGAAAATCATGATTTTTGGATTTAGACAGTGTCAAATTGGAATTATCATCCGACGTTTCTCTACGACATTAGAACACTGAAAGTCATTTGTTTGAAATTACAGAGTATTAAGAGTTTTTTTTTTAATAAATTTATGATTCTTACAAAACAGAAAATTACTCATTGTCGAAATAATAGCAGTATTCTATAAATACTTTTCTTTTAAAGCTGTAACTTTATATATTGCCAAAAAACAATTCTATAATAAAAATATTATTTAAATATTTAATTGTATGTCCTCCATTGGTAATAAAGGCTTTATATCGACGAGTCAGAGAGTTTACTAGATTCTGACATCTCGTAACAAAAATTTATTGGATAATGAGACTTGAGGTCATAAAACGAAGGCCCAATCTCTTATCCAGAATTCAACAAATCTGGGACATGCCTCAAGATGAAATGAAAAACTTCAGCACAAAGTTGAGTCACAAGAGCGAATGGGACAGAAACACCACTCAAAAACTCAGCAAGAAATCCATCATATAGTATACAGATGGCTCTAAAACAATGAAAAAAACTGGAATAGGAGTGTATGGACCCCGTACTAGAAATTAGGAAAGCTTGGGTAAGTCACCAAGAATTTTTCAGGCAGAAATATATGCCATCAGGATATGTATTTAATTTAACAAGGAGAAAAACTATCATGGCCAAGAAATAATTATCATGTCGTATAGTCAAGCAGCCATCAGTGCGGGAAGCTTTCAAGTTATCAACATTCAGATGGTCTGGAAATGCCTAAAGGAATTAAATGGTTTGAGTAAAAATAATAAAGGCACTCTCATGTGGGTACCAGGACATACCGGGATAGAGGAGAATGAAATAGTAGACAGGCTCGCGAGGAAAGGGGCTGAGTCACCATTTCTGGGGCCAGAGCTTTTCTGTGGAATCAATAGCAGTGTAATGCTGGAAGCATTAAAGCTAGAAGAAGAAAGCAGGAAATTATTGGACGAAGCTGTAAGGATTGAGACAAACGAAGAAGTAAAGTAAAAACAAACTCAGAGTTCTGACAGGGGTCCTGACGGGGCATTGCCACTTGAAGGGACACCTCCAGAAACTCGGACTGGTAGAAAAAGAAAACTGCAGATTCTGTGAGGAGGAAACCTCTATTCATATCCTTTTAGAGTGCAGTGCTCTTGAAAACCCTAGGATAATGTTCTTGGGAACACACCAAATCGAAGAAGCGGCTCAACATTCTAAGGTTTTTCAGAGAAATAGGACTTTAGGACCTGCTCTAGCCGATAAGGTAACCCTTACGACTGGGCAGCAGTAGGGGGACACAATAGATCTACCAGGTCGCAGTATACAGACCTCAACTCTACGCACGTATATACAACAGAGATATCCAAAATTAACCTATAGCTTTCCTATGAGGTTAAGCTCAGGGCCTATAGCTGACCACTCTAGAATATCAATTTTCTCAACTTGGCTGATTGTTATCTCAAACTTAGTATAGAACACCATGACTTCCGCATAAATATTAGCTATCATAACGATTTAAATCCTAAACATAGGATTAAGATTAGCAGTACCTTGTGACATCTTGCATAGCTTCTACATATTGCATTAACAAATAGAACAGTTTTGTGTTCGTCTCATAACAAAATATTGTGCCTTTCAGCTAATGACAAGAGCTTTTACAAGGACATGATTATAGAACAAATACCTATCAAATTCCTCCTTTTTTACAAATAATGGAATTATAAATAACGAGATATTAAAAACTGAATTAGGATGTCTTAAAGACCCAGATGGCAATGGGGCAGCCATATTTATTCCTCTTTTAAATACCAATATCCAAAATAACTAGGTAAAAATTGCTCTGTATTTATTACTTAATCAAACAAACGTATAGGTACACCCCAATTAATGTCAGTTGTAAAACTTCGCGCGTGTGCAAAGTTCTTTGTTAGGTTCTCCAATAAGAATTTTTATAACACATTTTTATTTTGAGTATCGAGTCTCATGAAGAGTAAGCATCTCGTTGTATTATAGATTCTTGGCAAAATAAACTATCTTAACATAATTTTTTTGACATTTAAATTTTGCGTATAATATATAGCGTATCCTCTCGCCCGTCTAGGTCAGTATTTTTTAAATTCAAATTAATATTTAGACTTTTTTAGGTCTTCGGATACATGTTTTACTCTCAGTTGATATTCTTTTGAAGTTTCTTCTTAAACAAAACGTGTAAACAATATTCATAAGCCATGTTTTCTTTTTTAACGGAATCGGCAAAGAGATATAAAAAAAAACAAAGAAAGTCAACTATTATTTATTTGACTAACTTATTACTAACTTTGAGTATAAGAAAAAAATTGTTAGCACAGCATTGTTTTTTGATATTTATAAACAAAAGGACAGAATATTACTGAAACGCGATATTACTAATACATTATAAAATCATTACAAGCAATATATTTTTATATTTTCATTTATATTTAAAGTATATTTCGATCTCTCAAGAGAACAATTCAATAAAATCAGCTGAAAGTGTCGAAAATGTTTGTTTCCATTTTTTGTGACTTTTCTTGGTCTTAGATAAACATCTCTGTTTTTCAAATTTTTGTGGCTTGGAATATTATTTGTGAATAGCAATAAAAATATATCGGTTTGTTTGCGCCTGAGGGACTTCAATGATGATTTTAATAGTACTATTTTTTTTTTTTTATTTCATTCACTTCTATCGAATTTGTGCCCCAAATATCATGCTGTAATATCTGGATAAGCTTTTGCTGTTCTTCAAAAAGTTTCTCTTGTTGGAAAGATGTGGATCTTGTGAGATGAATTCTAGATATAAGATATTTAGATTCTCTTTCTTGAAATTTTTTGGTCAATATAATACTTTTATGTCAGATGTGAATGTGTAAGTAATATATTTTTATTCTTAAAACCAAATATTATGGTTCACTTTCGTCATTAGTAGAATGATCAAAAAGATCGGTATAGTCAAATCTTGTAATAAAAAATAAGAGTGAAATTTTGGAATATCTAGTTAAAGAGACAATATAAATTAAATTCACATTTTACTTGTAAAAAAACTTTAAATTTCGTATAAAAATTCTAACAAGAACTATTTTATCCAAGTTATTAAATGACATTTAACTATATTATAATCGCTTTGCTTTCAAACTTACTAGCAGTGTCTAAAATATTTCATTCCTGATATTTTCAACCACTTCCTTTTTTAACTCTCTAAAACACAATTGACCTATTATATCAGCTTGCACCGTAAAATTTATATCAAAATTTCCAAAATTTATGCATATTCCTTAAAATACTCAGTTTGCTGCAGGCCTTTCCTTTATGGACTATAATAAGCCTTTCCAAAACATTGTCTCAAATAAATTTTAGAATGGCACCTGCAGAAATAAAACTATTAAAAATTAGTGATGGCTAACAATACATTATATAATGAGACGATAAATAGTATATTTATAGTACCTATAACTTTGGCAAAACTTTTATCAAATTTTGTAATTTATTATTTTATTGATTTTCTAGATGTCTATTAGTGCTAAGGTCATTCCATACTTTGTAGCAATAAGTCCATTGAAAACATTGAGTTAATTCTTCCATCCATCTCTAAAAAAGTATTAAAAATGTGTACAAAAGAATAAATTTAAAGGTTTTCTTGATACTTTTCTACCTGGATATTTTCCTTTCATGCATATCTTTAAATTAGCTAACTTTAGAAAATTAGCACTACATTCTTTGCATGTATAAATCTCGTGTTGATTTTTGACCTTAAGGGCCAGGAGGTCTAATTTTTCTAAGAAAAATGATAATGAAAACAGTAGTTATGTAATTTTATTAGATTTGATGTTGACATAAGGTCCTAGTTAACAAACAAAATCCTTTAAAACATTGCTTAGGTAAAGTTGATTACTTAAAAGAAAAATATTTACGTCCTTTAATAATAATGTGGGTTAGAGCTCAATGTGAAATAAATTGTATAGTAGGCCAAAGAAGGTATTTGTAATGCTCTCTTTCTTATACTTTTTGTAGATCTGATGATCTGCCAATTTCGAGACAGCAGCTATCTCTTCAACTTTTTGGTGGTCCTCCTGGCCGAGGTTTGCTGGCTGGTTTTCCTTCCAGAGCGATCCTTAGAACCCTGTCTTTGTCTACCACATCTTACTGTTTTGTACGCCAGATTCGTCTCTGATGTCAGTGTTTCGTATTTTATCCCTCCTTGTTTTACTAGTCATTACTCGTAAGGTTCTCATTTCGTCGGTGCGTAGCTTACTTTTGTTTTATTGGTATCTTCTCTTGCCTCTATACCATAGATCATTATAGGTCAAATACAAGTTTTGTATATTTTAACTTTGCTGTCTGTTCGTATGAATGAATTCGCCCATATAACATCTCTTAGGCGTCCCAAAATAACTGCTGCCTTATTGATTAATTCCCACTGACTTGGTCGTGATAATTTGATGGGCCCACGCCAAGATATTTGAACTGATTTACCTGTTCTATGGGTTTATTTTCCACTACGAATTTGCATCTGATAAGGTCTTTGGCAATTGTGATGCTTTTAGTCTTTTCAGTGGATATGTTTATATTAAGTTGTTGACAAGATTGATAAAATTTAAAAAGTTGTCTCTGTAAGTCATTTTTACTTGCCGCTGCGTTCTCATATATGGATATGATGGAGCGAAGTTTGCATTCATTGTTCGCATTTTACTTCATTCATACGCGGAGTTGCATATAGTTGTACGTTGGCTGAATGTGATTTCAGCACTACAACAGCATAATGTGGAAATAAACCACTGCTATTGCATCTCACACGGAGGAATCCGTGAAAACCGCATAAACATATATACGCCATCCGGCGGGAGATCGGCGAAGCGGCGTTCAGTGTTGCATGCTTCTTTCCGATCTGTCCTTTGCACAGACAGGTATATATATATATATATATATATATATATATATATATATATATATATATATATATATATATATATATATATATATATATATTGTTCAAATTCAGCAAATGTGGTACATGATTATTTTTTGGTTATTTTCTCAGTTCGTTTAGAAACGATTTTTGTCACTAAGAAGTATAACTCTCCCACGGGATCGGTTTCTTGGATTACTGCAGCCATTAGAGTGTCCTGCAGGCACAAACGTGTTTTATACTTAAAAAATAAACAAGAGCACAAATTACAGCTGAATATTTTAATACTGATTTTAAAATATTAAAGAATGTTATTGTAAAAGCTAACAGTTCAATAATAGAAACCATATTAATTCCTCTGAAAATAAAATTAGGACAAGTTATTAAACAAATTACTGACCAAAAAGTCAAAACCAGTACAGTTATTGAAAACTTTTCTTCATAATTTAATGATCATTTTAAGGTAGTTAATAGTTTAAATAATTAATTTATAAATTCATGCTCTACCATTGACTCTCAGTGTCATGGTTCACAAATTGACGGGAGAGTAACAAATTGCATTTATTTGTTTCCAATTGATTCTGATGAGATATTAAAGGTTATAAAGGGTTTAAAAAACAAGAAGTCAGTTGGAGATGATATAATATTTCTTTTTTAAAAGATGTAGGTGACTTTATTTCTGAGCCTTTATCTTTTATAGTAAATTTGTGTTTTACAATAGGTATTTTTCCAAGAAAGCTAAAAAATGCCCATATTAGAGCAAACTAAAGGAAAGGGGAGTATTGCCTAATATAAACAAGGTTTTTGAAAAAGTTTTATATCAGAGAATTGTAACATTTTTGGATAAGTTTTCTGTAATATCATATAAACAAAATGGCTTTAGAAAAGGGAAATCCACAGTAAGAGCTCTGCATTGCATAATTCTAGAATCACTAAATAAAACAAGCAAACATTGGCCATGTGCCTGGATCTATCTAAAGCCATTAATGCTGTGGACTGTGGATCATAAAACATTATTGTTAAAACATAACTACATTACTAGAATTAAAACATATCTACTTTCTTATAAATATACCTTTAGTTATTTGCAGAAAAATATCGAGTTTTCTATAATAAAAATTATTAATGCCTTACCTGAAAATCTACATTTACTACCGAAAAAATAGATTAAAGTATGTCCTAAAAATCTTTTTGTGTAAAATAGCCTTCTTATAAATTGAAAGAGTTTTATGGGTGTGATAAAGGCAGCATTGTGACGAAGTAGAATTTTTGTTATTGGCCGTATCATTAATGTTTTTTTTTTGTAAGTGATACTTATTGGAATAAATAAAGACTTATCTATACAGCCCGCATTATATAGGCTTTTTTTTTATTAAGAGCTTCATTCGAAATTTAACTTGGCATCAATTTCTGTTTCGATCGAGATCAAAATTAATCAAAAAAATAGTGGTCGCGTGATTATCATTATATGTCAAAATTGGAGTTGTATCTCAAAATATTGAAAAAAGTTATTAGAAAAAGTTTTTCTAAATTTTTAGCCCTTACGCAAAATTTCAGGTGAATAAAATGACCACTTTTGGTAAATTGCACGACTACTGCAAAAAAGACTCAATGCAACCTACATAAAACTTCTTAGTCTTGATAATGCTTCATCCCAGACACATTTTGTTTAAAGTAGCACCGTATTAAATGTGTGTTTTCCTACAAAATCGAAATAGGGCTATTAAAACTTGGTCACATGTGATGCAAACTTTATTTGTTTTTGATCCTGTATAAAGTAACTTCATAAAATAATTATTTTTGAAAACGTATTTTGTATCTAAAAGTAATACACATTATAATTAAAACAATAAGTACACAGTGTAATCAGTAAAGTCTGCATTAGGTGGAAAATATACTTTTATATAACTTTTTTTTATATTATGATTTTTTTTATTAGAAAATTTGAGTCTTTTCAATTAAACTATTTTCTTAATATTAATGTGTATTACTTTTAGGCACAAACTATGTTTTTAAAAATAGTTATTTTATGAAGTTACCTTATACAGGGTCAAAAACAAATAAACTTTGCATCACATGTGACCAAATTTTAATAACCCTATTTGGATGTTGTAGAAAAACACACATTTATAATGGCGTTACTTTAAATAAAATCTGTCTGGAATGAAGTATTCTCAAAACTAAAAAGTTTAGTGTAGCTTGCCTTGAGTCTTATTTTGCAACAATTGTGCAATTTACAAAAAATGGGCAAAAAATCTATATTATCTTATACAGCTGAAATTGCATATGGACTAAAAATTGCATTTACAAAAACTTTTTCTAATAACTTTTTTCGATATTTTGAGATATATAAAACCACTTTTGAATTTATTTTTGGAAATAAGCAGAAATTGTTGTCAAGTCAAATTTCTCATAAAGCTATTAATAAAAAAATAGAGGATTCTCGTCCGTGCGGACATAAGATTGCCGATAAACATTACATTGGTGTTTCTTTTTTGATTTACCGTCGTGCCATCACATCGAGGTTTTATACAACATTGTTGGTTCATGTTATCCTGTGATCCGTCGAGATGTCGCTATTCATGTCTTGTTTGCTGTTTTTTCACTTTAAAAGCAGTTTATAGGGCATAATTGCCGGATGATGGGTTGTACCGGATGCGATGGCCTGATGAGTCCCATACGAGAACGAAACAGCACTGTTGTCATTTCTCCATTATCTTGGCATTCTTCGCACTTTTTAACACGAGAGTATTTTTTGTCTTCTTTCGAGAGAAAAACACAAAACTATAAAATTTAGGCTTACTTTATATTGTTAGGACACATATTTTTTTACACAACATATAGTTCTATAAATAAGTACTTTTCTAAAATAAATTCATTAATTTAATTTCTACACAAACTAAAGATACATTAAATAAAATACACTTAATCTACATAATTAATAAAGCTGAAATACTAAGTCGTATACAGATTTCGTTAAATACTGACATCACTTTTGTATATTTGGATACATTGAGGTTTTGAAAACATTTACATAGAATTTTCCTTTCCTATTTCTGCTAGGTGTCTTCAAATGTTAACATTCTCCAGGTTTTACTTCGACGAAAACTGAAAATAAAAAAAAAAGTAAATAAGTAGCTAATTATTAATATGTACAAAGTACTTTAAATTTAATTTTCCAACTAGTTTTCCAGTTATGCAGAAAAATTAAGGTTATATATTATATGTATATATATATATATATATATATATATATATATATATATATATATATATATATATATATATATATATATTATATTTAATTGAATTTATATTAATGTATCTTCAAATGCTGACGACATTATTATATAATTCTATTAATTTGAAGATTAAAAGCATATATACATTATTGATCGGTCAAGAAATCTTCATGGTCAAGTCATTAAATACAATTTTGATTTGCAACAGACAATTTTTTTAAATCAAATATTCTGCGTCTTTGATTTTAAATATAAAAAATTTAACATCCTTGTAATTATTGATGTTTCTTAATACTAATTTGATGCTACCTGATATTTTTTTTGGGTAAATGGTATATATTAAGCTATATTTATAATGACAAAGATTACACAACGAAAAGTAAATGGTCATTTAAAATTAATTTATTTTAGAACTAATTCCCATTGGTAAAATTAAATTAATTCCAGGTACTTTATATTATATAAAAATTTACCAATAATCTGCTAGATTAAGTTTACTGGTGAAAAGATTTATTTGCGTTATACATATATCACTATAATCATAGAAGAAATATACCTTCGTCAATGCTATAATGCATGCAGAAAATGTGGGAAATCTCCCGAATATGAAAAAAAAACACGTAAAAGGAATACTACAAGTTCATATAAACTTTTTTCTTATAGGCCTCCTCTTCGAAGATATGGGCTCCCAGAGAGCTGCAATGGAATCAAGTTTTTTACACATAATTATTTAACCACCAGGTATATTTCAATATTTTTTACTATGATGTATACCAGGTAAGATCCCCCAAATTACCGTCCAAGAAAGTGTTGTGAATTACTCACAGCTGCAGGGACAGACTAGCTGTGACACTCATGACCCCATTCCTGTATGATAAGAACTTTGAATAACGTTTTCTTCATACCTTTACTATTGACTAAAAATTAAGTACTCTTTATTCATGTCGCAAATCCTAACCATTCTCAAAGAAAACGTCATTTTACTTACAATGTCAGTCCCCTAACTTCTGTCGGATTGTATATGGTAAAGAGGTCACCATAGTTTCAATAAAAAGTTAAACTAACTGCTTAGTTAAAAACTTTATAAGAGGGTTCAATATGGACTGCGTGAAGTCTGATACACTCGCGGGCACGACGAACTGAGGACTGGTGTACCCGCCAGATTAACTTAGCATTGTTTCTTATTTGATTACAACGAAACTTGATTCTTCATAAAAGTTTCTTCCTACTATTGACCGGAGTGAAATACACCAAAGTTTTGAGGTTTTCCTACAGGTAAAAAACCAACGGCGTTAGGTTGGGAGAGTGAGGAGGCTAGGCAATAGGTCTATCTCTACCCATCCAACGGTTAGGATAGACGTTATTCAAGTGCTCCCGCATAGCAACGCTGAAATGAGGTGGTTCACCATCCTGCATGTAGTACCTGTTTCGGCTGGTTTTAAGTGGTAATTATTCTACTAAATCATGAAAGGCGTTGTGGAACAACTCCAAATAAAGTAGTGTCGGCAATATGAAAGGTCCAATGAAAAAATTTCCAATGATTCCTATCCAGATATTAATTAATTGGAACTGATGTTGATGATGCGAACAATAGTTGCATGAGGATTTTCATCAGCCCAAACATATGAGTTATGTAAATTTATTAAACTATTTTTGGCAAATCTCGCTTCGTCCGTGAAGAGAATAGTGCTAATGAAGTTTACATTATTTCGTTGCTGATCCAATCGACAGTTTGCAAACTGCATTCTACGGGGAAAATCTTCAGGAATCAGTTCATGTACTTTTTTCAAATGATATAGATATGACAGTTGTTCTTGAAGAACTTCGTCTACTATTGTTTTTGACGTATTAAACTGCGCTGATAATTTTCGAGTGCTCGTTGAAGGAGTGTCATCTACATCATTTAAAATATTTTCCGTTTTAGACTCATTTGTTTCTGCCACCTGCAGATTGTAAGTTTATAAGCTTTTTTGTCTTTATTCTGTCTGGTTATGTAACCAACCTGTTGCCATCTTAGTTAGTCCTTGAACTTTATCCCTCAAAACCACTCCCTAATATGGCCCTTTCATTTTAGGCTTTGCAACTTGAAATCTGTTCATGGATGAGTTAGCGACATGGTTGTAATCCTATACGTGAGAACTGGCAATAAATCCGACATCAAACTGTTTCTTTTGTAATTTATGGGAATATTTCGTGACATGAATGATATGCTCGAGCTTATCAAACGCTGCCCGACTAAGACTTATTCTTATAAAAATTACTGTCCTAGATGTATACATATATACTCGGATATTTTTAGATGTATACATATATACTCGGATGTATATATATATATATATATATATATATATATATATATATATATATATATATATATATATATATAATGATTTCCATCATTATTAATACTGATACTGGCTTTTCCTCTAGATTAAGGTACCTACATGTCCTTTGCTGCTTACTACTTGTTGCAAATTGAAATAAGACGCGTAAATAAGAAAATAGCGATAATTTATGGGAATAAGATCCAGATGGTAGACTATAAATGCTCTGGAAGGATAATATCATAAAACACACTTGTTTTATATGGTAAAACTATGGCTCAATATAGAGAAAATTTGAAACAAATAGGGAAGGCCGTTCGAAAATGAAAAAGACTGGTTGAAGAAGAAGATATAAGATTGCTTATTGCATTTCGGGGGGAAAAACAACTAGGAATCGGTCTCAACCTTCGATAGCCGGCTCTACCTAGGGTTTATGTAATGTGCACTTCCGGGTAGCCCTACAAGTTAATAGTTCATCTTTTCATGTATTAGTTACATTCTTTGTTGTCTTTGTGTATGCTGTATTTAGTTTTAGTAAATTTGTCTTAAAAGGAAAACCTTCTTAATGATCATAACGATTGTTAAATTAAATGCAATTTGCGGTTGTTTGTTCATTCATTCCTTTTTTATTCGAAGCTCCTGTAATTTATTTGAAAATGGAATTATCAGACTATATTATCGGACAAAATTGCATGCGTTATCTGTCTGTAGCGGTGTATTATGTAAAACAACGAAATTATTTTATGTATAATTTAAAACATGGAAATATATCGGAATTTTCCCACAGACCATAAGTCACTAATGGTGTACTCGACGTCCACAGAAGCCTAGCTTTTTCAATTTGCATAGAATTATTCAAGGACGGATCCAGACAGGGGCCATTTCCCCCCAAAAAATATGTATGTGCGAAAGGAAAAATAAAAAACCTGAACTAACATTTGACGATATTGAATATCATCTCTTAGAAACAGGTAGCCTTGACAAAAAATTTGAATATAGGGGTTATATTTGAACAACTGAAACAGTCAAAAAAGTAAATGAAATTTTGGAGAGAGTTGAAGAAGAACCAAGTGTTAGTACCCGCCGCTTAGACCGTAAATTTGATATCCCTAAAATTATTATAAATAATCTTTTAAAGGAATAGTTTTTACATCAATATCATGTCCCAAAGATTCAGGAACTTATATCGATTGGTCCCCCATGTGCCTTACGTTTTATGAATTTATTCGTGATCCAAATTTTGGTAGAAATATTTTGTTTACTGACGAGGTGTGCTTTACAAGATGTGGAATCACCAAACTGCTCAATAAACATGTTTAAGCAGGAGGAAAATCCATATGTCATTAAAGTTACAAACCATCAGCATAATTTTAAAATAAATGTTTTGGGCAGGTATTACTGATCGTTACTTTATTGGCCCTGTTGTGATTCCAAACGGGATAAATGGAAATATTTATCTAATTTTTTTGCAAAACACATTACCAGTTCTTCTGAAAAATTTGCTCATTTTACTTCGGCGAGAAATATGGTATATGCATGCTGGTGTCTCAGCGCATTTTTTCTTTGCTGTTCGGTAATATTTCAACCGATGGATTGCAAGAGGCAATGAGGCACCAGTAAGATGGCTACCACGTTCTCCAGACTGCTTTTTGTGGGGCGCTCTTAAAACAGAAGTATTAAGATTTCGGAGAACACTCGCGAAGCGATATTGATGCTCAGTTTAAATACTGGCAAGCTTTTTAATTATCCTGAGATATTAGATAGAGTCTAATTTCATTTTTAAAAAGTGTTAGTAAGTGTATTCAGTAAAATGGCGGCCATTTTGCACATTTGCTTTATTAATGTTTTCTTTTTAGTTGTTTTTTTTTTCAATCTTTTTAAAATATATACATTTATTTTAAAAATTGTTCTATTATTACAGTAAACTGGTGTATGCATGTCATTTAAAAAAAAATTCCAGGCCAAACTGCTCATCCATCGAAAATTTTTCGGGAGGTAAAAATGCTTCCAAATACATGCAATTTTTCGATAGAAGTCTCTAGGTTGTCATAACGTTGATAACATGAAAAATAAGAAGGGATTTTTACAAGTGACGTCACATTTAAAACACTTAGACCAATTTATTGCCGGTCGCTATATTACTAGAAAACGTCATATTGTAGTGTTACCAGACATCAAAAATCATAAAATTCAGTGACCACGTTTTCAACTATAATCATATCATTCTTACAGTGGCGTAGCTAGGGGCTAGCTGCAGGGGCGGCTGCTAAGGGCGCAAATTTCAAAGGGGCGCACTCGCAAATTTAAACTTTAAAGTAGTTGTATTGTTTCTCTTTCTACAAAATAAGTAAGAACTAATTTTTTATATAATGCATAAATGTATAACTTAAATTACACGTTAAGGTTATTCTATTGTTCCTTCAAATCTTGCCCTGAGCGCTCATGACCTACGACGCTGTTTTATTAAAACTTTGACGTCTTCTACCGCATAAACGAAGCAGCATTATACACGTATTTTCCGAACACCCTGTATAGGTACAGAGTGTTCAGAAGAGAGAGAGAGAGAGAGAAATGTACACATCCACATTCTAGCTCCTTGAAAAGTGTGTATGCTCCTTCCTAAATTTTCTGGTTCCGCCATCGAATTATTTCATTTTTAATATTCGAACCACTTTTAAACCTTCGTCTTTCGGTTTTAAACTTTTTGTTTTGCAAAATTGATATAGGATTAAACATACCTCGTAGTTTTTATAGAGAAATTTAGTCATAAATGAAATGAAATTGCTGTTATTTTATAGTAGTTAATTCGTCTGGATAAAAAGTCCTTAGAACTAAATACTTAACTTTTTTCGTATAAATATGTTTAAAGTTGTTTTTTTTATACTTACATGTGCCTCCTTGACAAGATTCAATTATTGCCATGCAACTGTTTTCAAAAGTTTGCGGAAGTCCTGTGGCGTCGATAGCACATACCGGTCCAGAATCCAATGTGCAGTCTCCCAAATCCATCATACATTTTGGATTAGCTCTGGGTGCACCTGGCGCACCTTGAATCATTGCAGTAAGACCTGCCGATGAAAGAATTTTTATGTGTAGTTTTTTTGATCATATCAATATTGAGTACAATTTTATAATTAAAAATTGATCCCCTATTTCACTAACATGATTTATCTTTTAAAACGGTGTAAATTGACAATAGAGGGTTTTAATTGACAAGTGCAATGATAAGTGAAATAAGTTTTGAACCTTAAAAATACAAGGACAAAAAAACAATTTTCTTCTATTATTAAACCGACAAAAATGGAAAACTTCGTTTATTTCCAAGAGAAAACTATTCCTATTACCGATTTCAAGGTTTGATCTCTAGGTTTTTATATTTAATATTCCTAAGTAGACGTTTATTTGTTGACGTATGTAATACAAATTATAACAATATCTTAAGTAAAACAAAAGTTAAAGCTTCTAACTTCCATGGCAACTAGATCGGGTCCAAGACTTAAAGAGAAGAAGGCCTTCGCTTCAGTGCCACATGCTCAAACCTATATTGAGAATATAGAGTCGATAATAATTTTGTTTCCTTTTTAGAACGCATCATGTCAACCCGGAGAACTAGGATCCAATTGCCATCCAGCGACACCATCGAAACTAACACCATTCCGATATTTCAGGGCGATTCACTTAGCCCATTGTGGTTCTGCCTTGCAATGAACCCACTATCACGCCGTTTGAACTTCACCAGATACGGCTTTGGTATTAGAAATAACAACGAAGAGGTAGTAAGTGTGAATCATCTTCTATACATGAATGATCTTAAACTGATGGCTGCTATCAGAAACCAGCTGGAACAAATGGTTAAAATTGTACAAGAGTTCTCCGGGGATATCGGAATGCAAATTGGACTTGACAAGTGCCGTATTTTGAACATCGTTAAAGGGAAGATACAACCAGGGGCTTTTGAAATGCAGAATGGTGAAACTATAGCTGCAATGGAAGCAGACCCAACATATAAATATCTAGGTATGAAACTGAAAAATTGATCATCGCACAATGAAAGTCGAATTGACAACCGAATTTGTCAGAAGGGTAAGGCGGGTCTTACGAACTAACTTAAATAGTAGAAATTTGCTTAAGGTGCTCAACACGTATGCTTGCTCTGCGCTGAGCTACTCTTTTGGAATTTTAAAATGGAGCAGGACGGACATCCAAAAGCTGCAAAGAAAATAAGGACACTCCTAATAAAAGGACAAAAACATCACCCTTGGAGTGCTACTGAACGTACAATGCTTTCAAGACATCAAAGAGGAAGAGGATTGATGGATATTGGTAAGCAACTCGACCGACAAATAATAAACTTACGTTCATGTTTCCATAGGTTAGTGAACTCCTTCACACTACATCGAGCAGTATGCGAGGCAGACGATTCAACATATCTAAAGTTGAGGGAACAAGATATTAATTCTCACCACCTAACAGACCAAGGGAAGTTACAAACCTGGCTACAGAAGCCATTTCATGGATGGCATCCTAATGAGTCAATCAGGACAATGTCGACAACTCAGCGTCAACTACTGGTTGATTTCACGACAGATGTTTCCGGAAACGGAGGGCTTCTTGTTAGCTATCCAACCAGGTTATTCCGACGAAAAACCATCGAAAGTTCATCATTAGAGATCCCTCAATTGAAAATAGCCAATGCAGATATGGCTGTCGAACATCAGAGACAATCCAGCACATAACTGGAGGATGCCTAGTGTGTGCTGCAACCAAGTATAAGGAAAGACACGACCCAGCCGCTAAGATACTCCACCAAGAGTTAGCAGAAAAGTTAAACCTAGTACAGGTAGGAAAACTGCCTTATTACAAATACAGTCTGGAGCCTATTTTTGAGGACAACCAGTTCAAGTTATATTGAGACCGAACGGTTCTGACGGATCAGACAGTTGCTCATAATAGACCAGACATTATATTAATAGATAAAATTTCTAGGTGAACTACACTAATCGGCATTTCTGTACCTAACAACAACAACCTAGGGCCAAAATACAACGAGAAGATCCCCAAATACAAAGATCTGGAGTGCAAATCCGAAGACAATGGGAAATGAACAGCATCCAAACGATTCCCATAATACTGTCAACGACTGGAGTGATACCAAAGAACCTCCTGCAGAACATCAAGGGACTGGGCCTTAGTGAGCATATGTATAAACCGATGCAGAAAGCAACTCTCCTTGTTCGTAGGAAATACAGCAGACCACCTCACCTAGGACCCGATAAAATGGAAAGGGTTCCCATAGAGCTTCGTAATTTTGGTATCTTTGTGTAATGGTATGAGTCAAGGGAGTGTGAAGCCGTTTGATTTGTAAATCAGATCTTAAGTAAAACAAAAGTTGTCGACTAGAAGCTTAAGCTTCCATGGCAACTAGATCGGGTCTAAGGCTTAAAGCCTTCTTAGTGAATCTGGCTGTGAATGTTAAATTTAAACTTTATAGCGAGTGTGTATGAATATTTAAAAAGTGTTATTCAATACTTTCTGGAAGGGTCAACAAATACAAATATTCAAACGCTATAATTAAATATTTTGGAGACTACTTTTGGTAATCTAAGATTGCTTTCATTTAGCTACATGCAGCTTCGATCATGAAGAACACGGGAAATATTTTTTTAATCAATGTTTACGTTTAAGAGTTTTTTCTGTTTAAAATATCAAAAATTAAAGATAATTTTAATTAATTTTAATTTCGAGTCTCTTCAGGTCAACTGAATGTCGTTTGTAGTTATTTTATTCTCTTTGTTTCCCAAGGTCTTTGCATCAATAAAACATTGAGATTTTATAGTTAAAGGTTGATGATATTATATCATAAATTTGATTTTATAAATTTTATTTCTCTTTCATTTTAAAAATTGACTGTGTATTAGAGACACATTATGTTAGAGCTCCGTAGCAGTAACTTTTTCTTCTATTTTTTTTTGTCCTTTTTTTAGGAAAATCATATTGAAATATCCGATATCAAATTTTAAATAGATTTTTTGGATTCCATTTGGTGAGCATAATTTAAACATGCCAAGTTTGGTTGAGAGTATTTATATCGAATTATTTGTGATTTTCCAAATGTATCAATGAAAAATTAAAGGAGGAGTATGGTGCAAGCAACATTAAGTACTAATGTACGGGAAGGTGCACCATTTTTTTTACTTTCGCATCACGTCTGTCCTTGGGCAAATGAAAAGTATATGCCTGCAAAATTTCATTGCAAAAGAAAGTAAGGTGACAAGGATACAACTATTATTATATCATCCTGAATTAGGTTTTATAGCTCTTATCCTATTAAACAATGCCCTTGATGAAATGGTGATTTATAACATTCATTTATTGTCTGTTTTTATGCAAATATAAGTATGTTCAGTAACAATTGCTTTCAAAGACTTTAAAAGAATGAATTTTAACATTCTAGTTTACGACTGATAATCATTTTGCTATCAACTCGCAAGACAAGTCATATATGATCAAAAATAAGTAGATAAAATTTTTGATAATATATGACGATATTATCTAGCAATTTATCTAATCAATTCCTGTCAAAAAAAATACGGGAACTTCTAAAGATAATATGCCAAAAAATTCGTTCATGCCATTCCGGAGTATAAACATAAAAAAAGCGGTCGAATTTAGAACCACCTTTTTTCAAGAAAACTGGCTAAATTCTGAAACTACTGAGCCTGATCAAAATCATCGCTGCTGAAAGATAAATTTGTATAAAAATTATTATTTATCAATTTAAATAGATTGTATAAAATAAGTAATTATAGGGTAAAACTTAATTTTTATTTAATTTATTAATTTCTAGTGTTAATAAAATAAATCAATCGTGATAATTTTTTTACTCAATTTGATTATTCTTATTACATATCTTTTAACTTTTTTTTTTAGTAATTTCAAAGTGGACATATCTAGACTTTCACTTTAGAAGTTTTAGAAAATAATATATATCGTTTGAAATTTTCATCATAATAAAACCATTACACAAAATTGTTGGCCAAAAATTATTTTTTATTTCCTACAAAACATTAACATACGAAGTGCCAAATTATCCCATTTACTGCAAACGTATAAGAACTCGAAGGAGAATATTGAAAGTTAATATTTTCCCCCTAATTCACTTACATTCCGTTACTCTAAAATGGTCTAAATTAACAATAAAGTATTTAAATTGACATTTACAACAACCAATCAACCAAATTTTTAACATTTAAATCGGTTTCTTTTATTACCAGATCGGTAAAAATGGAAAATTTTCTTTATTTTCGCAAGACAACTATTCCTCCTACCATTCCCACACTTCCTTTTTCTATCCTAGAATTTCCTAAATAAAGATGAGTTTGTTTTTACTGCTTTTCAATATACCAAGTGTAACTGTTATCTTTAAAAGTTGGTATGTCATACCACATGTTTATGACACAGATGTATATTTCTTTATATGACGATCCAATTAAAATATCTACAACAGAATAGAATGTCTGTCTACCTGCCAACGATTCCACCAACTTTGAATACTAAAGGCACCCACCACGCATTCTATTCAGTTGTCGGCACATTAAATCAAATCTCTCAACGAAATATTGTATATACGGATTACAAAAGTCTCGGCTTGGTTATATCTGGTTTCTTTTTATTTAGAAATTTAAAAAGACACCTCAGAAGACCTTACTGATCATGTACTGTTTCTTGGAAAGCTTTTTGGGTGTGAGTTGAGAGACAATTCCCCATTGGTTGTAGTTGTATATGTGTTACCGAACTGTTGAAATAGATCAAATTAAATCACCTTGTGAATCATGGGTCATCTCTGGTTTTGATATTCATTAATAATCTACCTGATGTTTGTAGTAACGGAAATGTAACTTTGAGTGCTCATGATAGCGGTTACCCAGTGACAAACAACAATATAAAATAAATTACCCAGATGGCTCAAAAATTATTAACAAATTTTTCAACTAGTTTAATACAAAATAAGTTGTGTGCTTTACTTCTCAAACTCACATTCTCACTGAGTCTGCTGGACAGAATGTTGATAAACTTTAAAGAAATTACCCAGCACACATTTTGTTATATTTAGGCGAGACTGCTACAAAGCGAACGGAGAGGGATTACCTCAACTAGAAAAATATTCAATGGTACAGTTTATTGACGGATCCTAGATGAAAGAAGGGGTCGGAGTGAAAGTATCAGGACCAAGTTTCGGGCATGCCAAATCCTCATCATCTCCCAAGCAGAAATGCAATTGTTATCTAAATCTGCGCTGACGAGTGTCTCTATAGAAATCCCAAGAAGAATAAAATATACATACTGTCAGATAGCTAAGCAGCACTAAAAGTTCTCAGGTCAAATACCTTACTTGACTTGGAACTGCAAGTAAACCCTGAAGTAATTAATAAGAAACAACAGGGTAACCCTGATGTGGGTGCCAGAATACAAGGGAATTAAGGCAAATAAGGAATCAGACAATCTCGCTAAAGAAGAGACAAAAATTCTTTTTCTCGATTTGGAAGCTTTCTGTAGACTACTAAAAAGCCACTTAAAAGAGAAGCTCTGAAACTGGGAATAAAATCAGATAAAATTAAGGTGGAAAAGACGCTCGGTCTCAGACAAGGGAACAAATTCATAAATTCATCGCCAAAGAATATAAAAATACTTCTCGATCTCCCAAAAAGGGATATTCGAATAATAACAAATATCTTCACAGAGCACTGCCCTCTGGGATATGGGCAAAGATGAGAGCGATATTTGCCGCTTCGGCCATTTTGCAGCCAAAACAGCAGAACACTTGCTATGTGAATGCATGACACTGTTCTGCAAGATTCAATTCTTGGAAGGCTTCACCTTGACGTCTGAGGAAGAAAAGCACCTACCACTTTGAAAAATAATAGACTTTATGAAAAGTTTAAATATCCCGGACCTATATTAGATCAGGGTAACGTATACAAGATTTTATAGGTTGAAGTGTTGTAAAGGGGCAAAGAAAGTTCTTAACGAACCAGTCGCAAGTATTTATTACAACCAGAAGGCAAAAATTCTGCTGTAAGGAGAATATTCGAAAGAAATCGATATTTGTGAATATGAGAAAATATTTCGTCAAGTTCTTTTAAATTTTACGAATGGAATGGTAATTAATGGAAGAAGTATAAATTAAGAGTAGATAAGCTGACGATACCGTGATTATCGCTAGTAATATACATGGTTTACAAATGATCGATGAGTTAACACACATGATTACGGCATTAAAATAAACTGGATAAATACACAGTAATTAGTAGCATTGTACAGGGTGGATCATTTTAGATCTGGAAAACCGTAAAAAATTTTAAAAATCTGATAAAATTGAGAGCTCTTTGTTTGAAAAAATTATGATGGCGAAAACAAATTCATCTATCGCGATCGGTTTCGGAATTACAAGGCGATTTTCGAATTCTAAAATTTTCCAAAATGTTCTATACTTTATTTATCGAAGCAACTGCGATAAAACTAGTAAGGCATTCTTAAGGTACTTTTTTATGTAGAATCTAGGTGGCGTAGTCAGATTTTTAATTTTAGTTTTAATTACGAAGATTTAATATCAAGTTTTAATTTTTAAATGGAAATGTATTTTTTTACATAATTTTTTTGCATTTTGCATTTTTTTAAGAACATATTATATTGTCAATATAAACTGACAACAAATAGGCTAAAAATATATTTTTTAATTTTTTTTTGTTAAGCTCACAAACTAGCTCATGAGAGCCGGAGGCTCAGATGAGCTAAGCTGTACATGTCTATGTTAACACATTTTAAAAGACCACGACGTGATTCTTCTTCCTGTTTTTCTTTTTTTGACGACGTTGTTCAATAATTTCCATAAAATCAGCCAATACTTTATTTATTTGCTCTATTTCGGTTGTTTGCTGTCTAGTATTTACTACAAAATCTTCTAGAATGTCGTCGAAAATTTGGTTCTATTTTCTTATTTGATAACAAATCCAACAGTGAAATTCGTTTTTTTCTATGTCTTCTAATTTCCAATACAATTTTCTGGAAACCCGTTGATAATCCCACTTCTGACCAGGGGCAGATCCGGCCTCTCTCTTTGGGGGTAGTGATATCTCAAAAGTACAGTATGGCAAGCGAAAGTAAGTTGTCGACGGGGAGGTATAAGGGGCAAAGTTGGGTCTATTTTCCTGTACTCCAAGCTCTTGGGGGGAGGGGGGGGGCGATTGCCCCCATCGCCTTCCCTTTGGATCAGCGCTTGCTTCTGACACCAATTGTTACGATTTTGTCTCTTTAAAATCGTTCACTGTGTTCGTAAAATAAAACACAACACCTTTCACTATTACATCCAATACTTATATTAACTACTTTTTCAACACAGCTAAAACACAATATTATTACTACTTCATAATGTATTCACGATTTAAATATCACTATACAATTTTTAACTATACAACTATACGATTAACTCTAAAACGAATATCCTATCCCTAGTTATACACCAATAGAAGTTACCAGAATTAACAAGAAATACGCTAGCGTACAATTCGAGAACAACCTAGAAATATGACTCATCGATATAATGTTTCTTTCGGCGCATCGGAATATTTTTATACGAGGAAATATCAATAAGTTTTTCTAGTCGTTCGTAACAATAAAATATAAAATCAGTTAGTTCATAATCTGTAGTATAGAAGTATTCTAACTGATCTCGATTAAAAATAATATCTAAATACTTAAATCATTTCCATAACTACTAAGAACACTTTTTAAGTTCGATGAATAAAACATATTGTTTGGATGACTATGGATAAATAAAAGCATCACTTGTTTGACTAAGGCTTGTTTGAGGTTTATTAGCTTGTCAACTCGCAATTTGTCTGTTTAAAAACTCAAAATGGAACATTCTCAAAATTTCGAAAACTATGGTAGAATGTTATATTGAGTGTAATCAACATAAGCCGCCTCTAATTAAATTTGAACCATATTCGGAGCGCCAACTTAACCGGTAATTCTTAAGAGACTAGAGAAAAACTTAATCAATTTTGGATCCTTTAAAAAGCCACGGCCAAAGACGTATGAAAAATGAGGTAAAGAAAATGAAATTATAAATGTAATTTCATGTGTTACGGAAGATCCTTCCGTGTCGAACAGAACTAATTAAATGGATGTTGGGGTATCTCAAAAAAATCATTAAAAATTTTGGAGAAAAAATAAGTTTAAATGTTATAAGGCTAGAAAAACTCAGCTTTTTCTCCCTGGCGAGCCTGAACGAAGACTTAACTTCTATAATTTGTGCATCGATATATTACGAAATAATGATTTTTTTAAAATAATATTATATGGACGGATGAGTCCACGTAGTGATGATATAATCGCTATAATAATCATCTATGGGCAGATTAGAATCCTCACCAACAAATAAATAGGATTACACAAGGACGATTTGGGTTCAATGTATGGGTTGCTTTGTTGGGTAATAGAATAAGGGCCTACGAGATATATGAAGGGAATTTAAATGTTCAAGTCTACCATGACATTTTAGTGACATAGCACATAAAATGGTCTGAAGCTAAAATATTACGCCGAGAACAACATTGGAGAAAACGGAAATTCAAAAAAGCCGCGGTTATACATCAGTACGAGTTGTTTTAGTAAACCATCTTTAGATATAAGAGAAGTGTAGAAACCACGTCTTAATAATTATAAAGTAAAACTAAATGCAGCATAAAAAATGGGATTTTGCCTTAGCATGTATGACTGCACCCATCTCAGTCACACTCCACTGTATTTACTTTTAGTATAAATAGTCATGTAGCTAAGGAATTTATTTAGTTTCACTTGAAAACGGCTAGAGATAACTACTAGCCGAAACGTTGTAATATTCAACAAAGATAAAGACAATGGAAGTCCAACAGATATCTACTACTTCACAATATCAATATAGCTTTGTTAATAGACGTTTCTTATTCCAAAAAGTTTTTATATTTAATAATTTTTTTTTTTTAAATATAAAATAAAAAAAACGATGTAAAAAATACAGAGTGTTCCGTTTAAAAAATTAAAACTTGGTACCTTAAGAATGTCTTATTAGTTTTATTATGGGTGCTTTGATAAGTAAAATATAGAACATTTCAGAAAATTATAAAATTCGAAAATCGCTCTATAAATCCGAAACCGATCGCGATAGCGGTAATTTGTTTTTGCCATTATAGCTGTCTACTTTTTCAGATGTTTAAAATCTTGTACTGTTTCTCAGATAGCCTAAAAAACATCCAAAACGATCCACCCTGTACATTGTATATTAGTCACTAGTAGTTAACCATACACTCGTTGAGAGAGCAACTCAATACCAATATTTAGGAACGAATATAAATTAAGAAAATGATCAACAAAATAATGAGATCACAAGATGTAAGTGAAATCCTCACTCACTAACCAATCCCTGGATCTAGGGTTGAGATTACGGATAGTACGATATTACTCCTTTTCAACTTTTTTATATGGAACAGAGATTTGGAAGCTTAAGAAAAAAATCCTATACGAACAGAATACGCAACATTTAAGTAATGCGAATGGCGGAAAAAGAAAAAGAAGTAATTTTTTCAATAAAAGGAAACCTCAGGGAATCAAAATATGAAATCTTATGATTAATAATATAAGGAAAAATGGAAGGAAACTCCGAAGAAGAAATTCGGATTTCTGTAATGGCGATCATTACAGTGATCCTTCGTAAGGAGACGGCATTCTAAGAATTAAATTATGCATGTATTTAGAATTACAGAAAAATATATAATTTCTAACCTATCGCTTAGAAGCAATGGACCCATACTCGTATTTGACATATGTACAGGCGCGGATCCAAGGGGGGACGGGGGCGGTGGGGGCGATCGCCCCCCCCCCCCCCAAGAGCCTTAAGTTCAGGAAAATATACCCGATTTTACCTCTTATACTATGGTTAATTCAAGGACTAGAGAGAGTAATAAATCATTTTTTACCCTTTTTCCTTCGCAAACTACCTGTGTTCTTTAGTTCGGTGTCTTTGGCAAAATCTGTTAGATATATATATATATATATATATATATATATATATATATATATATATATATATATATATATATATATATATATATATATATGAAATAAAATGCAAACAGTAAATGCAAACTTCGTTCCATCATATCCTTTCCGTGTTAGAGGTTGCACAGTTTGAATAGATTGCTACAGAACACAATCCATCCAATTCCACCACCATCGAGATGATGGCCTACCTGTACCACCATACCGAGAAGAAAGTCACAACTTACCCTCCCCGCCACAGTGATACGGCAGAGGCACATGTTTCGTCTCTACTAGACTCATCAGGGTACCGACATGCACCTGGCTGTGCAATGGACAGATCGGAAAGAAGCATGCAAATACTGAACGCGGTTTCGCCGACCTCCCGTCGGATGGCGTATATATGTTCATACGGCTTTCACGGATTCCTCCGTGCGAGTTGCAATAGCAGTGGATACATCCACATTATGCCGTTGCAGTACTGAAATCACATTCAGCAAACGTACAACTATATGCAACTTCGTGTATAAGTGAAATAAAATGCAAACAGTAAATGCAAACTTCGTTCCATCATATCCTTTCCGTGTTAGAGGTTGCACAGTTTGAATAGATTGCTACAGAACACAATCCATCCAATTCCACCACCATCGAGATGATGGCCTACCTGTACCACCATACCGAGAAGAAAGTCAAAACTTACCCTCCCCGCCACAGTGATACGGCAGAGGCACATGTTTCGTCTCTACTAGACTCATCAGGGTACCGACATGCACCTGGCTGTGCAAAGGACAGATCGGAAAGAAGCATGCAAATACTGAACGCGGTTTCGCCGACCTCCCGTCGGATGGCGTATATATGTTCATACGGCTTTCACGGATTCCTCCGTGCGAGTTGCAATAGCAGTGGATACATCCACATTATGCCGTTGCAGTACTGAAATCACATTCAGCAAACGTACAACTATATGCAACTTCGTGTATAAGTGAAATAAAATGCAAACAGTAAATGCAAACTTCGTTCCATCATATCCTTTCCGTGTTAGAGGTTGCACAGTTTGAATAGATTGCTACAGAACACAATCCATCCAATTCCACCACCATCGAGATGATGGCCTACCTGTACCACCATACCGAGAAGAAAGTCAAAACTTACCCTCCCCGCCACAGTGATACGGCAGAGGCACATGTTTCGTCTCTACTAGACTCATCAGGGTACCGACATGCACCTGGCTGTGCAAAGGACAGATCGGAAAGAAGCATGCAAATACTGAACGCGGTTTCGCCGACCTCCCGTCGGATGGCGTATATATGTTCATACGGCTTTCACGGATTCCTCCGTGCGAGTTGCAATAGCAGTGGATACATCCACATTATGCCGTTGCAGTACTGAAATCACATTCAGCAAATGTACAACTATATGCAACTTCGTGTATAAGTGAAATAAAATGCAAACAGTAAATGCAAACTTCGTTCCATCATATCCTTTCCGTGTTAGAGGTTGCACAGTTTGAATAGATTGCTACAGAACACAATCCATCCAATTCCACCACCATCGAGATGATGGCCTACCTGTACCACCATACCGAGAAGAAAGACAAAACTTACCCTCCCCGCCACAGTGATACGGCAGAGGCACATGTTTCGTCTCTACTAGACTCATCAGGGTACCGACATGCACCTGGCTGTGCAAAGGACAGATCGGAAAGAAGCATGCAAATACTGAACGCGGTTTCGCCGACCTCCCGTCGGATGGCGTATATATGTTTATACGGCTTTCACGGATTCCTCCGTGCGAGTTGCAATAGCAGTGGATACATCCACATTATGCCGTTGCAGTACTGAAATCACATTCAGCAAACGTACAACTATATGCAACTTCGTGTATAAGTGAAATAAAATGCAAACAGTAAATGCAAACTTCGTTCCATCATATCCTTTCCGTGTTAGAGGTTGCACAGTTTGAATAGATTGCTACAGAACACAATCCATCCAATTCCACCACCATCGAGATGATGGCCTACCTGTACCACCATACCGAGAAGAAAGTCAAAACTTACCCTCCCCGCCACAGTGATACGGCAGAGGCACATGTTTCGTCTCTACTAGACTCATCAGGGTACCGACATGCACCTGGCTGTGCAAAGGACAGATCGGAAAGAAGCATGCAAATACTGAACGCGGTAGGCCATCATCTCGATGGTGGTGGAATTGGATGGATTGTGTTCTGTAGCAATCTATTCAAACTGTGCAACCTCTAACACGGAAAGGATATGATGGAACGAAGTTTGCATTTACTGTTTGCATTTTATTTCACTTATACACGAAGTTGCATATAGTTGTACGTTTGCTGAATGTGATTTCAGTACTGCAACGGCATAATGTGGATGTATCCACTGCTATTGCAACTCGCACGGAGGAATCCGTGAAAGCCGTATGAACATATATACGCCATCCGACGGGAGGTCGGCGAAACCGCGTTCAGTATTTGCATGCTTCTTTCCGATCTGTCCTTTGCACAGCCAGGTGCATGTCGGTACCCTGATGAGTCTAGTAGAGACGAAACATGTGCCTCTGCCGTATCACTGTGGCGGGGAGGGTAAGTTTTGACTTTCTTCTCGGTATGGTGGTACAGGTAGGCCATCATCTCGATGGTGGTGGAATTGGATGGATTGTGTTCTGTAGCAATCTATTCAAACTGTGCAACCTCTAACACGGAAAGGATATGATGGAACGAAGTTTGCATTTACTGTTTGCATTTTATTTCACTTATACACGAAGTTGCATATAGTTGTACGTTTGCTGAATGCGATTTCAGTACTGCAACGGCATAATGTGGATGTATCCACTGCTATTGCAACTCGCACGGAGGAATCCGTGAAAGCCGTATGAACATATATATATATATATATATATATATATATATATATATATATATATATATATATATATATGTATATATATATATATATATATATATATATATATATATATATATATATATATATATATATATATATATATTTCCTAGGAATGAGTTGGAGATTTTATAATCAAAAATACCGGTCTATAATAATAGACTATTTGGGTTGAATAACAATAGACATTTGGAAGTGTTAAAAAGGATTTTAATCATTGTCATAGGCGTCGGAAAGAGGTTTATTTTATCACTAAGTATTTATGGCATAGAATATTATTTCGGTAATAAATTTAAAATAAATAGTTTTTATATTATTATTTTATTTCTTATGATTTAAATAAATAAAATAAACGGGTTAATTTTACACGTTTAAGAAAAAGACACGAATATAATAATAAAATAATAAAGAAATTACGGCTAATTGGAATTAAACATATATAAAATTAAAGAATGGGACACACTAACATAAAGATATATAAAAAAAATAAAAAAAATATATAAACAATATTAAACAATAAAATACACCAAAAAGAAATTGTGTTTACACTGGTAAACATTACATATCTAATTCGTAATCAAATTCAGTGAACCTATCGTCGTTCAATTAATTGAGTTTCTACATTCTGTTTTATTCTTTTATTTTATTTATTATATTATTATATTATGGATTTTTCCCAATTTTCCGCAGTAACTTCGTTCAAAAAAATCTTTCAAAAGTTCAGTTAAATTACTAATTTTGTACATTGTATTATTTCTAGCAACTCTGCCTTTTACTTGAGAGAGATATTTCCTTTTCCAACGGACGGTTTCCGGACGATCTATAAAAACAGATATCCTATCTAGTTTTTTCCATCAAAAATTAAGTTCTCTCAGCAATTTCTAGAGCTCAGTTCTTTTAATTTCAGGTAAATCCCGATCTTCATTGATTTTAGTAAGAATTTTGTTGACGGTTGGGATCTGCTTCTCATAATCAAATATATGTACAACTCCTTTTATTGCAGTTTTCATCTCTTCTTCCCATGTGGTTTTTCATCTGCCTATGATCGAATGGGGGAGTACGAAACATTCCAGTCATTTTTTCTCCTTCAATATTCGGTACATAGTAGATTTTCCTGTCATGTTGGAACAAATCTCAACAGAGCTTTTAACATTATTATCTAGATATTGATATCTTAGGGCATCATAAGCATTCATCGTAATAGGTTTTTCATTGAGGAAAAATGCCTTGGTTTAACGATTTTGGAATAAATATAGAAGTGGAGGCCATATTTTTTCGGTATCTTACTAATTTCAAATAATATATAAAAACAAGCACAAACAAGATAAATCACTAAGGACACACTGTAAGGTGTACTTTTCCCATTGACAGAAATAAAATTCAACTATCAGAAATTTAATTATTACAGCAAATTTATAAAAGCTTATAATATTTAAATATAATTAGATTTACGGCAGTCCTCCGTTACCTGCGATACTGGAGCAAATACGTTGGGGATTTCGGTAACAGGTTTATTACTCTCTCTAGTTCTTGAATAGAGTATAGGAATGTGTATGCTTGCGATCGCCCCCCCCCCCCCTCCCAAGAGCTCTGAGTTCAGGAAAATAGAACCGATTCTGCCTTTTATATTAGGAATGTGTATGCTGCTGACACTCCCTCCCCGTTGACAACTTGTTTTTCTTGCGATAGCCGCCCCCAATAGCTTTGAGTTCAGGAAAATAGACTCGATTCTGCCTCTTATACTAGGAATGTGTATGTTGCTGGCATCCTCTCCTCTCCAAGAGCTTCAAATTCAGAAAAATGGGCACGACCCTGCCATTTACACTAGAAATGGGAATGTCTCCGGTGTCCCCCCTCCCCCGTCGACAACTTGCTTTCCCTTGCCATAATGTACTTTTGTGATGTCACCGCCCCCCCCCCCAAGAGAGAGGCTAGATCCGCCCCTGCATATGTATTTAGAATCATCAAATATTATAACCTATCAGAGTATGTCTTTAATAGGTAAGAGGCTGAAAGTTTACACTTACATTACCTTAATACGGTTCTGGCTAATTGTAAGATATTTCATAATATTTATATTTATAAAAAACAATAAATATTTAATTTACGCACACAGAATTTTATTATAAGTACTATTATTTTTAACATAGCCTTCTCAATAGCACATTTAATAAGTAAGCATACGATAAATAAGCTGTTCCAAGTCTAAAAATGTATTTTGATAATGGGGGTAAAGTTCACAATAATATTTAAAGTATGAACATAAGGTTAGAAGGCATTGCAAAATCTGTATTTTTTTATTTTTTTTTTAACTTTTCTTGAAATAAAAATAATCGATTGGAAAAATTTAAGAGCAGAATGTTTGATAAAGTATTTGTATTAGGTTTGGAATTACTGATCTCATTCTACATAAAAGCAGATTAGCTGAAAGGCTTGAACAAGAAAAAACATTCAAGTGTAGGTCATACTGGCGTGATAAATGGTACATAAAAATTTCATTTAAAATAAACCTGCCTAATGAATTCTTTTGCTAAAGCCTTTGTAATAGCAATTTACACGGGATTTATTCCACAGCTAAAATCGGCAATAACTCCTCTTCAGTATGGCTTCTCCTTTAGAAGCGCTATAATGAATCCCTCTTATTCCACTCAATTTGTTAGTGAAGCGCTGAACACTAAGGCTTTCGATAAGTCGGACCATTCCATTCTTCTGGATAAACTCTCAAAAATTGGCTTTTCTAAATTCCTGTGGAAATACTAAGTATTTAATCGCCAGATTTTTTTTGAATTGAGGATACAAATCACCACCATTTATTGGCACCTGCAGAGTTTCTCTGTGAAGAAATCTAGCACCATTGCTCTTTTCTTTTGATTAATGATTTGCCTGACAACTTAAAAAATCGTGTTCTACCTTATACCAATGATCTAAAAAGCCTTTAAAATTATTCAAACTTAGCATGATTGTTTTTGAACTTCAGCAAGGTTTAGATCCTCTAAATAACTGGTGCCACAATAATAAATTACTCCTTAATGTCGTTAAATGTAAGATTATGACTTCCTTCTTAAAGAAAACAATAATAAGTTACCAATATATTTGGATCCGCAGGTACTCGGGAGAGTGAAAGAGTTAGTTGTTGATTTATGAATACGTTTTGACCCAATATCTTCCTACAATCTGCATATTAACATTTTTTGAGAGTCATCTCTGAAAATGCTGAGATTTATGATCCGAACCTATAAGCTTTTTGAAACCTTCCAGAATCTGAAAATTCGGTATTTCTCCGATCTGCGATATGCATATCATTTACAATCACTGTTTGCTGCTTTGTAACTTGAAAGTTCCGACATTATCAAATAGAAAATCCTATTTAGGATTGATAATTTTCTACCCATTAATTACCAATACAATGGACTGTTCGGAATTGCTACATAATTTTTTTTCCGTATTGCACAAGATCATCATGCTCATAATAATATAATAATGAGATCGCCAATATTTAAAATATGCAAAGACTCTAACAATCTTGCTGTTAACCTCGATATATTCTCAGTGACCTCTAGTCAATATTCCAGATCAATAAAAAATTTTCTTTATTATCTTATGGCATAATTGCTGGCTGATATTTGCAACAAAATTTATTGTAATTATGAACTATTTTCTAGTATTCTTACTATTTTTTATTTGTATGTTATCGTAGTTAAATATATTCTAAATGGAAGTTTCTTGTTGACATTATTGCTAAATAAATACATAATTTTTCAAAATATTCCTAGTGCAATTTGACAACAAAGTTTAATTTTTCTTAGAATTTGTTACGCTGTGAAAAGCAGCTGGTGCTAGAACACTAAATATTTTATTAAGAAAAAAACCATAATTATAATTTTTTCTAAAGTATTCTGCAATATTCATATTCTAGATTTTTCTTGCTACTATTTCTCGAGATTATAGGTTTGAAAAATAATTTTAATGGATTTTTAGCGCTAAAACAAATTTTATATTATTGAATTATTAATTTTATTAGCTTTCAAGTCATAGCTAAAACTGGGCTTAGAACCAAAACATTTTTTGAATAATCACTGAGACTGTAAAGCATTCAAAAATACCAAACCGAAAATTTTGCATTTTTTATATCTTTTTTATATAAGTCAAAATATTTTTAATAAAAAGAAATTGTAATAAACGCGCAGACAGATAAGAGAATACAAAGTTTTTCAATTTTAATATGGAATACTGGAAATTAAACTTACATGTGTATCTGAATTATTCTTTTAGAAATTAGAATTGGAAGTAATTAGTCAATCTACCAATCAGATGTTTAGCTGTGCACTAAATAATTTACTGTTTCGCGATTTATCAAGGCGAACGAATAAAATTTCTTAAACGGATTTCCTAAGAGTTTTTTAATTTGCAAAATCAGTTATAATATTATGGGTTACGATTTTATAAACTGTATAAAAAATCTTCTAACCTCCTGAATATTTCTAAAATTATTCGAACTAGCCGACAATGTCGGCCGGCGTAGAACTGTGCGCACACTAATCCCACAGTTTTATAGTTAATTCCAAGATAGTTTTATAGGGATTATAATATTCAATGTATGCAACTAAGGGATCAGATGCTAAAAATGATTAAAGACTGTCTAGACTAGTTTATTTTGGTATTTTGATGAATGCATTATGACGACAAATAAAAAATTGGAGATCATTAAAAAAACTGAAAAGTTGGAACACCAATCTAACGAATGTGTTAAGGACTCGCCAGATATATATATATATATATATATATATATATATATATGTATATGTATATGTATAATAGAAAATATCAATTCCTCCATTTTTCATAAAACCAAAAAATGTAAATTAAGAGAGCAATATAGCAAAAGAGATTGTTACGAAAAAAATAAGTCCATTAAATTTTTCAATAGTTGTAAAAAACTTAAACCGATCGGACAAGGTACAATTATTATAAAATAAAATGATAGTGAATGTCTTAAAAAATTTAAAAATAAGGCGGTCGTCAAGTGGGGCGAATATAATGGTGAACTACCTAAAGTAGCTAATTCAAAGAATACTGTTGGCATCCCTGAGAAATATTTAGATTCGGAAGAAAATTTTATCACATTAAATTACTAAAGATATATGAACCAAGGAATAAATGCTTACATAATGTGATATTGAAAATATCAGCCTCTTTTAAATACCTTAAATATTGGAGTATTGCGTTGTTATAAGAATTGTCTGTCCTTTATGTAATAAAATCATAATATTAATGAGTGCCAAATAAATACTGATGAGTGTACTATCTGTAAACTTGCAACTGATATTTTGAAATTTCCAAATAATGATTATCAACACGCGGTTTTTGATAAAAGATGTATGTCTTATAAAAATGCAGAGGAAAGAGTAAAATCACGAACATAGTATAAATAGCAAATAGAGCTATCTGACAATAGGTGTAAAACGAGAGGTGCATTGTTTTTTATATATTAATATACAGGGTTTATTGGGGCACATGATAGAACTGAGACAATTAGTAAGCAACAGTTATCCTTTAGCTGTGTGCATAAGTGAAACTTATGAGTTAAATAGCTATACAGCTATTGTGACTTATTGAAACAGTAGGCATACAGGTGGTTATATGCTCAGATTGGTCTGAAGTTTAAAATATTATTTAGCGACTCTATTCACTAGAATTACTGAGCACTGGTAGTGCAATTAAATACGGAAAAAATAATGATAGAAACAATGAATAGATTCCCAAGCGGTTCAAACTAGAGATTATCTGGATTATCTAGAATTAAAGTTAAACAATGCTATAGTACATCGACAAAAGTCGATTTTTATGGGTGATTTCAATATAAACTATTTTGGGAATCTTCTTGAATCTCGAAACCTAAAAAATATAATACAATCTGCCCGTTTTAAATAAATAGTTACAAAGGCGACTCTTGTTACTAACAGGTCAGCCATACTTATTGACTATATAATTTCAAATGATTTTTGCTGTGCCGAAATATCTAGAACTTTTCCAAGGATTAGCGACTACAGAATTATTGGTTTCCAGATAGAATTTTTAAGGGAGCAATCTCTACAATTTAAACGTAGGACAAATTTAAATAATGAATATGTAGAAAAAATTAGAACGTTTCTAACTGGATAAAACTGGAACTATACTTCCACTAACGTTGATGTAATTTATGATGAGTTTATGGATAATATACAAAAAGCGTTAGATGAGATAACTCCTATTCAAGAACTTGGGTCATCAAAAATATCCATTGATTATACAAGATGAAATGAACAATGATAGTGATTGGAATGAGTACAAGAGGAAAATATATAAAATTACTTCAATAAAAAAGAAAAAAAAAGAGAGATATTTTGTTAGAAATATTGATAACTACAAGCGAGATGGTAAAATGATGGGGAAAACTTTAAAAGAACTAGTAACTAATAAGAAACAAATTTATGGTTTTACAAAGGTTGATCGGGCTAAACTATCACAGTATAGAAAAAAAAATTAATGACCTTTATGCAGATAGTTTGGAAGATATATCGAAAAATATTGATATGGAACAGTGGAACCATAGATTCAAAAAACAAATTGTAGCTTCTCACGCTTCACAACGATAACCCTTTGAAAGCCTCGAAAAATCATTTATAGTTTAAAAAATAAAAGTTCTAGTGATAATAAATTGACTTTTAAACTAGTAAAGGATCTGTTTTGTGTCATCGGTAATCCTCTCTAATTTTGAATAAATATATCAATTACTACACGAAAATTTCCAAGAGCACCAAACAAGTGTTATAATTCCTATACCGAAAGCATCAAAACCGTGGCTCCTTGTCATTTTCGCCCGATAAATCGGTTGCCAGTAGTTGACAAAATTCTAGAAACTTTTGATATATGAACAGCTACGTGAATACTTTGAAAGTAGTGGACTACTGTACAGTGGACGATCAGGACTAACCTGAACTAACCTGAACTAGGGTCCAGAACAACATTTCTTATAAAAGAGTTAGTAAATGGGGTGCGCCACAGGGAAGTGTCATGGGTCCACTGCAATCTATTATTTATGTCAATGATATACGTGATGTACTCAGAAATTCATTTGTGAACTTGTTTGCTGATGACACTCATCTCTGGCTCTGGGATGGATCATGAGCTAATAACTAACACATTAAATAATGAATTAAAACCATTATAAGAATGGCTGGGTCAAAATAAATTAAACTAAATAGTTTAAAAACTAAATGTGTGGTTATTGGTTTTAGGATGGATTGTTAAAAGTTCGTTAACTTCACTCATTTTCTTGCCATAAATCGGGATATTATTGAATTTATTTCCGAAATAAAGTAGTAGGGAGATATTTTGTACGCATAATTAAATTTTAGTAAACATGTTGATTATGTATGTAAAAAAGTGGGTAAAAAGATAGGATTCTTCAGTCGAGTGTCAAATTGTATGTCTCAGTGGACTAAAATGATTGTGAACAATTCTATAATTTTTCTCCACTTGTCATATGCTTGTTTTTTATTAATTTCCTGTACAAAAGTAGAGGTACATAAGCTCCAATTACAATAAAACAGAGTTAAGCGTTTTATTGAAGGAAGATAGATTCACTCCAGTTAATGATACGTTACAATCGTTAAACTGGCTAAATATTGAATAGTGTAAAGGGGCGAACCTTGCTTTGACATATAAGATTGAACGGTCCAATTTTCATGATTATAATGCGAAGTCTAGTCCAAATTATATTCCTATGGTAAAAACAACAGCTATACAAAAAACTTTGTGTTCTGGAAGAGTGCGCTTATATAATGTTCTTTCTAAAGATATTAATTCGGCGCCTGAATTGCGAATATTTAACAAAAAAATTTTTAAGCATTTAAGAAATATTTAATGATGTATAGTTTAAATTTCATTCTTGTTTTCTTTGAGTACTTTTTCGTGCCTCTGTGTGTTTGCGGAAATTAATTTTTAAGAAATATTTTGAGGGATCTAGTTTGTAAGGAATTGTATGAATTCCAGATACTTAGATATTTTGGTAAAAAACTTAATTAGCAGAATAATATTTAGTATTATTATTATAATAATAATAAAACAATATTAAACAAAAGCTATAATTTGGAAGTTTACGACGCCTGATATCAAGATGATAGTAGTTCTCGAAAAGTCAACTAAGAGAGTGAAATAAATGGATGGATGTAGTCCCACATTAATACAAAGTCACTTGTTCTCAGGTTTTGAGCAGGCATATTTATTCCCACAAACATAGGATAATTAGAGAACCATGTAGAGGAAAAAAGCATAACGGAAAGATCCCAGAGTCCCGAAGGTGTAATTCTCCCTATACATTATTTTTAGCTTAGTGCAATATAATTCTCAACATGTTACGTATCTTCACTTGAGTGGCGTGGCTCTCGCAACACATTATTTTTAACCATCCTAGTGCCACGTAGTTCTCGACACGTTACTATCCATGACTGGAACGGTGCAGTCGTTATAGAAATCCACTACACCTTTCTTATTTGTTATCAGATTAATCATCATCTAGATTTGAAGCGATAAGACTTCTAACTGTATACGTTGCAAAGATCCGCTATCACCTTTTTAATCATGATCAGACATTTAACGATTGAAATATTGTATGATCGCTGGTTTTATACAAGTATGCAAAATTTAAGCTTAAACGAGTAATATAAAAGTGGGTGAAAAAACGATTACCATATTTGGTCCATATTAGTTCATAATTTCTAGTTACAGAGTTATAAAACTAAACTTATTTTTAATAAGTCGAACTGAGAAAAAGTGCTTTGTAACATTTGATATAAAATCTTTAGCTTTGGTTCAATACTGTTTGCATTATATTAACTATCTTTCTACTAATTATTCAAAAACTTAATCGATGGCATCGATTTAAATTAGGATCGTTTATATCGTGACTTGCTATAGAAAAAGAATTTATTGCAAAAATATGTAAAAAGAATATTTATACATATCAGCTGTAATTAGTTTCTATACATTTTTCATGTTAATAGCATGACTTCATGTCTACAAAATTATAAACTTCGTCCAATAATTTTTTTTGAAACAATACCTAGAAAAGAAAAATAAAATTCCTTTAGTATCAATGTTACTTTTCCCTAACAATTTATACAGTTTTACAATTACATTCAGATTTTTAAATTATAATGAACATTTCCTAATATTTTAAAATCCAAATCAATAATTTTCTACAGATATATATATATATATATATATATATATATATATATATATATATATATATATAAACGACGACAATTTCAATACTCTGGAATTTGAACATGCGGCCATAAATCAAGCCCCTTTTAATTTCTAGAAATAAACCCAGTCAATATTAAAAAAAATATATATTGATAAAAAATTTTCGCACCATTTACGGTGGATTTGATTCTAAATATGTTATATTATACAGGATTTATTCAAAACATTATGCTAACTAACAATCCATGGAGATTTTTCGGTTAAAACACAGACAAAGATAAGGAAAACCCTCTTCAAAATTTCCGACCTATGTAAAAATGTTTCGTCTCACGAGTAATCGTGTAACCTTGGTAACCTCCAGGTAATGATCTACCTTGTTGCTAAGCCATCGCTATGTTAGTGAGAAAATATGAAATTCTTAGGATTTAAAGAAATTCTATTTAATTATTTAAATACCATAAGGTATTCAATAAAGTAGTAATAAATCATGGTATTAATTTGTTGTATATGTCGAAATATGCAGTACTTCCAACTACAGAATCAAACAAAATTCTGAGTTAAAATCTTCATACGCAACGAAAAGTTGGGCTGACATAACTTACCCACTACATGCCATAGTGTGTAATACAGTCTCACGTCCCACGATGAACTGCCGCGTTCGATTTTTCGGAAAATAAACTTTGGAAAATGTTTCAAATTTGGCGGTATACTAAAGACGATGGGGCAATTGGGCATTTTTAAGATAGTGACACTTTCGGTTATACCGGAAGTTGATGGCTCCTTGCTTATTTTAAATGGGACACCCTATATGTTATTTCATTCTTACAATCGCCTGAAATTTGGCATAGTGATAGAGAGTTCGTAGCTGGGCAAGTATGCAAAGTCATAGCGCGCACTTGTCAATAATTTTTGTAAAAATTGCATTGAAAATTTCGCTGCGACATGGCGCACGTAGTCTATAAATGTAAACATCGCAGGGCTGAACTAACGGTGTACATTTTGGGGAAATGACTTTGATCGTGCAAGTGGTTTTGTTTTTACTGTTACGAAACACACAAACACCCCAAGAGTTACCGGACTTTGATGGTGTTATAATAACGTTAGTGTACTTCTTGGCATACTCCTCGATCTGCTTTTGTACCTTGGACCAAATGCCCCAGTTCCTTGCTGAAAGCATACATAAACCAGTGGTAGCACTTTTCCAGAGAGAGTATGAATGCGTTACTTTATTCATGTCCTTCCTTTGTACGAAAATCATTTTGTTTCCCTTCGAACACAAAGTTCTATTGAAAACCGACTGGTACTGGCAACCTAAAGAGAAGTAGCATTTTATTATACTATAAATATAGAAAAACCGTTATTTGATCTGTGTTAATGATAAAATCGGCAACGAACGGCGGAAGAAGGTCTCAGACGTCGTTCTTAAATGTTTCTGCTGCTGTCAGAGTCTTCTCAATCGTCACAACTTCTCTGCTCGGTACGTATTTTGTCACTTTTCTTTGGCGAATTCCATGTGTACACTTGAATTTTTTGACCCACGAATCCGAAGCTTTAAAGTCGAAAGTAGGAAATTGACTGGCAGTAGCTAAAATCCATGGTTTCAGATCCCTGGTAGTCACTTGGTAATATTGCTCCCGAGACTCGACAAAGCGGTCGTATGTCCACGCATCGATGATGTTGTATTTGTCAAAAACTATGCCTCCGTTTTTGACATCTTTCCACCATGAGAGTAAGTGGTCCATTCTTTTAATGTCCAAAATTTTGTCGCACAACATTGTATAATCACTTTCACAGCCTGTGAAAACAGGTGAACAGGAAGGTGTACGATCATGTTATAGCCTGGTTGATTCTTAATGGCCCTTTTTATCGGACACCCGATTCTTAGTTCGCGTGACGAATCGAGGGAAGCGCTAGGTTTCTAATGTTCGTTTTTTTTTAGCTGTATTACTTTCAAAATGGGAAAAAAAGTTAGAATAACAACATAAAACAAATAAAATGAATTTGAAATATTAAAAAAAAGTCTTTGTCTGGAATCTGGTTCTTGACCTACGGGGCAATAGGCGGGCAACTTACAACTTACGTTACCAACACTGCTGACTTAGAAGCGCGAGCGGCAGATTCACTAGGCGCGCCAAGTCAGCATTGAAATTTGCAACGCAATTTTTGCAAAAACTATTGAGAAGTGCGCGCTATGATTTTACATACTTGCCCAGCTACGGGCCCTCTACCATTATGCCAAATTTCAGGCAAATCTGTTTCCCCAAGGTCGTAGCCTCTCCTTGTTAGATTATACGCAAAATTATAGATATATTTCATGAATAATGTTTTATATCTAAGTCTAGCTGTTTTTCATATATTTTAAATTTTGTGTAAAAAATGGCGTTTGCAGATCAAAACATAACTATCATTTTCTCCTATATGAAACACATGATATGCTTTACTGTTTCCTCGGCTTGGACACAGAGTCTGCAGCCGAGGTCTCTGTTATACAGGTTCATTTTATTCAGATGTACTTTGACGGCCATGGGTTTCGTCATTATACCTGTAATAGCTCTTAATTGATTTCCGCTCATTTGGAATAGTTTCTTTGCTAATTTCGGGTCAGGAAGTTCCCAATCAATAGCTTGCCGTGATTCAATTCCTGTCTAGCTATCCAGTGGTTTTTGTGCTTTTTTATGATCCACTTATTGACTGCTTCCCGGGCTGCACACCGTGATACCCCAAAAGCCGGTTCTGGACCAATATATTGAGATGAAGACCCAGCTCTCACTAGCTCATCAGCTTTTTTGTTTCCATGTATGTTTTCGTGTCCTGGTACCTATTTTAGCATAACTCTTTTGTCCTTGGCCGGAGTTTTAAGTTCCATCTGACATTTCCAGACCAATTTAGATGATACCTTTTGGCCCTTAAGTTCCCTCAGGGCTTCTTGGCTATCAGAATAAATGTAGATTTAATACCCTGTGTATCCGATAGTTGTACAGAAGATGAAACCGGTTTTACTCTTTTACTTGTCATTCGATCCTCTATTATCACTTCGAATGGTATATTGTAGCGGTAGCCTGAGGTCACATAGTCCATGTCCATTTTCAACCTAGGGCCACTAATTTTGTCCCATATAAATCTGTGTACAGTCAAAGGCATTTGTGTTACTGGCGTTGAGTCCCATTTTTACCTCTCTATGAATCACCAGTATAGCGAGGGTAAATCTAGAATGAACTCCATTGCTGAAGTGGGGGTCACTTTCATGGCCCCCGTAATGCTTAAGCAGGCGACTCTCTGTATGTCGCCTAGCCTTGTCATGGCTGTCCTTTGCATTACCTTGGGCCACTAGACCAAGGCAGCATATGTGATGGCTGGTCTTATTACACTGGTGTATAACGAATACACCATCTTCGGTAAGAGACCCCATGTTTTCCCGCATAATCTTCTAACAATCATAAGGATTGTTTCCGATTTTATTGTTATATTTTCCACGTGTTTGTTCCAGGTCAGCCTGGGGTTCAAAATTATCCGTAGCTATCCGCCATAAAATGTTGCTTGTAAGAAGATCGTAACTGGAAAGAATCTGTGTTGTGGGGTGCCATGGTTTTGGTAAAAAATTCGACTGTATTCTGCCGAAGGTAAAGTGCTTAAATATTGATCATCTAACTCTATTGATATATCTTTCTCCTACAAAATTTAGTACATAGTTTAAAATATGGACATAATTTGCTTTGTGTTGTTACTGAATTATCATTTAAATTTTCTTCATAAAATTTCATCACCATTTCTTAGAGTACAAAATACGGTAAATTGACAGGTTTCTTGAAAATTCCGCAACCTTATGGCATGAGGATTTGAATTACTCCTAACATGGGAATCGTGTCTATTAATAAGTTCATTTTTTGTAAATTTTGCTTCATCAATCCAAATTATGTTGTACAAAAATAAAGGGTCGTCTTGCAGGTATCATCGTTAATATAAATTCGCAAAATTGCACTAATTTCCGCAAATCAGTATCTCTTAGGTGTTGAATCAAAGATATTAAATAAGGGTGGAAGTTGTCCTTCAGCAGAATTCTATGTATTGATCTCTGTGAGCTTCCTGTTTGTAGAGCCATTTGTCATAGGATATGCCGCAAAATATCCCATAATTGCAATTTCGACATTTTGGCCACTAAGAATAAGTTTCCCTTTGTGCACTTTTGCCTTAACGGTGCCAAAATTATTGAAATTTTCCAATATTCGTTTAACACTGTTTCGTGACGGTTTCTATTTATCTGGATATTTATCAGCAAATGTCTGCATGTTCTTGATAAAACTTTGTTACATTTCCCACAGATAATAAATAAATTTAAATAATCTTCATGCGTATAATTTATTCGTCCGGGCATAATTTTTATTAATAATTGTCAAATGGCAAGAAATAGTGAAATTTCTCTAGTGCTCTATTATTTCCTTTGGTCACCTTTCTCCGTCATGGCCAACTAATAACGAAACTCAAAAACCGTGTAGCGTTTTTTTAATACAAAAATAATCAATTACCCTTATTTTTAATGCTAAATAAGATAACATTATAAAAATAGGGGATTTACATTGATTTTTAACGATTTTTTCAAGTTAATATTTAATGTAAGTTTTTGCTCAACCTGTATTTATTTATTATCAAAATATCAACACAGTACGTTAACGTAGATTCCTTTCTAGAAAGAAACTAACCTCAATTAAATAATAAAGACTTTCATATAGGAGAAATTTATGGTTATATTTAGGTCTGCAAATGCCATTTTTGACATAAAATTTTAAATATGTCAAAAACAGTCAAACTTAGGTATTATATATAAAATATGTTTATAATTTTACGTGGAAGCTAAGATTGAAATAACATATAGCCCATTTAAAATAAGCAAGAAGACATCAACTTCCGATTTAAACGGCAGTGCCACCATCTTAAAAATATTTTAGCCGAATTGCTCAACCAATTTCCGAGAAATTAATCACGGCACTTGTTGTAGGACACCCTCTATATGCGAGTCTCTAATATGTACCAAGTTCTCAATTTTTAACCTGTTTTTGACACTATATGGTAGAGGAAAGTATAGTATATTCTAAATATGAATCCAATAAAAAGTGTAATGTAGTACATTTTTCCTTTGAACTTGAAGGTTACAACATTATTGGAAAAAAATATCTTGTCTTCCTCAGTGAGCATACAGGTGCATTTTTCTAATTCAGGACCTTAGTGTTAAATATAAGCAAAGATTATAATAGCTACCACTACGCGCATATTAAAGTAACTGTGCCGATCGTCAAGTAAATAGAAAATGTTCGAACCATGCTATGCGCCATTTTGAGTAAAGTGAAGTTATAACAACAGGGAACACGCTGTCGCCACTGAAAAATTATTGCGACTAAACGTAGTTGTTTACCTCCAACTGAGAAGGTTTGAAGTAATTTGCATACCTTTCAGAAATTTGATCGACATAAATAGTTGAACGAAACGAATGGTAGAAAGAGATAAAATGACAGTATTATGTTATAACCTCACCCAACTGATCCCAATCAGTGTCAATTGATTGTTATGTTGGATGTCTGCCATACTATTGGTCCGTAAAAATAGATTAAATTTTTATTATTTTTTGGTTGTTAAAAATAACTACTCATTAAAAAAAGTAATATGTTGACGAACTGTTTCTTCAAAACGTTTTATTTTTTGAAAAAACAGTTGAAATGGTACCCCGTTATTTTCAGTATTTTCTAATTTTTAATTAAAATATCCGTAGAAAGTTGAATGTCTCGCAAATTTCAAGTAAATTTGTGACTATAGACATACAAAATTATTACACTAAATTCTGTTCATATCTCAATAGTATGAGCGTGCTGTTTAAAAACTGTTTTACTACGGCTAGTTCTAATCATTGATTTAACATAAACATTTGGGTCCATATGTCCATAACAGCCGAGTATCTTTTAAACACAATCTTAAAAAAAATACGAGAAATAAAAATTTGTAAGATATTTGAAACTTTTATTTAAATAATTAACATTAAATTTTATATTCAAATAATGTAAAATGCAACATTTTACTTCCTTATTCAGTGTTATATACTATACTACACTACAATTAAATAAATATTATTATGATTATAATTTATTTGTCATATAAATTTGAACCATACAGGCCAACGAACGAGGTCCTTCAGAATAAAAACCTAATTTATAATATATTTGATCTTCAAGCCCCTACAAATCTTTATAAAATAGTAAAAAAGTATATTAAAGGTTGAATGTGAGATCTGCCAGTATCATTAATCGAGGTCTTCTGGCTGGCCTATGGTTTTGGTCCCTGGTCATACACAGTTCCTCTATCACCAGTCAAGTTTCAGGTTTTCTTTCAAACTTAGTTGTCAGGACAGGAAGTCTTGTAATAAGAGGCTGAATGCTTAGTGAATTTATACAATAATTGATTGGTGGATAGCTAGGATGATGGATTTTAGTCATAGTACATAGAGCTGCGGTTTCTACCGTTTATTTATCAGTGCTGGCTTCCTGCAATTACTATATGTGAGGGGCATCTATTCCTAATAAAGTCAGTATATTGCTTTGTATATATGAGTTATTTTTGCTGATATGCCTTTTTCTTTGTATATTAGACATTATTTTTTTGACTTTTGACGGTTAATTTGACATGCCAAAACGTCACTTTCCCCAATATGGCACCGAGCATACTCCGAACATTTTTCGTTTGACAGCTCCATTACAATCTGTCGTCAATTTTATTTTCAAAAATCCGTGGCCACCGCTCAGCTATAATAATCTTTGGTAATACTTTTGTATTGTTGTCTCCGAAGCAGTAAGAAATACTGGGTCTATTATACAAAAGAAAAATTGCCTTTTCTAGATGATTTTAAAGATGGCTTGAAAGATGTCACTGTTTCTATGTCTCCGAATACATTTTAAAAATCTAACATGAATGAAAATGAATACTAGTACTGTTGACAAATGTTGCTTCTAAAGTCTGGCTTAACAAAACGTGGAATTACTTCTTGAATATTTTATTTTCTCTCTGATCGATCAACGTACAGCCTAAACGGTTAAAAATATTGACTTGAAATTTCGCACACACATTCGTGATATGATATAGGCTGAATTTTGCGATATATTTATTAGAAAGGGTGAAAATGATAAAAAATGTGTAAAATTACATGATTTTCGGGATGATATCACAAAGCACTCAACTAATTCAGTCGAATAATTGTTTTTAGTATTCTAAACATAATTAAGTCCTGAATATATGAGCGAAACTTTTTCTACAATCTATAATCCATTTATTTTTATGATAAAACAAATATTTTGCGGGCGAAGCCGCAACGGATAATTGTTTTTATTATTCTAAACATAATTAAGTCCTGAATATATGAGCGAAACTTTTTCTACAATTTATTATCCATATATTTATACGATAAAACAAATATTTTGCGGGCGAAGCCGCGACGGGTAATTGTTTTTAATATTCTAAACATAATTAAGTCCTGAATCTATAAGCGAAACTTTTACTTCAATCTATAATTCATTTATTTATACGATAAAACAAATATTTTGCGGGCGAAGCCATGACGGGTAAAATGCTAGTGTTTATAACAACCTCAAAAAGTGCGTCATTCTATAATAATATGACGTAAAATATGTATAGAAATGGTACCTATATCAGACACAGGTGTGATTATGTTGGTCACAAATAGTTTGTCGAATCGGAACAAGAAAATAATTTTTGATTTTGATCTCCGTTTGACGATGTTTTTAATGACGAACTGGGAAATTCCAATGTGCGTCATAACATAGAACTGTTTACAAAAAGGACGAGAGATTTAAGGCAATTTGTTTAACGGTAGTTAATTTTATATTAAAAATTAAATTGACAAAAAGTGTTTCTAAAGTGTTTTTCAGTTTTTAAATAATTTTTAATGCTTGAGGTAATTATATTTAATTATACAATTAACTCAAAGTGGTATTCTACGACTTAGGTCGGTGTCTAAAAACAAAAGAATAGTTAATACATATTTTAAATATGGAGCATATAATATAAACAAGATTTAGAATTTTACTAGTAAATAAAATTGAAATACATTAGGCGATTGTCATTCAAAATATTAAAATTGCACAGAAAAAATTCAATCAAATAATACATTAAATTCTGTATTCCGCAAGTACACATGTTTTCGTCAATAATAATCATATATTTATTTGTTTTTCGTTTTAATAATAGTCTATCTGAGTACTAATATACCGAGTATTTCACTGAATTACATCTGCATGAAAGCATTTAAGGAAAAATATTTCACTCACATATTTAGAGGCTTTGACTTAAATAAGACCATCGTTTTATATAGAGACTCCTATTCTTAATATTTAAAATAAAAAGAATGGAAAATTGAACGTCATGTTATGGGATCAAACAAGTTATCATGGTAATATTTGTTGAAGAAACATGTGAAGAATGAATGTTGTACTGGCCAATGAAGGCAAGAGTTCTCAAGTTTCAAAATGGGTTGTGCTATTAAAGATAGCTGAGAATTGTTTGATAAAAACGTTATTGTAATGGTAACCTAGTTTAGCTCCCTTAACATGACAACACCTTCAAACGTAAAATTTTATGATTTTCAGTATGATTAGAAATTAGAGTATCAATAAAGAAAGTTTACCCTACTTAACGGCCTAAATTATTCTCAAAGTCAAAGTCGAGGTCACATTCAAATGTTCCCCTACAAATTTGGTCAGCAACATATTTTTCTTAAATGCTCCTTTAAAGAGATAATCCACCAGAAATTTTAAAATGGAACACCAATTTCGAAAATAAGTACCAGTGCCATAGAAAGATTAATGTCTGGCAGACACTATTATTTGTTTTTTATTGATTTGGAAAGTTTTAGAATCCAAACAATTGAAAACGTCGATTTTAAAATTCCATTTCTGTTATTGATAATATATTATTAAATCTAGAAATTAAAATTCTATTATATTTTTAAGCTTTTTCTTTATTTTTAGATTTTTGTCATCGATATATTAACTTTAATTTAATCAAAGAAACCGTTATCAATAACAAAACTATTATTGAGAATAGAATGTTTTTTTAGTAATCTTGCCCAGCTTCTTTTAGAACGTGCCGAGTAATACATTATATTTTTAAATATAAAAAATATCTCTGCAAATATGAGTGATTTTTTAAAAACTAGAAATGTTATTAAGTTTATTTCTTTTGAGATTTTTGATTTCACACATTAAACTTTAAAAAATATTTGCCAATAACCTCAAAATGTTGCGAATAACACCTTCCTAAAAAACTAATTAAAACGAAAGAACTTCTGGGTGAATTTCTCAGAACATGTGAAAATGTTTTCTGCGGTAGTTGTCTTATGAGAACAGAAGTAATACATTGATGGAATCTACATATTCTTAAGAATATCTTTAGAAAACTAGTTATGCATTTAATTATCTTTTTATTTATTTCATATTTACTTATTTATATATTCTTCATCCATTGAATAATTCATCAATCTTCTTTTTTTATTCTGAAATTGTTGCCATATTATTGCTAAAAGTTTGTAAACGTAGTGCAGGAATTTTTAAAATATTAAAATTGTTTATACTCGTAATGATCAAGGACCTGTTAAAAAATTAGTGCTTTCTTAATAGTTACTTAAAAGAATATATGATGAATGTTTCTTGAAAAGTGCCCCTTAACGGAGATACAGAGCCCTACAGGGGTACCCAACAATTTACCTTATCGGCCCTAAGTTTTGAACTGACTTGGATAATTTAATGATATTTTAATATTTTATAGAGGCCATAAAGACTTACTTAAACTATACTACAGTGTATGTTTTAGATCATCAGAGAAGTCTGGAACGAACTCACACTCATTAGGCCTAATTTTTGACAGGTGTCATTTTACAGAGCTGAAAATTGTTTTTTTAAATACTTTGGTCATGATTTGCTGCGACGTGGCGGTGAGAGCCCTCCCAGGAGAGCACGAGACCTTTACGTAGAGGAAGAAATTTTGCAAGATATTGCTGACAACCCTTCAAGAAACATAAGAAAGCTCGCGCACAAAATCATGTTACAAAATAGATTGCATATGAAATTCTAACAGAACAGTTACTTGACCCGTATCACGTTGAAAAAGAACACACTGTGTCTCCGGATAACTATCCCGCTAGACTTCAATACTCCAACTGGTTTATACAGCAACATAACGTAAATCTTTTTCTAACCTAATTTTTTTACCGATGAGGCCAGTTTTACAAGAGATGACATAATAAACTCGCACAACTTACATTTTTGAGCTGATGAAAATCTACACCCTATAATTCAAAACAAACACCAACAAAATTTAAATAATTTATTGGAAGATATACCTCGTGATAGAAGAAGGCAAATGTGGTACATGAATGATAGTGCTCCATCTCATTTTAACCATATAGTACGTCAACACCTAACTAACGTTTTTGACCCTCGATGGATAGGTCGAGTTGGAGACCTAAATCCCTTAGACCTTTACTTTTGGGGACATTTAAAATAACTAGTTTATTCAACACCAGTAAATACTAGCGAGAACAGCGCAGCATTCTAACGAAGTTCGAAATAATGCCGGCATATTATTTGCAGTGCAGCGGGAAGATATTTAAGGATTAAGAATATATATTGAATTACGTGGAGCCCATATTGAACATTTGCCAAATTAATATTTAAATGTTTTCACTATTTTTGCACTTTAATAACATTGCAAATTAATTGAGGCCCTATCAATCCTTTGAAAGGTTTCTGAACTTGACAATGTCTAGCATAACATCTTCTTGCGTATGAAGAGTAAGGCAGTGCTTCCCCATAAATTAAAGCACATCCGCACATCCTGCGTATTTTATATTTACCCATTTGTGTTTAGCATTAGTAACTTTTAACTTTTTCGCATAAAAACCTATTTATATGGAAAATAATCAGTTTAATCAAAATTAATTAAGAGTACCTTTTTTGAAGAGGAATAATTTTTTTTCTATGACAAAATAGGGTTATTTTGAACCTCCCTTGTTTGCTCCCGAGAAATTAGGAGGTACTTACTGAACACCCTATACCTTTATACTGAAAAAATAAGAATAGACCTAGAGATAAGTCCTTGGAGTCAGAAAGAGGCATATATGTCTTTCAAAACTAAACAAAATTTTCTATTGTTACCTGAATATCAAAAAAAAGAAAACTTTTCTTTTAATATTGTATTTTAAAGGTTTACAGTTTAGTTGACTTATTGTTGCACTTGTCAGTTTAAACCATTGATTGTCAAATTATACCATGTTAGTGAATTACGAAGTTATAATTTAATTCCTTCATTTTTAATATAGTTTATAGTTTTTAATCAATGTTGATGCAAAAGCCTGATCTCGGGCTAATCTTTATTTTGGACACATTTTTCAGTAAAATTTTAACGAACAGAAAGTCAGTTGCCCATATTCACAATTTCAATATTGTCGATATCAAAAGTACCTTACCCAGTGGACTGTGCCATAATAGCAGTCACTCAGATTTTCAACGATACGTACGCACCTACACATATTTAATGGCCATTTTTGTATTTTCTGATTATTACGTAAACCTTATAATTTTGGAATACTGATTTTTATTGTATATATATTTTTTATTTATTATTGTTTAACAAAATTTACATGAACGGTCAAATACCAAAAGATTGGCTACTGTCGACATTCATCCCGATTCCCAAAAAAACGAACGCAACTAAGTGCTCCGATCATAGAATAATCAGCTTGATGAGCCACGCTTTAAAAGCTTTTCTTAACATCATTCAAGCACGAATATATAGAAAACTCGATGAAAACGTAAGTGACACGCAGTTTGGCTTCAGACAGGGACTTGGCACTAGAGAGGCCTTGTTTTCCATGCAGGTTCTGATTCAAAGAGCACGTGACATCAATGCCGACGTCTTTGCATGCTTCATAGATTTTGAAAAGGCATTTGACAAAGTGCAGCACAGTAAACTGATTTCAATCCTACAAGAGACAGGAATCGACGACAGAGACAGAGAGATAATATCAAAGCTATATTCACAACAAAAGGCTATTGTACGAGTTGAGAATGAGACAACAGAAGAATTTAATATAAAGAGAGGAGTACGCCAGGGCTGTATACTGTCGCCACTTCTATTCAACGTATATTCAGAACATCTCTTTAAGGAAGCACTGGGCAACATAGAAGATGAAATTATTGTAAATGGAGAAGTAATAAACAACCTAAGATACGCGGATGATACCGTTCTTATAGCCGATACTGCAGAGGGACTTCAAAGAATTATCGACCGAATAGTGACAGCTTGCAACAGATATGGTATGAAGATAAACTGCAAGGAGACGCAAACGATTATTGTCAGTAAAAACGACGTCGGCAATATACAGTTTACTGCCAACAACGTAACTCTCACAATGGCCGAGACGATCACATATCTAGGCTGCACGTTGAATAAGGACTGGGACCACTCTCGAGAAATAAGAAGCCGAATTGAGAAAGCAAGAGGTACTTTTAATAAGCTGCGCAACATACTCTGCAACCTATCCCTCAATATACATACGCGGATCAGGATTTTGAAATGCTATGTACTCTCAACTCTCTTATATGGAGCAGAAGCCTGGACCCTTACCGATGCTTCATGTAAACGTATAGATACATTTGAGATGTGGTGCTACCGCCGCATGCTTAGGGTTCCTTGAATACACCACGTATCAAACGATAACATTTTACAACGTATCGGTGGAGAACTGGAATACCTTACAAATGTCAAACGCAGAAAATTGGAGTACTTTGGACATATCATGCGGAATGAGAAATATCGCCTGCTCCAACTTATCCTACAGGGGAAAATGGAAGGCCAGAGATCAGCTGAACGAAGACGAATATCATGGCTGCGCAACCTGCGAACATGGACTGGAATGACATCAACAGGTCTGTTCAGAGCAGCAGTGAATAAAGTAATATGGATCAATGTGATAGCCAACATCCAAAGAGGATAGGCACTTTAAGAAGAAGATATTTTTTATGTAATATAAAACAAAATTTTGAAATTTAAAAGAGTCCCAGGTAGGACAACAACGTTATTTTTATCAAAATTGTAGGACTTTTATTATTTAAGTTAAAAGTTCTATATATTACATTTTAGACATACTCTCAAGCTTTATTCATTGTTCCTTAAAAAAATATGAAAACCTAACATAAGTTCAAATGAATTTACGATTCTTGTTCAACAAAGGGATAATAGTGACCTAAAGAAAAAAATAACTTGCTTAATTATAAAGTAAAATAATGTATCCATAAATAATAAAAGAATTCCAAACGCATAATATATTATTTACTGTATTCGTCTACTGATCTTTGGATTAATATACGTTGTGTCCCACGACGAATTGTCGCGATCGATTTCTTGGAAAACAAATTTTGGAAAATTTTCTAAATCTGGCAGTTTACTAAAGTTAATGGAATCATTTCGGCTAAAATATTTTCAAAATTGCGGCACTATCAGTTATACTGGAAGTTGATACCTTCTTGATTATTTTAAATAGAACACCCTATATGTTATTTCATTTTTGGATTTTACGCAAAATTATAGACATATTTCATATATAATATCCTATACCTAAATCTGACTGTTTTTGACATATTTTAAATTTTATGCCAAAAATGACGTTTACGGGCCTAAACATAGCTATCAATTTGTCCTATATGAAAGCCTTTACTCTTTAACTGCAGTTGATTTTTTTTAGAAGAGGATTTTCTTTAGTGGATTGTGTTGATATTTTGATAATAAATATATATACAGGTTGATCAAAATTAACATTAAATATTAACTTGAAAAAATGGTTAAAAGTCAATTTTTTAACTGTAGCATTAAAAATAGAGGCGCCTTTGTACAAGGTTGTCTATTCCAAAAATTTGCACTTTTTTAAATATTGGCAATTTAACATTTTTATATTTTAAAAATGCTAAACACAGGACAACAACTTGTTTTAAATATTCAAGATTTTCACCCTGAACTTACATCTCCGAATTATTTCGTCATGGGTGACCACTCTTACTCCTGCCATAGAGTCCTCCTTCATTTTGCCTGTGTATTGTCAGAGTAATTGCTTATATATTGATTATCTAACTCTTCTAAAATGTTTAAATATCTTTCTCCTTATACATAATTTAAAATGGGGACATAATTTGCTTTGTATTATTAATGAATTACCTTTTAAGTTTTCTCCATAAAAATATGGTTTTACTATTCCATCGTTTTTTTCAGGTTTCCCTGGAATGATGACTGATTTTGGAAAAATACTACACGATGTTTTTACGCACCTACTATATAAAATAAATCTTATTTCCGCGAAAATTAATGTTTTAAAGGAAAAATTGACTTTTTTAAAATACAATTTAAATTTCGCACCAAAACGCTAGAAAAGTAATGGCGTTCGTCTGTGACATCACCCCTTCGAAAACACTTGACAAGTTGCATCTTATTGCTTGTGTCGATTCATATTTTCCATTATTTTGTGCAATAGTCATGAATTCTAATGTGTATCGATGGTGTACAGTTCCTCGATGTAATAATACATCGATGAAAACTCCGAACAAGTTATTTATTAACGTGCCAATGAAGAAAAATATCAGAAATACGTGGCTAAATCTTGCAAGGCGAGACCCAGCTTCTCTATCTGTTAATTCAGCAATTTATTTGTGCAGAGATCATTTTGACGTAAGTATTTATTTTATATAAATAAGTGGCGAAGCTCGCAAACAAAATATATGTAAGGTAAATATTTGTTAATAACATTGTCGATCCCGTTTGAGGTTAGGTTTCATTTCTTTATTATTGTATTATATTTAAAGTTCCTAACTAAAAGCTTTTTCTGTCCCCAGTTACCAAATGATATGGAAAATTATATATAGTACCAAGTAATGGGTTCCGTTTTACAAGTGAACATGAAGACAGGGTGTATAGCCACAAGATTTGAATGCTAACCGGGCAGAAGCAAACGAACTTCTGACACCGCTGAGCGTCCCTATGATCCCAGAAAACAAAGAAGGTGTCTAATTGAAGAATATGAGAAAGATGTAGCACAAACAAAACACCTACAGAACATTTAAAACTCATGGAACTTCATCAGAAAGTTCAGCTACATATTAATTGCTTTTTTATACCGGTAACCTGTTTTTTGAATTCAAGTGTATATATTTTCCGTTTGCTGGTTTAATCATAACATTATAGGTAGTTATGATTCCAGACAATCTTTGTGGTAGCTATTATTATAATATTATTATTATAGTCTGTTGCAAAAATTATAGTACATAATAATGTGTAAATAGTTACAGTTTGTTCACGAGTACTTATTTTTATTTTTTAGCTTTGCACACAATTGAAGATCTAGAAGTACCTACCACCTTTCCAAAATCAGCTGATAAATCAGTATAAGTATATATATTATACAAATTCAAAAGTTAAGCTGTTCAAACTGAAGTTAAAACAGTGCAACAGTTAACCTCGCTCCCAGCATCAAGAAGTCGATTCTTGGCAAATTTGGACTACTGGCCTTTATAAATTCTTGTTTCATGACGTTGTTGTACTTTTAATAGCACTATACTCACAAATAAAGACAAATTCGAACGATAAAGGCAATAAACAATAATGACTGATATGATGTTTTCGAAAGTGTGACGTCATGCGTTTCTGATTGGTGTTCGATCTAATATGGCCGATTTCTATATTTTGTGTTTTTATTTTTACTAAAATAAATGTAATCTCACTTGTAATCTAAATATAAGGGTGTTTTTTAGAATCTGTCTATCCTATATAATTACTTCAAGTCATAATTTCTGTGAATCTTCATTACAGTCACCATGCCTATTTTGTCTGTAAAAAGCCCATTTTTCGTAAATTTTGCTCTTCGAGATTCCTGTTTGTAGAGGCACTTGTCTTAACAATGGCATATGATATGCATCAAAATATACCATAATTGTAGTTTCGACATTTTGATCATTGAGAATAGGTTTCCTTTTGCATGTTTATCACCGTTCTGTGGCGATTTTTATTTATCTGATTATCTATTAGCAAATGTCTGACATATCCTTGATAAAATTTTGCTATTTTTCCCATAGATAATAAAGAAATTTAAATAATCTTCGTGCATATAATTTAATTGCCCCTGCATGAATTTTCTTAACAATTGTCAAATTGCAAGAAATAGTGACATTTCCGTAGTGTTTTATTGTTTCCTTTCGCCGCGTTTCGCCGTCATGGCTAACTAATGACAAGACTGAAAGCTATATAGCGTTTTATAATACAAAAATATTTAATGTTAGTTTTTGATCACGCTATATTTATTTATTAACAAAAGATCAACACAGTACACTAAAGCACACACTAGAAGGAAATCAATCCCAATTAAATAATAAAGACTTTTTTATAGGAGAAATTTATAGTTATATTTAGGCCTGCAAACGGTACTTTTGACATAAAATTTCAACTATGTCAAAAACATTTAGACTTAGGAATAGGACACTGGAAGTGCCACCATCTCGAAAATATTTTAGCCGAATTGCTCCCATCAATGTTAGTAAACTTCTAAATTAAAAAAAAAATTCAAATTCTACTTTCCGAATATTCGATCGCGGACGTTCGTCGTGGGACACACTGTAAAACTAATAGAATCTTCCACTTATTGATTAATATATTTTGCTATTAGATTTATCACTCTTTATTAATAATCATAAATAATCTTAAAAATCTAATATTAATCAAATAACTTTTTTTTAGAACTACAATTTAAATAATTAAATTAAATCAAGCCTCTAAAACGCACCTATATATGTTGTGCAGGGATTTTTCTCATTCGAGGACGTTATTGTTTTTTAATATAAAATGAAACGATGAAATGCCACTGTTATCCAACTAAAAAAAATAGATAGTTATCTCATCTGGTATTTTTAAGTAGTAAACAGTAAAATTTTATTGAAATATATAAAAAAAACAAATACATAAACAACAAAATCAGAAAATATAAACTAGTGCAGCTAAAACTGAATTATTTTTTTACTGTTGGCACCAGTTTTTCTTACGTTTGCTTAAAGTAACTGAGAGATACGAATCAATTTATGAAAAGGGTCAATTTTATCTTTAAGTAGATAAGGTCATACCCAGGGGATATGGATAGAATTTGAATATTTTACTTTCCTTATAACTGCTAATTAAAAGTGGTGATAAATGACGGAAACATCAACAGTATATGCAAACAGACAACTTTTTATAACTCACTCCTAAAAAATTTTATTTTAAATAAAAGGATTTATGAAATTTAATTTTGGAAATTCCATTCTTGTTTGTAAAATACATGCACCATGACCATGAATCACAAAAGTAAAAAACTACGGGGTTCAAAAGATTTATTTTTAAAGTAAATGATAGTGACCACCGCTTTCGTTACATATTTCAAGGCTTTGCGTCTTATTTTTTTGCCGTTTTCTAAAAGAAGGAGGTTCTCAACTCCACCGCTATGTATTTTTTTTATATATGTACATCGCTTACTCCGGGATGGCAGCACCGATTTGAATGAATTTTTAACGTTATGTTCAGGAAGTTGCTGCGGTGGTCCCAGATCATTTCGGATGAAATTAGGGCAGTAAAATTCAAGATGGCACCGATCATATTTCGAACAAAAAAATTTAATTTTTCGATTTTCTCCAAAATTCATAAGAGGAATTTTTGGGGTCGCACATATTGAAAATTGTTTTTAAAAAATTCAATATGGCGAACCCAATATGGCGTCCTAAAAGTTTTACATCTTTCGATTTTCTTCAAAATTGGTATAGGGGCGTTTTTGAGGGTATAAATAGTGGATATAAAATTATCTAAAAAAATTTAATGTGTCAGATTCGATATACTACATTTTCGGATTTTGTCCAAAATTGATACTAGTGAGTTTTCGCGGGTGTAGATTCAGATTAGATTAAGAGGTTAAAATTATTCTTTGAAATTCAATATGGCGGATTTAATATGGTGGTTTCAACATTTTACGTTATTCATTTTTTTTTAATTTGGTATTACAAGGTTTTTCTGGGTAATAGGTTACGAAACTGAAGTTAAGTTTTTTTTAGGTTAATACGACAGATAAAATATGGAGAACTAAAAATTTTACATTTTTCGGAGTTTGTCTAAAATTGATATTGGAGATTTTTTTGAGGCGTATACAAATTAATTTTGCAGGATAAAATATATCAGCCCAAAAAATTTACATCTCAAGCTCTTTAAATAAGGGTACTGGGAGGTTTTGGAAGCCTATATAACTTATCTAAAGTTAAAAGTGGATTTACTATGGCAGACTACATATATATTTGATACAATTTCATTCAGAACTGGAAATTGGAGATTTATTAGAATCAAAGAATTTTTAGTTGTTTATTTTAGTGTGTGTACGACTTTGGATAAAATGAGTACTTTTTTCTGACCTTGAAATCACTGCGAGTTATATAAATCTCGCTTAGTTCAGATCATTTATGAATCATAACAAATTCAAAACTAAACATTATAAAATAAAGTTTTTATAAAAAAATTGAACCGAGTTCTAAAAAAGCACTAAAAAGCAAAAAATAATATAAATTTATCTATGAAATTTAAATTTTTGAAATCGGCGAAAAATTATTTCTAAATGAAACAACTACTAACACGATATACAATCTAAAGCAAGAAAGCTAATTACATTTCCTCAGATATTAGTTTGGCGTCTACTACATATAAAAATTTATATTGTTATTTTTATTTTTTTAGTGCTTTTTTAGAAGTCGGTTCATTTTTTTTTATGAAAATTATAATATATAAATATAAATTCGACCTCTATGTATGTTTTTTTATGCTTATTTGTCAATTACTCCGGAACGGCGGCTCCATGAATGAAATTTTTTGAATTATGTTCAGAACGTTTTTGCGGTAGTCTCACATCATTCTGACCGGAATTGGTGTGATAAAATCCAAGATGGCGCTGTTAATATGGCGGACAAACAAATTAATTTTGTTCGATATTTTTCAAAATTGAATGGGAGTTTTCAGGATTATACATAATGAATCTAAAATTATTTAAAAAAAATCAATATGGTGGGTTAAAAATTTTACTCGTATTTGTCATAAAATTTGTATAGGTAGGTTTTTGAAGGTGTAAATTGCGAATTTAAAATTATTTTTAAAACATTCAGTCAGCCATATTGCGGAATCAATATGGCTGACTAAAAATTTAAGATCTCTCGAATTTATCAAAAATTGGTATAAGGGGTTTTTTGAAGGTGTAAATAACGAATGTAAAATTATTTTTAAAAAATTCAATATGGAGGACCAAAAATTTAATTTCTCTCGATTTTGTTCAAAATTGATATCGAAGGGTTTCTGAGAATGTAAATACTGAAATTAAAATAGGGGTTCAAAAATTTTATGTTTTCGGATTATATCTAATATTGGCAGTGGGGGGTTTACGATAATATAGATTAAGAGTTTAAAATAATTTTTTTGAAATTCGTTATAATACATCCAATATGTTGAGTTAAAACTTTTACATTATTTACATTTTTTTTTTAATTGATATTAGGTGGTTTTTGGAATCGTCGGTTACGAATGTGAAGTTAATTTTGTTTTGTAAATTAACATGACAGATACAATATGAGGAAATAGATATTTTACATTTTCCAATATTGTCTTAATTGATATTCGGGGGTTCTTGGGGCGGATATTACGGATCTTAAATTAATCTCCTCCAACTCAATATGCAATTTTTTAAAATTCAAGATAGTAGATTTATTATAGCAAACTAAATATTTGTTTGGTACAATTTTATTCAAAACTAGTATTTGGAGAATTCTCAGAATCGAGGAATTTTTTGTTATCCAATTTAGTGTGGTCTACAACTTTAGATAAAATGGTTAGCTTTTTTCGATCTCGAAATTCAACTCAATTAAAAACTAAAAATCGAAAAGTAAAATTTAATCGACTTCTAAAAATACTCTAAAAAGCGGCAAATAATAGTAGAAATTTTTATATGGAATCGAAATTTTTTGAAGTCAACTCCAAATTAATATCGGACAAAATCTTACGGACTTAAAAATATTGAGAAATATTTTATATATAATTTCTTTTTTACCATAGCTTTTACGTATCTCGTGTTAGTAATTTGTTTCATTTAATAATAATTTGGAGCCGACCTCAAAAATTTCAATTTGGTATAAAAATTTGTATTATTTTTTGCTTTTTAGTAGTATATTTTTAGAAGTCGATTCAATTTCTTTATAAAAATTTTATTGCTATATATTTTCATATAAATCCTTAATTTAGTGATTTATAGCACATATTCTAACAATGACATATTGTCAAAATACAGCTGATCAACTAGAAGTCGTATCTTTTATAACTAGTTCAGGTGTGACAATGCAATCTGAGAGTCAAAGAAAAGTTCCTCTACATTTGTCTAGCAACATACCGCTGTGGAGATAAACCAAGAAATATTATACTTATTAGAGAAATTAGCAAATGGAAAAATATAACAATCCTAATTGTAAAATTTTGGATTCTAGGAAAAAAGTTTATTAAAATTTTTAAAAATCTAACTAATACCATATTTATTTTTTTATATATTTAGCAAAAGCCGAATGCTTGAGAATTTTCGTTCAGAAGTATCAACTATTTCGAGTTTAATAGCTCCCTGTATATTCTAGAGGAAAACTGGTATAATAAAAATTAAATATAGGACAAAGCAATAGTTTTCAAGGAAATTATTAACAAAACAATTATTACCCAAATCTGTTTATATATAAGATAACTAAATAAATTGTCTGTTACGAGTGCATCACTACTTCTAGAAATTAAAATTTAATAAAAAAATTTTACTTACACAAAAACGCCAGTGTCAATAATTTATACTTCATATCAATTTAAAATTTGCACTATAAACTATATTATAGTATTTATCACTGTCTGAGATTGTATTCACTTTATCACAAACACATTCACCAAAACGTATCAATCGGTCTCCAGCAACAGAAATAGTTAAATCGGCTAACAATCTGCCAGTAATCTAAATTGATATCGAAACCCAGATCAGAATTCCACTACTAGGTGGTCCCACAATCCAATTAGCTCTGGCTTTTAACTTTTTTATGTCCAAACGTTTTTATGAGACCGCTTTACTTCAACTGAACTATATTAATGGACATAAAGATAATATAATATGTTTGATATTCAATGAAGCCAATTATTATTTTTAGAATCTGACTTCAGTCTGTCGATTTCTGTATCAATTTGGATTAATTAATTTTATTCATCATATATTTTTCCAATTATCAACAAAAGAAATTTATAAACATTTCCTATAAAAATAAATATTCAGATTTGCGGAATTGTCAACGTATTATTTCACCAGGAAATTGTTAATAATAACGCGGTTGCTGCGGAATATTCGTAGAAAATCAAACTTTTGAAAATTATAGTTTGTTTTAACATCGGTCATAAAAAAGAAATCTTCGATACAATTAAGCTCCTTCATATATTAATGAAAACTGCTGTTTCTTTGTAGTTACTTTAGTAGCCTGGAAACATATACATATCTGATTCTTGTCGAATGTTTATTAATAAGTAAACTAAATAAACATTTCCTTTATATCATATTTGTCCAGAAAAATTTTATTTTATAAAACTGAATAATTTTCGAGCCTGCTAGTGTCATCGTCATCGATTTGATTTCCTATAACAATTCCTGATTGATTTAAACATTATTTAAATATAAATTTACCATAAATAAAGTAACATCTATTTGCTTAATTTATGCGCAACTGATAAACTGATATAAACATTATACAGTGTGTCCTACGACGAACTACCGATATGAATTTCTTGGAATATAGGCTTCGGAAAATTTATAAAATATGACAGTTTATAATGTCAATGAGGGCAATTCGGCTAAAATATTTTCAAGATGGTGGCACTTCCGGTTATACCGTAACTTGATGCCTTCTTGCTTATTTCAAATGGAACATCAATTATCCTATTTGTAAGCCTTTATTATTAATTTGGGATTGGTTTTTTTCTAAAAGGAGATCTACTGTTGTATACTGTGATGATATTTTGTTAATAAATCAATATAGGGTGATTAAAAACTAACATTAAGTTTTAACTTGAAAAAATCGTTAAAAGGCGTTTTTTAAATATGAACTCCCTATTCACAAAAATGTATCAGGGTTATTTTACTTAGCATTAAAAATAAAGATGACTTTGAATAAGGTTGTCTATTCGAAAAATTTGCAGTTTTTGAAATATTGTCAATTTTCATTTTTCATGGGTTGCCGCTCTAATTGAATCTGGAAATAAACTTTCGAATGCGTCCTTTACCCTTGCCATGGAGTCTTTCCTTCGTTGTCACTTTATTACAGTAACCGATGTTTTCTTTATCGTTCACCATAAAAAATAATCTAAGACAGTCAAATCAGGAGAACGAGGAGGCCATATGTTTTCAATTTTGCTTAGAATCCAAAAATGAAATAACATATAGGGTGTTCCATTTAAAATATGTAAGAGGACATCAACTTCCGGCATACTCTGAAATCTTATTACTTATTACTACTGCTTAATCTACACTATTCCGGCTCACTGACTCTACTACGCTAATCATATCTCTATTTACATACCAATGGAAATTCCTGTATAAATCTAAATCATAAAAGTTGAGATCTATCTAGAAATGTGAATCGCCCTTTCGGCATTTTTCAATAAAGATTACTCATGACGTCAGAATATCTGTATATACGAGGGCATATCAATAAGTTTTAGTCATTCATAACACTGCCCCTCTCCTAATTCTGATCGTCCCGATCAGCTTCTATATCTCCATGGCATGGCTTGAACCTAGGCGATTTGCCCTACTTTCTCTATGGATTCCATAACCAAACTCTACTGGGTAAGTTTCGTCTGATTGTACAATATTTCTAAATCGTGGTTTTACTGTTCTGAGGTCTAATTACGGACAATATTACCCTCGGTATCCGCTGGTGATTTCCACGTGTATAGTCGTCGTTTAGACAATTTGAAAAATGTATTTGTTATACTCAGATTTCTTTCAGTACATAACTCTACAAGACGTTCTCCCCTTTCATTCCTTCTTCACAGTCTGAACTTTCCCACTATGGTTCTTTCCCGCTCACTTTCTACCCTAGCATTAAAATCCCCCATTACAATAGTGATCTCATTATTCTTTATTTGTTTTATAATCTCGTTCAAATTTGTAGAGAATTGTTCCAGTTCTTGTTCTTCACAAGTCGTTGTCGGCGCATAAATTTGAATTAAATTAATGTTTGTGGGAATGGAATGGAGTCGCATTAATATAATTCTTTCTGATACTGGTACCGAATCAACAAATGATTTGTCAACATATTTGGTAGTAATAATAGATCCTCCATGCCTATGTTTGTTGCTATTTTCTCCAGAGTAATAGACATGATAATCATCTACGATATAATTACCCCGTCAGGGCCATTGCATTTCGCTGGTGCCTAATATACTCTGTACATTCCAAGTACCTATTTGTTAACCCTTATCTCTTTTCAACTTGACAAAAGCTGGCCGGGAGATTCTTTACACACCTGCCCCATTTAAGGGGCGCCCGAACTCGGTCCCTTTTTTAGTATTGCAGCCATTATCATGATTATCGTAGGAGAAGTAGTAGTGTAGTAGTTCTTCTTTACTTTCTGCACCGCTGTGTAAAGGCCGTTTTCATGGAAATCATGGCACCGTTTACTATTTGAGACATTGCCGTTTTAGTACTTGAAACACATTCGCCATTGTTCAATTTTGATATAGACAGCTGCCGCTAATCAGTGCTAGTTTCGATCCGCCTTAGGTATTTGATTACCCTAGTACCACCCATATCTGGAACGCTTTCCCCTATCCTCCATATGTTTATGCGGCTTTCACGAATTCCTCCATATGAGATGCAATAGCAGTGGTTATACCCACATTATAACATTATATGGTTGTAGTGCTGAAATCACATTTAGCAAACGTACAACTATATGCAACTTCGTGAGTAAATGAAGTAAGAAGCGATATATATATATATATATATATATGTATGTATTCTCTATTAGGGTATTTTATTTTATTATATATATGAGACATTCTTTTTCAAATCAGGCACCTCATCTGCCCATTTTATTTTTACGAAAAAAAAAATTTGCCGGATATCAAAATTTTCACTTTGAACTCCAGTTGTTAATGCCATCTGGTATTTTTCAAAAATCATCAAACTTAACCTCAAAATGACGGTTCTGTTAAGACACCTCACAAAAAAATACGTTATTTTCACAAGAAATGCTTTAAAACGGAAAGGAAAAAAAAATTCTTTCGACCAAAACAATACATTCTAAGGTATTTCGACTCGGTGAATCCGAATCCACCATCAAAACTAAGATACTTCATTTACTCACGGAGTTGCATATATTTATATGTTTGTTGAATGTGATTTCGGCACTACATGTGGATATAACCACTGCTATTGCATCTCACATAGTGGAATCCGAATATATACGGCATCCGGGGGGAAGTCGGCGAAGCCGCTTCCTTCTGATCTGTTCTTTACACAAACAGGTCCATGTCGGCACCCTAATGAGTCTAGTAAAAGACGAAACATGTGCCCCTGCCGTATCGCTGTGGCGAGGAGGGTAAGTTCTTGACTTTCTTCTCGGTATGATGGTACAGCTAAACCATCTCGATGGTGGTGGAATAGGATGAATTGTGTTTTTGTAGCAATTTATTTAAACTGTGCAACCTCTAACGTGGAAAGGATATGATGGAGCAAAGTTTGGATTTACTGATCGCTTCTTACTTCATTTACTCACGAAGTTGCATGAGGTGCCTGATTTGAAAAAGAATGTCTCATATATATAATAAAATAAAATACCCTAATAGAGAATACATACATATATATATATATATATATATATTTATATATATATATATATATATATATATATATATATATATATATATATATATATATATATATATATATATAGTTACGAACTTTATAACATTGTACATTTCATAGAATAAGTTTGTGTTCGTAGTTTGTAAGGTTTTAGGTATATTTTCTAATGTAACGAACTTTGTAGCATTTTATATTTCATAGTATTAGTTTGTGTTTGTAGTTCGTAGAGTTTTAGGTATGTTTTCTACGAGTTCATAATTTATTTAAGTAATTTTACCTTTGTTAATTTCCTCAGGAGACGACTATGAAAGAAGGTCTGGAACTTTTTAGAGAATTCGATTTCCTTATTTTTAACATGGAACGCCTATGATAGAAGGTCTAGAAATCGCCGGATTATTCCTTTTTCTTATTTTGATTACCCCATGTAGTATGGAAATCCTTCTAGAGAATTAGGGAATCTTCCGGTATCGACCAAAAGGGTATATAAAGGGTTCAGATCGACTTTCGTAATCAGGGAAGTTTGAGAGTTCGTTGATGCAACTTGAAATTGTTTTACAAGTGTCAAAAGTAAGGTTGATAATAAAAATATTTTGAAATAATAGTGTGTTCAATAAAACAGTGTGTGTTCGAAGATCGGCCGTCCGGATCAATATATATATATATATATATATATATATATATATATATATATATATATGTATATAGGTATGTATGTATATATATATATATATATATATATATATATATATATATATATATATATATATATATATATATATATATATATATATTTATTTATTTATTCTCTATTAGGGTATTTTACATATTTACATATTCACAAGTTTTTCATTCTAATAGCGATATTCTTGCTGAACTTCTCAAAGCGTCCATTGCCGAAGCCTGCATTTTTTTTAAACTCTTTCCAGTCCATATTTTGAACCAGTACATTAATATAGTTTTTACCATTACATGATATATGTTTTTCTTTCTTTCTCTTGTAATATTTTTGTACCAAAAGACACGAGACTTAGATCTTCAATTACTTTTCTGCTTTGTACTATTCTACTTCGTATGTCCTTACTAATTTTTCTATCCAAATTAAATGTAACTCCGATGTATCGTTGTTCCATATTTCAGCTGAAGATTTTCGCTATCTCCACTATAACATATATACTTACTAGGAAAGTGAAACTCTAATATGTTATAGGGGACACGAAAATAAGAGAGTGAGAATCGCGCTCAACCTCAAAAACAGTTTTTGGCAATATTTCAAGTTCTAATTAAAATATCTTTATAAAACAAATTCGAAACTAATTGTTACTTGAAATGAAGTTAAACTATGATGATTTCACTTCCACCCATCATTCCCCATTTTTTGTAACGGTAAACTTGTACTTCATTTTTATATTTTAATTCTAGAAATTATGAGATAAACGAAAGTCTTTGAAAATATTTTTTATAGATAATATAAGCCACTAGAGTTCTCAGGAAATACTAATAAAAGTGGCTGAATCACCCCAAATCCTTTTTTTATATCTCAAATTCTTATCGAGATATCTTCACAAAACAAAGTGAAAATTATTTGTTATTTAAAACGAAGTAAGACTATTATCTTCACGGATATGATCCCTTATTGTTTATAAGCGTAAAGAAGATTTTCGTTATTTTACAATTTACATTCCCTACTACTACAATATGTCCCTAAAATATATATAAATAAATATTATTTAAATCTTGCATTAACACGTAAGTTCATAAATTATTATAATCAACGTCAAATAGTGGCTTGTAAATACGTTATTAATTAAAACAATAATAGCGAGTAGCTGGACACATAACATTCTATAAATTCACGTCAATATTACCATCTTATTTTGATTATAAACATATTATTTATATCTTTTCTTAATTTGTAAGGTAATTAGTTAATTTTAGGAATTAAAAATATGAATCGATTTATTTTTATCCTATAATAATTTTGATTTATTTTAGATTAAAAAGAAAATGCATCTCGTTTTTGTGAATGTTTCTCTATTAGATCTGCATTAAAAAGCAGTATTTGTTTCTTACAGTTTTTTCGATAATTCTGAGATGCATCAAGATTAGTTTATAAAGTAGTCCTTAAAAATATTTTTAAAAATTTTCATTAGGTGTCATAATGTTCGGTTTCATTAAATTATGCAATTTGTAGAATTAAAACACTTGAAAACTTATCAAAAATAAGGGATTATATCCGCGAGGTTGAGCATATTTTTACTCAGCTTAAAATAACAAGTAATTTACATTTCTTTTTATGAGGGTTATAATTTGAGATATAACAAAAATATTGTTGGAGTGACTCACCCCCCATTTAATAATTTTTTTTCTAAAACTTTAAAACAAGTCAACCTTAGTCACTTACGTTGTCCATAAAAAAATATTCTTAAAGAATTTTTAGAATTAAAATATATGAAGGAAATGCAGGTCTACTCTTATAAAAAATATGAGATCATATCCTTGGAGATCGAATCATCATTGTTTGGTGTCGTTTCAAATAACAAGCAATTTCCATTTGGTTTTGTGAAGTTATATCGATTAGAACTCGTAAATAAAATAAAAGTATTTGGGGTTACTCACCACCTTTTATTAATTTTTTTTTTCGAAAACTCTAAAACAAGTAAGCTTAATTCACCTATGTTGTTCATAAAAAAGGTATTTTCATAACTTTTGGAATTAAAATACCTGAATAAAGTGCGGGTTTCCCTAGGGATGATATTCGTGGAGGTCAAGTTACCATACTTCGTTTCAAATAACTAGTAACTTCCACTTTGTTTTGTAAAGACATCTTAATTTGAACTTGAGATATTTCCAAAAAACTGTTTAAAATGAATCTCCGCCGATAAAAAAATATATGTCTCTTATTTTCGGGTCAATATAGTTTTATCAAAATCCGATCCATTTTCTATATTCTTCAAACAGTCCACTTATCATACATATATTTCATGTCCTCTTTGGATTGATCATTGACCTACCATCCGCAAATTGCAAGGTGTGTGATATTTAAGATATCAAAACCAATAATAAAATATTGTTTTTTCCAATTTTTTAATGCCTGTTCAACGTAAAATTTAATGAGCGTTGGGGAAATACAATATTCTCTTCGTAATCCTTGTATGACTGGAAATTTTTGTGATAGTTGGTTTCCCATTTTTACTTTAAATAAGTTTAGTAAAGATATTGTAGTGCTGCTATTATGGTTTCATTTATCAGGGTTTGTCTTAATGATTCCCATAAATTTACAAATGAAACAAGGACTAATATAACTAGGAATTTTTGTGATAGTTGGTTTCCTATTTTGACTTTAGATAAGTTTAGTGAAGATATTGTATTGCTGCTATTAGGATTTCATTTAGCAGGGTCTGTCTTAATGATTCCAATCACTTCATAAATGAAACTGTATCATGTGCTTTTACAAAATTTACAAATAATAAATGCCTGTCTCTTGATACTTTTCCCGATTTTTTTTTTAATTAAATATTTGATGCAAAAGTTCGTATCTGCACAAAAATGATCTTCTTGCAAACCACTCTGTTTTGATATTCTTCTTCTATTAAATCTCTTAGGACTCAACCATGCTGAAATTATTGAGATAGCCCATTTATGTAAATTTTAGATACTTTTCCTCCCATGCGCATAGTTTTGTGTTTCATATTTTATAAGTTCTCCATATATTTCTCCAAGTCCAGGCAACTTTAGTTTTACTGATTCCTGTAAAAAAATTCTAGCACGAATTTATAAAAATAAGTGAATTTATAATTTTAAAAAGTTATATAGATACTTATATATTTTAGATATAAAGTGAAATTGCTGAGCTACTATATAGATCATTATAGAGTATTTGGTTCTATAATGTCATCACTATATCATATAAAACAAAGTCTCCCAGCCCGTCTGTCTGTCTGTTTGTGTACGATTTTTTCGATAACTACTGAACGCGTGTTATTCCGGTTTCATTATTGTATAGAGTATTTCATGACGATGATTAAGATGTATAATTTGTGGTTCAAACAGTAACATAACAACAATCCCTGTGCGAATCCAGGATGGGTCGCTAGTAATCAAATAACAACCGATTATGAACAGGAACTAAAGAAATTATTCAAAAGAAGTTTGTAAATTAGGGTTACATTTTTTAACTAGGGTTTAAATAAATAAATTCCCTTGCCATTTGAAAAATGTATTTTCATCGAGTATCGGATACTTAATAGATATTTTTAAATAAGTAAATTGCGCCACATTCTAGAGACTGCAAATTACAAAAATAATTTTTTGTGTCAGTAATTTTAATCTTGGAGCAAGTCATAATAATATTTTGTTACTTTGACATTACAATTATGATATTTCAAACTCAATTTATAAATAAATTGCTCCGAGATAAGAAATTTTATAATCAAATACCAAAAAAGGCGTTTCAAAACATAACGTATATTAAACTATCAAGGTTATCGTGGAAGACACCAATAGGAACGGTTAAACATTTATCATGTGATGTTGCTTAATTCAAGTTTGGTTATACGAGTAATTGTATAGTCACGTTTATCTATGTTACATTTTATTTTCCTTGATTGTTTCAAATTCTACAGTGTGTCCAGGAAAGTTCTTTATTATTAGGTGTTTCAATAATAAAGACATAGAACTTATGATCTAACTTGAAACATGAAAATAAATTATTGAAATTTGTTAGTTCATCAATAATTCCATATAGTTTCTATTTTTAAAACTAGGAGAAAAAAATCGTTTTTTTAATTATCAAATCAGTAAAAAAGGAAAATTGTGTTTATCTTTGGGAGACAATTTGCTCTCGTACCAATACACCGCTATATCTTCGGATTCTTGTTCTTAATTTTCTATATTTTGATCATGCCATTTTATTAAAAAGGATGAAAGTACAAAATTTTTTTCTAAAGTTAAAATTTATCGACATATTTAAGAAAAAAAATAGTTTTTGTCAAATTTTGGGTCATTTATATTGCACATCCTGTGTAATTATAACAATATCTTTAACCTTTTTAGTGAATCTGGCTGTAGTTGTTAATTAATGCAAAGAAATTTATTCCTTATTCAAAAGGATGAAAGTAATGTAGAATATTTTTATATATCAATATAAATCTATATAAAGAGAAGTAATTTAAACTAATATACATACAGTTTTTGAAATAGTGGTTTACATGACACTTTAAATATTTTTAATTAATTTATTAGCTTTCTTGTGAGGAGGAAAAGTTATATTTATTCTGGATGCCGCAGATAACCCCAGAAAAACAAGCAAAAGTGTATGTTTAATCCAGCACAATAACCTGGTACATCATTTATTTTAATAATTCTTGCTGTTTACTGTAATTTCCAAAAATTTCATTTCCAATGCCATACTAAATTTGGGTATTGTCTATATGCACACCAACATTACATTTATTTTCATAAGACAAATATCTTAACAAGTCGGTATTTACTATATGCTTAAATATATCTAAATTGTTAGTATATCACCATATAGTGGTATCGTTAGCAAAGAATTTGAAATAATAACTCATCGACAGATATCTTCAATAGGAGAAACAAGAATATACCAAGGACTAGCCCCTGTGGTACACCATTAGTTACTGGTTTCATTGTAAAGAAAACTGTTTTTTAAAAAATCATATACTATACTCATGCTTAATATCGGATGAAGACTACGTGGCAAAATCTGTCCTCTTATGAATTAAAGTGAATATGCCATCTTAAATAGAAAAATATGGAAAATTTAAGTTGATTTTTCGTATTCAGCGACCTCAATAACCTATGAATACAAAGACACAAATTCGAATTTTTGAAAATTTTAGTCCCCTATATTGAATTAGCCATCTTGGAAAAGACAGTTTTACGATCATTTTGACGACATTTTGAAAAAAGATATCACTATAAATCCAAGTAAGTTTTGAAGAAGAAGACTAATATTTTCAACTGCCATATATAGTTTAGCGATAGAAATTAAACTTGCTCTGTTACATAACATCAAATATAACAACAGTGATTTTTGCACTTGCAGCGAGTCGAAAACCTTTGGAAAATATAATCTAATTTCTGGTTCTGAAACTTATCGACTTGTGTTATATTGATCTGTGATTGTATAAAGATACTTTATGTACTATTTTCTTGTAAGTGTATGTAAATAAATATAAATTATAAGTTATTAAAAATAATTAAAAATATATATGTTTTTGTTTTAAATGCATCTAACAAAGGAACGATTTGTATAATGTAATTGTTATTTGAATATAAGTAAGTATTATTCAGAAAATACTTCATTAACGAACAAATGAATGAATCAACTTAACCTTACAATTTAAGTTTGAGCCTTCAAAATGAGGCAAACCTGAGCGAGCGCCCCGAGAGCCTTAATGTAAATCTGGCCCTGAGCATACACTAACTGAAACGTTCTTGATATATCGTAATAATGATTGACGAAATTGTGAACTCAAAAATTTCTACAAATAAGTCTGCAACAATATAGGTCTTCTTTTAAATATGGTCTACAATAACTGTTTAAAACTGATAAAAAAAACACATAAAAAATCATTCACGTGCGAAACGGGGGCAGATTGCTAGTATTACATTTAATAAAACCTTATACATTAGATAAAGAGGACTACACAACATAATTTAATCACAACTTAAGCAATATCTCGTGATATGTGATATCTCCGTTCCTAATTGTGTCTTCCACGATGACCCTGATGGTATTTTACTTGTTGTGTTTTGAAACGCCTTTTTTGATATTTAATTATAAAATTCATGATCTCGGAATAACAATTATAAAAAAATCTTAAATATAGTGGCATAGTAACAAAATATTAATTTGATGTTTTCCATAATTATAATTACCAACACTTAAAATAATTTTTATAAATGTATTCTGTAAATTCCTGAGAGACATTCAAACAATTAAATTGAAACAATTTTTTAAGTCTTTGATACTCGCTGAAAATATATTTGTCAATTTTTTTTTCAAATTATAAGACACTTATGATTTTGGAAAAAAAATTCTGCGACAACGATTTATTTTTTAATTCTTATGTATATTTAGATGGATTCAAAAAAAACTTTTTTTCTAATGTTTGAAATTCTACAATATATCAAGAAAAGTTCTTTATATCGAGGAAACTCTTTAACGATCAATAGCTAAAAATATCGTGAAACTTATTTTGGTTATTTGCTACACCGGGTGTCTCAAATATAAATGTATAAGACATAAAAATTAAGCTGTTTAATAATCTTTAATGGATGCAAAGAAATTTCTTAATAAAGCAAAAAAATTAAATATTTTGATGAGGAAACCATTACAGGCTACTTCTACAGGTATAACCATGCCAGTCGGTCGTGCATCTGTACGACAAAAGAGAAATGTGTAGGTATACTATACAGATAGCTGAAGTAAATAGAAAAGTTTATTTCCTGAGACCATCACTCGCTTATTTTTCAACTAATTTTTAAACCAAATACTAGTTTCAGAGCCGAATTTCAAGATTATGGGGTCCCGTGCACAAATTATGCGTTGAAGATCTCAGGGGAATTGAAATTAGTCGAATAAATATCAAAAAATAATTTACTAAACCGGATTTTAACCCTCGATCATCAGAATATCAGCTGAATACTCTGTCCACTAAATTACACTTATGCGTCACCTATAAAAATGTAAAACCAATGGATGAGTTCCGATTAAAGTTTGTTTGTTCACTTGTTGCAATATTATATTGTTTACTTTTTAGCCGACGAAAGAAGGAGGTTTTAACTTCGACCGCTATGTATTTTTTATATATGTACATCGATTATTCCGGAACGGCTTCACCGATTTGAATGAAAGTTATTGCATTTTCTTCGGGAAGTTGCTGCAGGGAGCGCATATTATTTTGGACGAAATTCAGTAAAATCCTAAATAGAGTTTGTAATGTAGCGAACTAAAAAATTGATCTTTTCGGATTTTCTCCAAAACTGGAGGTGAGGAGTTTTCGTGGATGTGTATAAGGAATCTAAAATTAATTTAAAAGAATTCAATATAGCGGATCCAATATGGCAGATTAAAAATTTTTGCGTCTCCCGATTTTGTCCAAAATTGATATAAAGAGGCTTTTTGAGGATGTAGATTACGAATTTAAAATTATTTTACATTTCTTCATTTTGTCCAAAATTGGTATATGGGGGTTTCTGGAACTATAAATTACGAATTTAAAATTATTTTTAAAAAATGCAATATAGCGGATCCGATATGGTGGAACTTTAACATTTCATGATTTTGTTCAAAATTTATACTGGGAATTTTTAAGTGTAAATTCTTCTTCTTCAAATGCATATCCACTAATGGATGTTTGCGATTACAGTTTCCATTTCTTCCCTACTTCTCGCGGTGTGTATCAGTGTCTAAATATCGTGCAACCCCGTTCACTGTCTGATACTACGGAGCCAGGACATATTTCTTCCAATTCCTCTTTTGCCCTCGATCTTGCCTCAAATCATCAACTGTAAGAATTGGTATCTCTCATTTCGCATGATCTGCCCAAGATAGGCCGTCTTTCTTTTCTTGATTATGTTGAATAGTTCACGTTCTTTCCCAATACGTGAGAGAACTTCTTCATTGGTCATTCTTGCTATCCATGATATCTTAAGGATTCTTCTGTATATCCACATCTCAAAAGACTCTAATTTATTGATAGCGCTTGTCTTTAATGTCCAACCCTCCACACCATAAAGAAGTATTGACCATACGTAGCCTGAGTTTTACAAAAGCCTGTTGCGCCTGTTCAATGCGACATTTTACTTCATTGTCAGAAGTCCATTCTTCGAATATCCATGTGCCCAAATATTTAAATTTGGTTACTCTTTCTATGGGTTCTGCGTTGAATCTTATGTTGGCGTTTTGGAATAAATTGGGATTCCTTGAGATAATCATGAATTTTGTTTTCCTTGTATTGATGTTCAAGCCCATTGATTTACTGCGCTCTCCAATTATGTTGATGAGTTTTTGGAGGTCGTTTATATTGTCGGCGATTAGAACTGTGTCATCCGCATAACGGATGTTATTAATCCATATTCCGTTAACTTTAATTCATATTTCAATATCTTCCAAAGCCTCCTGGAAAATTGTTTCGGAATAAAGGTTAAACAGGAGAGGGGACAGCACACACCCTTGTCGCACTCCTCTTCGGATTTGTATCGGGTTGGATACATTATTGTCTGATTTTATCTGCGCGGTTTGACCCCAGTATAAGCTTTCAATGCATCGGATGTCTTTCTGATCTATGTCGAGTTTTCTAAGGAGCAGGATTAATTTACTGTGTTGTACACGATCGAATGCTTTTTCGTAATCTATGAAGCATAGGCACACATCTTTTCTCTGATCGTAACAGTTCTAAACAAGCACTCGTGTAGCGACTATCGCTTCTTTCGTACCTAGGCCCCGCCTAAACCCAAACTGTAAGTCGCTTATGTCTCTTTCGCATTATATATTCTTTGATGTATTATTTTTAGAAATATTTTTAGTGTATGACTCATCAAACTAATGAGTCTATGATTTTCACATTTTCACATTTTCTTGCGTTGGTCTTCTTAGGCAAGGGAATGAGCACAGCCATTGTTTGGGGTAGCAACCGGCTTTGTAAATAATGTTAAATATTTTATGAAGCGCCGCGATGCCTCTTTCAATATCTCAGACGGTATCTCGTCTGGGCCAGTCGTCTTGTTCTTTTTGAATTTTGTATAGCTTTTTCTATCTCTTCTTTGGTGATCAATGGGCCCGTTAAAGAGTCTCCTATTACCCGCTTCCAGAGGTCTGTCGTCATAGAAGAGTGCTTCTATATACTTTTCCCACACATTATTTTTTTCTGTGCTATCAAGAACTATCTGGTTGTCTTGGTTGACCAATACGCCTGGTCTTCTCCTTCTAAATATCCCAACGGTTTCTTTCAACTTTTTGTGTAGGTTACGATCATCGTATTGCTTCTGGAGTTGTTCTATTTCAGCACATTCACATTTAAGCTATTCGTTTTTTGCTACTCTTATCTTTGATCTTACTATTCGTTGAATACTTTTATATTTGGTGTTATCTCTGTCGCTCCTGTGTTTTCGGCGTTCATTCATTAGCAATAAAATCTCGTCTGTCATCCACTTTTGCTTCTTGTCTTCTGATCTATATCCCAGTATATTTTTCATGGCATTTGTTGTAATATTTGTTAACCTTTCCCAAGATTGTATCAGATCTTCCTCAGTTCTTGGTGTTAGTGTTTGGATTTGTGTGTTGATCCCATTGCTTATTTCGCCTCTTACCACTGGGTCCTTTATCCTTTCTATTGCTATCCGTCGTTGTGTAGTTATTTTTTTAGTACTTGATAAGGCTATTTTTATAGTGGCTACTAGTAGTACGTGGTCAGAAGGTACGTCTGCTCCCAGATACATGCAAGCATTATTGACGGTTGAGCTAAATCGCCCGTTAATAAGGATAAAATCTACCTGATTGCGTACTATGTTTTGCGGTTTGTCCGCTGGGGATTTATAGACGGGGTGACGCTGAAACCAGGTGTTTGTAATTTTCCTGTCTTCTTCTTCACAGAACTGCAAAAGTTGATCACTTCTTTCTTTTCTAACTCCAAGTCCGTAAGGTCCAACTATGTTTTTAAACTTACCCTTTCCGATCTTGGCATTAAAGTCTCCCATAATTATATTGACCTCATGTTTTTTGGTTAACTTAAGGAGTTCCTTGATTTCACCATAAAACTTGTCTATTTATTGTTCTGTAGAATCCGCTATTGGTGCGTATACTTGGATTATATTGAGGTCAGCGAGCTTAGCCTTGAGTTTTAATAAAGCAGCACGGTCAGAATATGGGACGAATTCCACTACAAATCTTATTAGCTTCTTTGTTATTACAATACCTACACCCTTTCTATGGTTTCGGTCTTCGTTGCCAGAGTAAAAGAACTTTCCATGCTCCGTCATGCATTCGCCCGCACCAGGCCACTATGTCTCAGCGATGCCCAGGATATCCAGTTCATTTCTAGCACAAGATTCGCCAGTTTCCCAGCTTTATACAGGCTTTGTGTATTCCACGTTCCTATCTTCATTGGTTTTCTAAGGCTTGTCTTTCTGCTTATATCATTCAAAACCGTTCCCCCCGGTGATCCGATTGGGGAACTATTTAAACCTCCGGAAAATTTTGAGTTGAATATACTCATGTAATTGTCTTGGGAAATGTAATGAAGGTGGTATGCCGTTGCCTTCCTTCATGCCAGTTCTTGACATTATTTCGGCCGTCCATCCTCGATCAGACGCCGTTCGCAACCGCCCAATCTGGGTACAGACGTTGCTGTTATTGTGCTGGTTTTTGTTCACCCCGAGTATATTATTTCCCCGGTACCCTCCATATCACACGTGGGGAGGCGCCGGATAGGAGATCTAGCAACACCCACGGGTGTAAGTAACTAATATAAAATTGTTAAAAAAGTACTCAATATGGCAGATGCAATATGACGGCGTAAAAATTTTATATTTTCGCATTATGTCCAAAATTCGTACTAGGGGGTTTTCATGCATGTAGTTTGGGATTAAACTAAGAATAAAATTATTTTTTTGAAATTCAATATTGAACATTGGGGGTTGAAAATTTTACATTATTCACTTTTTTTTTAAATTGGTTTTAGAGGGTTTCCAGAGTCGTAGGGTACAAATCTGTAGTTAATTTTTTACAATTTAATATGGCAGATTCAATATGAGGGACTAACAATTTTACATTTTTCCGATTTTGTCCAAGTTGATTTTGGAGAGTTCTTGGGCGTATATTATGGGTCTTAAATTGATTTATTCAAACTCAGTATGTTCAACAAAATATGCCCGACTAAAAGATTTACATGTAGCAAGTTCTTTCAATATCAGCATTGGGAATTTTTGGGGGTCTAGGTTACGAATCTAGAAATTAATATCATAAAATTCAAGATCTCGGATTTACTATAGCAGCCTTTTTTCACATTTCTCAGGAATTTGTGTTCAAAAAAAAGTTTTGGTAAAAAAAGAAGGTAATTATTTTTGTCAAATAACGTAACTTATTTAGTATGCAAGAGTTTTAGATGATTTTCGTTGCTAGTCTGTTCCAAGTTCAAGGAGCTCCCTGGAATGAGATAAGCTAAGAAACATATAATTGGTCCTAATGCTGGTCTTGCTAAGGAACTTCCTTTCCTGAAGAGAAAAGAACTGCTGATCGCGATGGAATTGCTGACGGGACATTGTCACAGCAAGGTAATCTTATAGGATCAACCACCTGAACTATACTATAAGGACAAACGTACTCTGTGCTAACACAGTTAGACACAAAGCACTATCTCAGATTACAAGAATACCAGGAAAAGGTGGAAGAATTTCTCATGGGTGCATTGCCATCTGTAGACCAGTTTCGAACTTGCTGGTTCTCTTCAGTATAGAATAAGCCAGCGCACCTCAGCATCGGAGAAGTAACTTTTTTAAGCAATTTATCTTAGACAAAATATGAAATCTAATACAAGCAGCGCCATCTCCCAGCATTCCACGCAATCTGAATATATAATCTCGTAGAGATCTGTATATATACCAAAAGTGGATAATATACTTGCATACTCAGCCAACTGAAAAAACCTTATACTATCAGGATAAAATTACTCTGTTCTAATACAGTTAGAGACAAAGCATTATCTCAGATTGCAAGATTACCAGGAAAGAGTGGAAGTATTTCCCACGGTGGTGCACCGCTATCTAAAGACCCGTTTCGAACTTCTTGGTTCTCGTCAGTACAGAATAGGCCAGCGCACCTCAGCGTCGGAAAAATAAATCCTTTAAGCAACTTTTATTGATAAAATATGAAATCTAATAAAAGCAGCGCGATCTCCCAGCATTCCACGCAATTTGAATATATATTCTCGTAGAGATCTGTATATATATATATATATATATATATATATATATATATATATATATATATATATATATATATATATATATATATATATATTGGGTGTATAAAATATAATTATATTAAAGAAAGTTCTCAACCAACTGAAAAAAACGCACTCTGTTCTAACACAGTTGGAGACAAAGCACTACCTCAGATTGAAAGAATACCAGGAAACAGTGTAAACCTTGTTAAAAATATTCTGGTATTTATTTTCTCATATAATTACAAATCAATAGGTGACCATTATACTTTTGTCTTATTTTGTAAAAATTGTCTAAAGTTAGTCAGTACATGACATCATCTTAAAAGTAAAATAGTTTATTTTTTACCACTAAAATAACCTTAAATATTCAAAATTTCAAAATACATAGTCTTTCTTTCAATATAATTTTTTGTTTTGTGTCATTTTTACGTTAGTTACTACCACGAACCATAGAAATATAAAATGGTAGATCGCGGGTCCCGAAGAGAGAATGATAAGAACAGTCTATGTCACTGTAGGAGACGGACCAACAAGTAATATACAGCACCACCAAGTTTGATGCTAACGATCTTATATAATAAAAAGAAAAAAACTTTGCTTCACCCGTTAGAATGAGACAGGCTGTTCTCCTTATTACTTTTTCCTCTCTCGCACCGACCTTCTGAACTTCATAATGTATCCCGACTCTTGTAAACTATTGAAGCCAAAAAGGCCGAAACATGGGCATACAAGTGCGTTTGTGCACACCAATTTCCGGTTAGCAACCGATTAGTTTGGTAGCATCACTCATAAATGAACAGTACCGACCCGACGCTATTTTATTTTCGGTGGTTTTTGCTTTTGAGTTGTGTAAAATTTAGACGAATTTATATTGTTTTAAATGACTTATTTGTATTTTGTGTGCTTTATTTAGTATAACGAGCTCATCAAAGTGTATGCTTACGTTTTGATATAAGAAACATATTTTCGAAGTTCGATCCCATCGATCTGAAAATATGTTTTAGTATCGTAAATTTGCCACTTTTGTGATAAAACTTTGAGAATTACATAAATATTTTGTATAGGATTATTACTAGTTATTAAATTTAATAGTACAAAAATATGAATTAGTTTTAATTCCGTAAGGATAGTGAAAAATATTATCTAGAAAGTACTCTTTATGAGTTAACTATTATATTTTTTCTAAAAAAAAGAAACCATATTCTCTTGATTTTTTTTAAACACTTCATAGAGGTTTCAAGAAAGTGATTTAAAATAGCGCATTCAATCTACTTTGGTTTTAGGCTTCGTCACTAAAATGCTTTAAAATTTTGTATCATTCTAACATCCACATTAATACTAAAAGTATTCTTTTTAACAGTAACGGCTCAGACTGGTTAGGTTCAAGGTTAGTCATTATTTTATAATTTTAAATTAACTCTATTTCTTTTTGCACAGCAAGCAAAAAGTGTAATTTAAGCATTCATTTTTCAATTTCAGTATGCTTTTGATTAACTTATATAAACTAATTTATACAATAATTATAAGCTTTCACTTTAAATCTATTTCCCTTAGAAAAATTCTTTTGTTTGTTTGTTTGTCCCTAGGATATACAGTTATTTTTGAAATAAAAAGTTTCAAGAAATGGCGTTTAATTTTTTGTCCTGTTTTTTTTTGATCAACTCAAAATATTGGCATTTTAAAATAGACCAAAATCATTTTCTTGAATATTCAGGGTGGAGCAATAGTGTAACAAAGTACCCTATCTTCCTTACTTTCAAAAAATTTAAAAAATTTAATATGAAAATTTCTATAATATAAAAATATTTTCGATTATACACGGTGTTTCGTGATAACGTGGCGCTAAAAAAAAGTGTTTTTTTAAAGGGATATTCTGTATATTTTTACATATTGGAATTACCCCAAGAAATTTACATATGATAGCATATCTAGTTTTAAATTTTATTACAAATTTATCAACTTTTCCAAAAAATTCTCCAAATTTTGAAAAAAAAACATGGTACTCTATAATCTACATCTTTCGATTTACAGCAATTATAGTACACAAAATTGACATTGAGAAAGATAAGTGTACTATTAAAGGTTTAATATGGCGCCTAAGCAATTATCTAATATAGGGTGATTGCTAAAATTTTGCCTATTTGGAGAAAAGTAAATAAATTTTTCTTTGATTTTTTAAATGCATATAACTGCTTTATCATGTAGAGTTATTGTTTCTCTATGTTGTTTCTTCATGATGGTGCCCCAGTTCATCATAACTTTTTTAAATGCCACATGCCCGAATCGTTGGAATGAAACGAACCTTGGTTAAAAAACTAATTAATAAAATATTAAAAATCATGGTTCTTGGGTTTAGACCAAGTCAAACTGGAATTATTATTATTATTATCATGACTTACAAGCCAAACGGTTTCACACTCCCTCCAGGGAATATTGACTCATACCAGGTACCCAAAGATACCAAAAGTATGAAGCCCTGTGGGAACCCCTTCCATGTTATCGGGTCCTAGGTGACGTGGTCTGCTGTATTTCCCACGAACTTCCGGACGGTTCGCCCGGTTGCAAGGAGAGGTGCTTTCTGCATCGGTTTATACAGATGCTCACTAAGGCCCAGTCCCTTGATGTACTGCAGGAGGTTCTTTGGTATCACTTCACTTGTTGAGAGTATTATGGGAATCGTTTGAACGCTGTTCATTGCCCATTGTCTTCGGATTTGGACCTCCAGATCTCTGTATTTGGCAATCTTCTCGATGTATTTTGGCCTTAGGTTATTGTTATTAGGTACAGCAATGTCGATTAGTGTAATTCACCTAGAAATTTTATCTATTAGTATAATGTCTGGTCTATTATGAGCAACTGTCTGATCCGTCAGAACCGTTCGGTCCCAATATAACTTGAACTGGTTGTTCTTATTATTTTATATTGGTTATTCTTATTATTATAGGATTTATAAGCCAAAAGGCTTCGCACTCTCTCCAGGGATTATTCACTCATACTAGGTATACAAAGACATCAAAAGTATGAAGCTCTATTGGGAGCCTGTCCAGTGCAGAAAAACATCATTAATGAGATTAGCCAGTTGGTGGTATATACACCTGAACTTCTTGAGCCAGTAGTTATGGACCCTTTCGAGACCTGAAGATTTCCAGTTATGGAATTCCTTGATTATTCCTGAGATTTTTTCGGTGGTAAATGGCTCAAACTGCATCTGGCTGTAGTCTTGGCAGATTTGATGTTCTTCATTGATCCTGCCGGCTGCGATGTTACAATTGGCGGGTGTGGAGAGTTGGTTTCCCCAGAATTCTTCTACTTGCTCTCTGTTGGGATATTTATTATCTAACATGTTAGGTGGAGAGTTTAACTTACGGTAGAAAGTCTTTTCTGATCGTTGGAATAGCGTATTGTCTCATTTTCGGTTGTTGCTGGTCTTGTATGTCTTTAGCCGCCCTGTAACAGCAGAGACTTCTGTTTCAGTGTATCGAGGTATTGTTGAGCCGTACTATTAAATATTATTATATTATTATTATATAATAATTCCAATTTGACACGGTTTAAACCCAAGAACCATGATTTTCAACTTGAACAAAGCCGTGAAAGCTTTCGTTTTTTAATAAAATATTGACTACAACAAAGGAGAAAAAAAGTGTCAGAATAAGAAATAGTTTTCAAGATATTAAATTGAAATGTATCGCAACTTGTTTATTGAATTTGAAAACGTATTCAACTGTGTATTCTAGAAGGTGGAAGACATTCGAACAATTAATTAGGTGATATTCTTTTAATTAACTTTAAATTTAATTAGTATTTTAACATTTATTTTTACTTGGTGTGGAGTAATTTTTAGATTTGTTCTTTGACCATTTGTTTTTGATATAAGTAAATAACCAAACTTGTGTTTTTTAATTATTTGAATTTTCATTTACTAGAACAATGTAAGTTTTAACGTATTCTTAAGCGAACCTTTAATATAATTCTGTATCTATTTCTATATTAGAATGAAATCGATTATTAAATTTGGAAATTTAAATATTTCATAGAAAGTTTTTAACAATACTCTATACTAGTGACAGATAGAAGATAAATATTACTTTGACGTTTACTTCTTTCATTGAATACTCACTAAATATTAATAGATTAATGTATTTTCGTAAAAATGCATATACCGGGAAAACTTACACCGGTAGGCATAGAAAAACTTTAGGAAAGATCAGAGAGAAACAATAACTCTACATGATGATGTAGTTATATACAAGGTGTCCCATTTAAAAAATCAAGGAAAAATTAATTTACATTTCATCAAATGGGCAAAATTTTCGCAAACACCTGGTATGAGCTAACTGCTTAGAAGCTTTATTATATCTTTAATACTACATTTATCTTTCTCAACTTCCGTTTTGTGTACTAGAGTTGCTGTAAATTGAAAGATATAGTAGATTATAGAAAACCCTGTTTTTTTTTTCAAAATTTGGTGAATGTTTTAAAAAAGTTTGCTACTTTACAATAAAATTCAAATCCAGATATGCTATCGTATTGACAGTTCTTGGAAAATCCAAAGTTGGAAAGATATACAGGGTATCCCATTAAAAAAAACCTATTGTTTTAACGCCACGCTGTCATGAAACACCATGTATAATTAACAATATTTTTAGATTGTAGAAATTTTCATATATAACTATTATTAAAACACTTATTTAAATTTTTGAAAAATAAGGGAGTACCCCATACTTTGTCACACCTGTGCGCCAACCTGTATAGAAACACTATTCATAGATTGTGACTTTATCCAATATGTGTATATGTACCAATCAACAATTTACTGGTGGGTTTTAAAAAACTAATTCAAAAACCAAACATTGGCGTCAAGTCAATTATATGAATAATTTTAAATATTTTAATTGCGTTGTTACATTTAAATCTTAAGTTAATTGCATTAATAAAAACTTAAATTATTACACAAAGTAATTTCTCTCAATGACTAGTTTACGTAACTCAATAAATCATGTATATCTATTAAAATGCAATTCATTATGAAGAAATTGAAATACGTTTTTATTTTTTCATGGTTACTATCAAAATATGTTGTATGTATACGGTGATCATATATTTTTGGTATAGAAATATAGATTGAAAATAAGGAAATGAATGAACGGAATGAAGTTTGAAATGTGTTTCCTTCAACCGGTGTCATGATGGATAAAATCTGCTAGTGTGATTCGAAATAGTAGTGATAAAAGTTATCAAAATATTTGATGTTGAATAAATTATGAATATGTGAACCATTAATTAGAAGAACTCATTTATCCCAATCTTTATTTTGACGCATTTTTTCTAAAACAGAAAAAAATAGCTATCAAAAATTTTGTTATATCTAAATATCTGGCAACAATAGATGAGTAACATCTCATTTAAGGCATAAACAACTAAAAGTTAAAACCATTTCGAAGCATAGGGACTAGGCAGACTGAGATATGCCTCACTAAAGCAAATATTTCCCAACATAAGTCTTTATTATCTTTTCTACTCATTTATTCATTTACTTATCCGTAATCCAGCTACCATTCGGTGTCGAGGTATGTTTTGGTTTACAAAACTTTTTCCACACATCAGTCGATTTTCGAACCTCATATCATGAACGCTTTCAAAATTTAGGCTATGTAACCGTTCCATATTTTTTTCTTTCGATCTCATTCCGAATATTTTTATCTGCTTCTTCATCAGCATCAAACTTCGAAACCAGCTTGTATTCCTTTAATTTTCAACAAAATGGTCCCCACCCACAATCTACCCCTTATTTCCTCGTTTCTAGTCTTATCCAGTGTCGTAATTTATTATATTCTTCGTAGTATTTTCACTTGTATAACTTTAATTTTGTAGATTTTAATTTTGTTGTGAAAATCCATGACTCACTTCCATAACTGGAACAAAAACTGTATTATATATTTTCATTTTCGTTTAGTTATCCGTCTCGTTCTTATTTAGTAGACCCTTGTAAACATTAATTTTATCATTTATTTCTTATATACTGTTCTTAATATTTAAGATTTGTCCAAGGTATTTCATGTTATCGAGCATATTTCTGCTGTGCCCATCCATTTCAACGCTTACATTTTTCGTATTATTTGAAAATCTTACGATTTCTGTTTTTTCTTATTAATTTTCATTCCGTAGGTAATCAAAGATTCATCTCATATTTCTGTCGCCCTCTGTAAGTCATATTTGTTTGTAAGCTAATTATATGATCCCCCTTAAGTAATGTTCGGCTCACTATACCTCTCTGTCTGTTTAGCACTGAATGGATTGAGGCAGAGACATTTCAGAGATATAATATTGTACCCTGAAGCTGTTAGGCAAGTTCAGTTAACGAGGTCATTCGAATTAGCAATGGCTATCGGCCTCGAATAAATTGTAGCTACAGTGGGATGGAAAGGGTCCAACGAGGCTTAATCATCGAAGATCAAAGATCACCACTCCTGAGTCATTCATTCATTCATGCCTTCTATCACCTTTGGAAATTGTAAAATTTTTTGTGTATTAATTTCTGGACTCTTGTGATATTTCCAGTATCATTAGTGTTGTCCATATATCCAAATCTATTGCATATAAGAAGGCTTTCCTATTTTCATTATATAATAAAGTTTTTCTACGATAATAAGTACAAGTTTATTGAAAAACTATAAAAGCTTCCTAGTAATGTTATTATATTGAAAGAATTGGTAAACTTCAATAGATTATTACTCTATACCAAACAAGCATAAATCTGAACGGGATGGAATAAGTATGCAAATATTCTTTAGCATTCCTAACAACGTGTTAAATGTTTTACCTAATGTTATTAATATATCATTTACTAGTGGTGCCTTTCTCACATGTGTAAAAAAAAAGCAAATATTATTCCCCTTTTCAGTAGTACAGATAAAGACTGCCCATCTAACTTTCGTCCTATTGCTCCTTTGCCTACCTTATTCAAAATTATTGAATAGTCTCGAGTAACGATATTTTTGAAGAAGCACAATATTTTAAATTCGGTCAAGTATGGTTTTCGGTCAACGAAAATCAGTAGAGGTGCTATATTTTCATTCTTAGAATCATTATATTTAAGGCTTAATGAAAAAGAGTTCATTGCCGCAATCTTCTGCGATTTGTCAAATATGTTTGATTGTGTTAACCATACGGTGTTGCTTGATAAATTAGAGACTGACGCCTTTAGGGGTGGACGCATCAATGGTTTTTCTCTTAGAAAGCAGAGCGTAAAAGGTTACTTTTGGACATTGCACTTCTAATCATTTAAATATTATAGCATGCGTACCGCAGGGCTTTGATTCGAGCCCGATTCTTTTTTATTTTATACATAAATGACCTTACTAGTTTGGACACTAGTGGCAAATTTTCCTTATCTGCTCATGATGCCGCTATTATGTGTCATGATACAGATTCTGAAGGCCCGATGTTAATAGAGGATTTACAAAAATCATATTACTCAAACCAATCAAGTTTTAATGTGAACAAAACGTGTGTTTTTTAGTTTAAATTTGGACTAAATGATATTTATGTCGAAAATATTTTATTCAAAACCTTGAAGTAATAGGTTTCTTGGTATTTATTTGGATAGTAGGTTAAAGTCAAGAGTCATATAAGGGTACTGAATTTAGGGCTGACTTCTGGGTGCTATGTTTTGGGAGCTATTAGCGATCAGTTTAAAACAATAACAGCAAGAAATTTATATTTTGTCCTCATCGAATCACACTTAAGATATGGGCTTTACTTTTGGATGTCTGTTCTAGACAGTTATTTAACAGTGAATTTCCTTTACAAAAGAGAACACTAAGATATATGTCTGGAGCCAAAAGAGGTAACTCATTTCGATTCTTATTTGTGGAGCATAAAATTTTGGTACTATCTTGTCTTGTTAAACTGAAATCTTAATGTTTAACGCATAAAAAATTGAAACGTACTGTCCATTCTCCTTTTATACGAAATATTCACTTAACCTATAATGTCCCTCTGTCCATTCCATGCACGAGTCAGACAATGAGTTTTGATTTATAATTTCAAAGCAGTGTTTAATCACAATTTCGGTAAGAAATAAAGAAATCTAACTGCCTTATTTAAATGGTTGTTTATATGTCTTTTCAGGCAAAGAAAAGGAAAAAATATATACAGCCTATTTCCCGCAAATACCGCTCTGGTCCTCTCTCCATACGTGTTTCGACCACCTCATAGTCCCGTCAGTGGAGCTGTATCAAACCGAGATCAACATTCGCAAGAAACAAATACTATATGAAATATAAATTCCAAGGAATGTCGGTAGGATATTAAAAACCTGCCACCTGCTGATTTCGATGTCCTGCCGACATACCTTGGAATTTATATTTCATATAGCATTTGTCCCCTGCTCCACTGACGAGACCATAAGGTAGTCGAAACACGTATGAAGAGAGGATCAGAGTGGTATTCGCAAGAAATAGACTGGAAGTATATTTAATAACTCGACAATAAAGCGTTGTTTGAATTTAAATTTGAATTATTCTTTAGGAAATTTGTCATAAATCCAGTCTTGCATTCCTTTACCCGACACAAACTCAACCTGATTACTATTAATCGTCGGATCATGCTCAAATCTTAATTTGTTTTTAAATTTTCTTTCATAAACTTTACCCACTACTGATAGAGATATTCGAATATAGTTACTGCATTCCTCCCGTGCAATTTTTAATCTGGAGAAAATTGTCGAGGGTTTACAGATACATCAACGTTGGTGTTTGCAAACAGCAAGTAAAGAAAACACAATATGTTTTGATAAGGGCTTCAATTTCTAATGGCATTCATTGTTTCCAGATCCTTGATTAGAAACATCGTCATTATGGTATTCTTAAAATGAAACATTTGTTTCAGTACCGAAATGCTAGGTAGGTCAATTTTTGGTGATCGTATGACAAGTTATGTGTATTGCCACAGTTCCCATGAAAACGGCTTTTTAATACTGAAAGATATTAAAGTGGAATAAAATTACTGATATTTTCATTTAATTGAGAAAAATAATTACAATTAAATCGAAAAAATGCATTATAAAATCGACAACAAAAAAGACGTTATCATTTAATTTTAAATAAGAAATTACAGCATACAGCTCAACCGTTTTGTAATACACAAATGCCCATAACATAAAATAAGAATTAATTGAAATGTATTGAAAAATTTGAAATAATTAACCATCTAGATTTTTGAGAAGAGACTTTATGATGAACCCTAATGTAAGAATGAGTTTTAACCCTTATAAAATCATTAGTAAATTTAACTATTGAAAGAGCAACTTTATTTTACAAACGTTAAATCCTTGAACTACGAACAATGAAATGATCAACAATTTTTTCCTCGAATTAAACATTTTGTTTATTATTTTGCCATTCTCCTAATTTTATTTATTTTTGACACATTTAAGTAGACAAACTTTATATTGTTTTATTAAAATAACTTTCTCACAAATTAAAAACCAAATAAGACAAATGATGTTTATCTCTATATATTGCGTAAGTATCATGCGTCACTATTAACTGCGTTACAATAAAATAATTTACTTCTTTCCTGCCACAAACAGTAGCGGACTCTGGAAAGAAAAAATTTATTATGTATAGATCTAAAAACTGTCAGAGTTTAAAAATATTCGATGTACAAAATCAGCCTTACTTTTCTTTAAAAGGTCCAAACATTCTTGAAAATTAAATAAGGCTGATGGTCGATTATGGCATCCATCTTGTGAAGAGTTTTCAGAAGTCCATGTCGTTGGAGAAGTCCTGACAGAGATTCTTAACACATTTTTCATTTATTCAGAAATTTTTGTATCTTTTAATCCCTTTAAATACAGGAACTTCCATTTTGAAAAAAATTCCAAACACGTGTACTTGTATCAGCGGCTTAAAATAAACTATATATTACATAAACCATCTGATATCTATGTGTTAGACTAAATACTTTTTTTTCAACCTATTTTTGTTACCAAAAAAATACAACATTTGCTTTGATATAACTATATTTAGAATCAATGACTTTGTTTCTAACGCAAAATGCCGATCGGATCGGAATTATTAGATGGATACTTTTTAAAATCAACTACTCCATCTGATTCATTAATACCTATTTCAATTATTTACAATAAAACAAAGAAAACGATGCCAGCTATTCTTCTCTTTTTAAAAATTGCAAAAAACAACCATAAATTACTTCAGATAGGTAGATGTGCCCAAGTATTTTGGAAAAAAGATTAATGGGGCGTTCTACTTTTCTACCGACAATGACGTGTCCCCTCCGGAAAAAAAATCGGTATTCTTCCAAAATTGCAGTTTCACAAATTTTATTTTGACAAGCTTTTTTTGAACAAAAAAATCATTATAATAATACTAAAATTCAGTTTTTATTGTTTTTGCTCTTTACAAAATCATTGTGACATAGTATTCGAAATGTGTGACAGAGGTGTTTTACATACAAATAAAATGTGTCTCTTTGCGCCGTCTAATGTTACAAAATGCTCTCGCTTAAAAAAATCATATAGAACCCTTTAATATAAAATTATTTATTGAATTTCTGAAATATTATCATTAAATTTATAAGAATAAAATAAACGTAAAGGTTCATACAAAAAAATATTTTATCGTTGGGTCCGGCTGTATATGTTTTTTCTTGCTATCTTCCGTCATGCATTTTGCAAAACAAAAAACGCGCTTTAGCTGTTTGACCTTCAACACTAAGCAACAGAACGGTTTCCCCTCCCCCCTTGGCCTCATGCCTTAAGGCCCCACTCGGGAGCGAGCCGACTTAGCCGCCCGCAGGTAGTGAACAGAGGTGCGTGTATTTATTCGGCGACCCCTCTGTCACGTAAGTTACTACTTTGAAATCTTATTGTAGTTCCCATTTATATACGTAATATTATTGTTTGCCAGTAAATCTGTCATATTCACCCACTTTTACGAACAATTCGTAATTAGGTGAACGCTAAGATCCTCGAAGACTATTATTTTACACCTCTGTCACGAGGCACCTCTGTCACAAAAAATCTGTGACGGAGTGGTAATTTTTGTCTGGAACTTTGCCTTGATTGATTTTTACAATAGTTAATTAATGTTTTTTGTGTTCTATACATTACATAATCAATTATTTTATTCATTTAAGGTATTACCATCGGGGTATTTAAAAAATGGAGTTATCTGCGGCGGAAAGGCAACGACGTTGTCGTGAAAAAAGGAAACAAGACTCCGAAAAAGTTGCAGAAGTGAAACCTAAAGACTTAGAAAGATACCATGCTCGCAAAAAGTAGTCAAAGATGTGACACCAAGAGAACACAGACAAATGAAAAGAAAATGACAAGTTAAAAACTACAAGAGAAGAGAACAACAGAAAGCTTTGTAGGACGTTTTAATGAATACTCCGGCTTCCACACCTGTTCCTTCAAGCTCCAGGTCACTTCCTTTAAATTCTAGATCTCGTTCACTGACTCCAGCCTCATCCGCTGCTAGCGCAAGGGGAAGAGAAAAAGTTAGACGAGACAGATTGAGCAATACAGATTTGAAAGTTCAACCTGGAATTTTTTTGAATCTGGTCACGGTAAGGGAGCAGCTGACGGTATAGGAGGGTCTATTAAACGTTTAGCTGACCATTTCGTCGCCAGTGGACACGACATTGTTTACGTTTTACAATTTTATGAAGCACTTAAAGACCGCGGTAAGATAAAGCTGTTTTTAATGGAAATTCCGAGTGGAATTATTCCGTTAAAAGGCACTATGGACGTCCACCAACTAGTGGCTCAGCAACCTGGAGTGCTGAGCTACCGAACATTGAGTTGTTTTTGCAACAAATTTTGTGATTGTTACAATTTGAAGACTTATCGCCCATTGTCTGAACATGAGATAGAAGTTAGCGACAGCCCAACCTCAGATTTAGAAGAACCACTGGCTGATATAACCAACATAATTAGAGTTCCTACAAAGAGATTTTATGAGACTCTTTATAATTCTAGTTCAGAAGATGAAGATGGTCAGCCCCTTTTTAATCTGAGAAAAACTGTGCACATAAAACCGGGTACTTCATATGACCTGTCTGTAGACAACATCCACCCATTATTAATAAAAAAATGGTACACATATGTTAGTAAAAGTACCCAGTAAAAAAAAGTAGAGTACACCTACTTAGGAGTTGCAAAAAGTTGTGTGGATGAAGATGGAGATGTTCGGGTGATGTTTTATAAAACTGTTGATGACACTGGAAAAATATTTAAATTAGTAAAATCAGATGTGATGTTTGAAAAATTGATAAAAATAATTCCAAGTCCTAAAGAAGTCAAAAGAAGAAGGCGTGTTTATTACGAATTTGTTGAACCAATAGAAGTATTTGAACAGTAGAATAAGAGACAAGAGAAGATTAGTTTGATTTTACGTGTACCAAAGGATGGTTCTACTAAGAAATAATATTTTATGTAGCATTATAAGAGAAGTATTATGTTTTGTTATCGGTTTAAAAACTTTAGAAATGTTAAAGGATTAAGTTCCAATATTGACTAAATAATATCTACCACTCTGTCACAATTTTGTCCCTCTTGTAATTAAACGTCGAAGTAGCATATAATTCAGTTTAATGAAAACATATACTAAAATAACGTATTATAATATTATATATTGACCATACAATGTATTAACAGAATTTCAGCTATGTTTATTGCAATTATTTGCAAAATATTTCAAAGTTTGCTGTCTTAACAAGCAAAAATGTGACAGAGTGGTATTAAATGTCATTTTTTATATATTTCTAATAAGATTTTCGATAAATCGAGCTAAATAATAATAAATGTTCATATTCTAGTTAAGCAAAATTTAAAAAAACTGAACACTTGATTTTACATAATAACTAATAAATTATTTTTTTTTTGTGACTGAGGTGTTTATTTTTTCTTACTATTCCGATAAAACTTGAAATAAATAAAAGGTATAAAATAAAACTTCGATGCATTATACGTTTCTGAAATCTCCGATAACTAGACAATAATTTAAAATACATTTTATAAAAGAATATACACTTTTATTTTTTTTACAAATCTAAAAATTTATCACTCAGATTGTCGGTAGAAAAGTAGAACGCCCCTAATACAATCAACTTGTTTTTTTTCCTCTTTTGTGTGTGATATTAACATCAATCGGACCAGAATGCTACGTTAAAAACAAGGTCAATATGAAAAACTTTCTTTGGTTAATTTTTGGTCTCTAAATGCGAAAATGATGGTAAGAACTTTTTAATACGAAAAATTTTTGAATTATGACTTTTTCAATAAAAATGAGTAAGTATTTTAGTCACATTATTTTAAAAAGTAATTTGTAATACACTAAAGTGCCACGTTGCCAAATTACGTTTTCCATATTTTAGGAACATTGTGCACAATCTAGTAACACCACGTGGGGTTGTCTAGGGATAACAAGTCAATCACGAAGTCTCAACCTATAGGACTTAAAATAACGGAAGGATCCATTTAAACCCATATAATTCCAAATTTCACTTTGCCACGTAGCCGAATCTACTAATAGATGGACCCTGTATACGAGAATTACGGCGTTACTTTTCGAACATCCGATACCCGATGTTTCTAGAAAATACCAGAAGTATGGAACGGCTATAGAAGCACCTGATCGGCAATCGTATCTTCAATATTGGTTTAGCATAAATAGTGGTCAGTTTTAGATATACAAGCAAAGTCCGCGAACAGTGTTATCTTTGTGTTGAATAAAGTTATTTGACGCCTATAAATATAGTATCACATCTCTAAACCAACGTACGCGACGGTACAAAAATGTCTAAAGTAGAGAAACGTGGCTGTGTTATCCCCGCAGATAGTTTTTGCTATATATGTGGTCAGTTTACTCCTAAATCGCAAAAAAGGCAGTTAATAAAATGACCAAAGTAGCTTATCATAAGTATTTTAGATATCTTGTTGGCGATCATTGTTAAATGGCAAACGCTCTTCTATGCCTTTTGCAGTTCTAATGACCAAATCACAAATGTGTCGAGTTTTTGAAGACAGAGCAAACATAATATTGAATATCCGGATATTCCCTCAGCAATAAAACCGGCTTTTTATTGAGAAGATTTACCAGTTCCAGAGCCCGCGGCAAAATGGGAGCAAGATTTAGAAATATATAATGATAAGGCAGAACTCGATAATGTATCAGAAAAGGACGATTCTTATTTTCCCAAAAGTGAAGGAAAAGCACCCCGTTTAATCGAACAACCTGAATTAAATGGGCTAATTCGGAACCTCCACTTGTCGAAAGAGCATACTGAAGTATTAGGGTCTAGATTACAACAATGGAACTTATTAGCCACTGGAACCAAAGTTACAATATTTAGGAAACGTAAACAATAGCTATCCTCGTTTTTTACTCTGCAAGATAAAATGTGTGTTTGTGTTACTTTAAATAGTATTATGGAAAAATTAGGATCTGCACATGACTGTCTGGGCGCTTATTTATAGACTTTTCTAAAATAAGTTTAAAAGCAGTTCTGCTCCATAATGGCAACAATAAACCCTCTATTCTTCTTGCACATGTAGTTGACATAAAGCAAACATACGAATATATTTCACTTAATCTAAATGTAGTAAGTTATGATACGTTTAATTGGAAAATATTATAGGGCTTCAGAGTGGATTTACGAAGCTGTTTTTCTTGTATTTGAGACAGTAGAGCAACACAGAGCCATTAAAAAGTAAAAGAATGTGCTCCGAGAGATCAATATATTCCAAGTCAAGCTAAAGTAAAGAATATATCCGTTGTTGATTCCAAAAAAGTACTGTTATCTCCAACGCACATTAAACTGGGAATGATTAAAAATTTTGTTAAAGCATTAGATAAAGAAAGAGATGCGTTTAAATATATTAAATAGATTTTTCCTAAATCAAGTGATGCTAAGCTTAAGGAAGGAATATTATTTGGATCACAAATTAGAAAAATATTAAGGGATCAACAGTTTGACCAAAAATTAAGTGATGCAGAATTAACTGCGTGAAGTTCTTTTAAAACAATTGTTTCAGAGTTTTTAGGAAACAAAAAAGTAGGAAAGTACGAAAAACTAGTAGAAGTACTTGAAAGCTATTACAAAACGGGCTGTTGCATGTCTCTTACAATACACTTCTTGCATTCCCATTTAAATTTTTTCCCAGAAAATTTGGGTGCGGTTAGTGACGAGCAAGGAGAAAGGGTTCACCAAGACATATTAACAATGGAGGAACGTTATCAAGGCAGCAGTGATGAGGGTTTATTGTTGGTTTCTTATGAGAAAAAGCAATCAGGAATATAAACGAATCTGAACATTTGTAAAAAAATTATGCAAAAAGACTTACTATAAATGTATTTTCTTGTGTATTTTTGTAAATAAATCCTGTTATCCTTAAAATATCTTGGTTTTTTTTTATTATTTTAATTTTATTTATAAATATCGTATAGAAATATTTGTATTAAATAAAAATAACTGGTACATTCTGTGGCTCAAAATCTATACGTCGTGAAAAATTTTCATTGTTGAATTCGCAATCAGAATGCTATAAACTCCCATGGACAGTCATTATAACTGCAGTGGCATTTTCTTTTTGTGTTTGTTGATTAGTGTTATCTTTTATTGGCCTCTATGGTAATATTTAAACTAGATCTAATAATTATTTCTAATTTCAAGAGATTGTTAACTTAAAAGGTAATGTGTTTTTAATTGTGATTTTAGGTTTTGTTATTTTTAGACGAATTCTTTACATTTTATTCTCCACTGGAAATCTAAATATTAACATGCACCAGAACACTTCGTTTTATTTTCTTCAAAATGTTTTTGATATCATTCTTTTTAATGAGACCATTAGTTGGTCAAAATACGCATCGAAGGAAAACTAGAGTTGGAATCACCGGACATGAAATAATGCCCTCCTTTCCCGTAACTGTCTTAAGGAAAAAAACAATATCTTATTAAACTAAATCATATTTATGTTTATTTGCAATAATTATCAAAATATTTGTACATATTAATATACAAACATAGCATAATGTTATTACAAATCAGAAGTAATAAAATGAGAAAAAGCTAATAAGTTATGCAAGTCTTTTCTTATTTATTTTACTAAGCACAATGTGATTGCAACATAAAATAATGTTATTTTAATTGAAATGATATTTAAATAAAAAAATTGAACGGTCTTCATAGTTTTCCTTCTTTAAGATAAACGTACTCCACCACCTCCTGGACATTCTCCTTGGGATACAACTTTCAAATCTGCAAGAAAAAAAGTTATTAATTAATTAAATTGAAACATAAAATTTACTTTAATATTGTTCAAACAATTTTGATAAATTTAATGATATAAAAAATACTTTCGAAAGTAAACTACGATTAACCGCTGAGGTAAATTTTATGAATATGAATAATCCAATTCGCTGTTAAGGTTAGTTGATATTTTTATATCTTTAGATTAGGGTATGGCATAAAAGTAACCCATTTTATACACAATTAGCGGCTCTAGATGCTAAATTTAACCTCACAATTATTTTCGGGAAAGAAAATCATAATTAATGTTTACTATTTAGTTTTTCGATATTATTTAACGTGTCAAACACTCTATGTATTTGGAGTACCCATTACTCATGTATCAAAAAGTATTTTTGGTTGTCACACATAGAGAGCGCTTTGCAGGACTTCTCTCAGTGTTATGGTTTGGCATTTGATATCAATCACATCTAGGTTACTTTAGACACAATTTGTGAAACTAACAGTTTCAGCATATATTACTTTTGTATTTCCGCAAAGAAAAGAAACCTGCTGACTCATAATGGGAAATGTAAAGTTTATGGGGTTGAACACATAACAGAACGCACGTGTCAGAATTGGTTTAAAAAATTTCGTTCTGGCGATTTTTCACTCAAAGATGACCAATATACTGTTCGACTTATTGAAATTTATGATGACCAATTCAAAATCATAATTGAAGAAAATCGTCATATAACTGTTTGAGATACTGCAGAGAGGTTAAATTACACAGCACAAAATAAGATAAAATGTTTTTTGGACTCGTTAGGACATTTGGGTTCCTTATGAGTTGAAAGTGATTCGTTTAACACAATGAATCAATATTTACTATGTGCATTTAAAGCGCAATGGAACTGTCCCTTTTTTGAAAGGAATCATCACTTGTGATGAATATTGGGACATCTGCAGTAACATCATTCGAAAATGATCATGGTCCAAGCGTGATGAGTCGGCACAAATTACATCTCAAGTTGAATTGCACCCAAAAATAGTTATACTGTTAATTTTATGGGATAACAGAGGTGTTGTGTTTGCAAAGTTCTTTGAATGGTAAAACTTTCACAAATGATGATGACCTTAAATCGCACTTGATTCAGTATTTTTTTGATAGGGACCAAAATTTTTATGAGTGCGGAATTACTAAGCAGCAATAAATATAGCAAAAAGTCATTGAACAAAATGTTTATTCTTTGTACAAAAAATTAGTTTTACTTCACCCTACAAAATCAAAATTTCTTTCTTGCATACCTAATAGTATGTAGAAATCACCATATGGTGCAAAAACGAGCTCTTAAATGAGTATTCTATTAGTCGTATGAGTGTGTGTGGGAAACGAAAATCTTTAGTTAGTTTTTTTATCACCAAACCAAAAATTTTTTAAACCATATCCTTAATTAAATCATATGTCATAAATTTAAAATCCACTATTGTAGGTACATGAGTGGCGGCTGCTCCTTAGGTTTGCAGGTTTACACAACAACCAAAAAAATTGTAAATTAAAATAAAACATAGTAATAAATATAATTACAAATATTTTTTAATTTCTACTGATAGTTTAATGATTAAATTTAATTCAATTTTTTAACTAGATTATACGCGAACAGCAGTAAATTATTGAAATAATATAACTTACTTCTCTTAGATATCAAGAATAATTTGTCTGTATTATAGTATTATGCTTGGAAGAGTTATCGATTTGCTGGTTTACATTTTTAATGCAATCCAAGCTAATCCATAGAAGCGTATATGGAGTTAACTATTAAGATGTTGGGATTAATTCCGTCTCATAAGCTTCAAGTAGGTTGCAAGTCGACTTGCAAACCTGTGTTTGGTTTACCCACAACGTTGCCACACGAGATCGAGCTCTTTTTTTTCCTTATTCACTTTCTCGCTCCTCTTTGTTAAATTTCGCTCGTTTTAATACTTTTATCACTGCCACACAAAAATTGTGGTTGGTGCAACGGATGAGTTTTTTCAAATTTTTTTTACATACAAAATTTTTTAAAAAAGAAAATATTTCAAAATTATACTATGTATTTAGTTAGCCAACCAATAGACAACATTAATAAATTCTGTAACAGTAGTACCGATAATTTCTTGAAGAGCTTGGCTATTTGAAGATACGTGGCATTACTTCTAATATTTATATGGTTGCCTATATAAACACAAAGGGAGTTGAAGATAATTTTTCCTCATGATTTTACCAAACGTCTTGATTTCTAATTAACGTAAAATAATGTCGAGTGATCGCTTAATTTATTTCAAGCTTGTAAACATGTACTACTGGAAGCAATGTTGAGTGCTCCGCACGCATTAATAGTAAAACGAAAGAGAAAGCAAATAGCAGTATATGCTATCTCTCTCATTCCGAAAATTTAGTTTTGATTCCTTATCACCATACGTTTGGAGTGAAAGAGATAACATGTACTGTTATTTTAAGTCTCTTTTTCCACCATGTAATTCACGCAAAGTTCTGAATGCAGTTTCCAGTTGTTTTCCAGCTGACTATTTGTCCACAATAGGTGACGAAACTAGTGACGTATCATATATCCTTCAAGTGTCAATTGTCTTTAGATACATTATTCAGGACAAGCCGGTTGAGCAATTTTGAGATTTTTTAGTGCCTTTATGACATGAGGCGAAAATTTCATTAAATTGTACAAGTTGATTCAAAACTTAGAGCCGATAGGATAAATCGCTGAGTATCCTTTTAGGGCTCTGTATCTCCGTTAAGGGGCACTTTAGGATTTTTTTTCTATGACAAAGTAAGGTTATTTTGACCACCCTTGTATGCTCTCGAGAAAGTAGGAGATATTTACCAGACACCCTATATACTACGTTTTTAACTTTTCTTGTAGTTGGGCCCTTCAAGAATCTATTTCGCTTGTAAAAATGTCTCTAGAAACATTATCTTCGGAGCAACAATTGTTCAAACTTCTCTAATCTTTAATAAACAATTGACATTACTCATAAACTATTCAACCGATCTGGCTGAACTTTCGCGTACCTATAAAGACTTATAATGACTTAAGCATCAAAGCGTTATATGTCACTTTAGGCCATTATTGTAAAAGTTACTAACATTTATAAAATAGTGCAAAAAAGGGTTTTTCGCTATTACCTCGGTAAATTCTTTATCGATTTTGATGTGTAAAACATTAATTAAAATTATTTTCAGTACCTAAAACCTTTCATCAATACAACTTTTCTCCAAAATGTCATCGGAAAATCGGGCAGGAAAACCAATTTTCCAGCTTTAGCCGTTGTTTATGAAAAAAAAAGAGCCGATCTGACAGTATCTCTTTACGTAATTATCATTTACTAATCCCCCCTATGATGACAAATTGGAATAAAATGGTAATTTTTGTCGACTGGTAAATGATGTAGAGGAAAAAAAATTGAAAGTGAATAAGCATTTTCAGCATAATTTTGTACCACATGAGGCGTAATAAATATAAGAAAGCGTTGTAAATCAAATTGAACAATGTATTTTTCTAATTGCATCTCACTATTTGTGATCATATCAAATTAATTAATTTTATTTAAATATGCAGAATAATTAAACGGAAGTTGTGTCATTAATGTCTTAACGCTTGACTTCATTTTAGATTATTTTCTAGATCAAGGTTTGCGGAGTAATGAATGATTCAATTTATTGTATTCAGGCATTAATAATCTTATTTATAGTGATCGTTGATTTTTAAAAATCTATGTAATTTTAGTTTGGTGTGTGCTTTTACAGTTATTTCTGTAACTAATAGAATGTAATTTCAGTAGTTGCAGGAAATTATATAATATAAATGCCAGTGCCACCAAACTTTTACACTCTTTAGAGATGTGTTCTTTGCTCGTGTTGCACACTGATTATATATTTTTTCCAGGATTGCCATACAATTTTTTTTTTAGTTTTTGGTGGGTTAAACAATATTTAAGGTTTCTTTTGGAACATATGTATATATATATATATATATATATATATATATATATATATATATATATATATATATATATACTTTATTTTTGTATCTTAAACTTTTGTTTATATTTTTCTTGAATGTAGGTTTTCTTATTTTTAAAATGAAAGATGACAAAAATTTTAAATTTTTTCTGACGTTTCGCTTTACATGGTGACATTTTTCAAAGGCATTTTATTTATCATACGTACTATTATAAAAATTATAAATATATGTACTATTTATAGTTTTTAGTCAGATTAACGTTTTTACTGTTTTTAATCTGTTGAATAGGTTGTTTAATTTTGGACTGTTAGAAAATCTGTTTGCGCCTTTATTATTTTTAAATATTAAATTAAAAATATGAATTTATATATATATATATATATATATATATATATATATATATATATATATATATATATATATATATATAAAACAATTAGCTGTAATTTAGTTTAAAAAATTGTAACATTTATAAATATGAAAAAGTATTTATGATAAATAAAAAACCTTTGAAAGAGCTTACCATGGAGAGCGAAACGTCAGGAGAAAATGAAAATTTTTGTCGTCTTTCAATTTGAAAAAAAGAAAACCTACATCCAAGAAAAAACTAAAGAAAAAAAAATAAAGTTTTTATAAAAAAATTGAACCAACTTCTAAAAGTGCGCTAAAAAGTGAAAAATAACTAGAAATTTTTATATGAAATTGAACTTTTTGAAGTCGGCGCCAAACTAATACCTGACAAAATGTGATTTACATAAACAGATTAAAAATACTTTATTTGTAATTGATTTCTTACAATAATTTGAATATATTAGTAGCTATTTATTTCATTTACAAATAATTTGGCGCCGTCTTCAAAAAGTTCAATTTCATATAAAAATGTATAGTTATTTTTCACTTTTTAGCGCACTTTTAGAAGTCGGTTCAATTTTTTTATAAAAATTTTATTTTTTTGTTTTTAGTTTTAGAATTCATTATGATATCCATAAATTATTTGAACTAAGTACTAATCGAGATTAGTGTACCTCGCAATGACTCCAAGGTGGCAAAAAAGTACCCAAAAATTCTTTGGATCTTAGAGTTTTCCAAATACCAGTAAAATTGTGTCAAACAAATATTTAGCCTGTCATAGTAAATCCACTATCTAAAATTTCAAATTAATTTTAGATTGGTATTATAGGTCCCAAAACCTTCCAATATCGATGTTTGAAGAACCTGAGATGTAAATTTCTTAGCTCGATATATTTTATATTGCATATTGAGTTTGTATACGCCTCAAGAAGCCCACAATATCAATTTTATAGATTTAGATTATATTAAGACGTTAAAATAATTTCTTTGAAACTTAATATGGCGGATTCAATATGGTGAGTTGAAAATTTTACCTTATTCGCATTTTTTCAGATTTGGCATTAGAGGGTTTTCGGGGTCTTGTGTTACATTGATAAGATACAATATGAGGGACTGAAAATTTTACATTTTCCGATTTTGTCTAAAATGATACTGCGGGGTTCTTGGGAGTATACAAACTCATTATGCAGTATAAAATATATCGAGCTAAGAAATTTACGTCTCAAGTTCTTTAAATATCGATATTGGAAGGTTTTGGGTCCTATATTACCAATCTAAAATTAATTTGAAATTTAAGATAGTGGATTTACTATGACAAACTAAATATTTGTTTGACACAATTTGATTAGTATTTGGAGAACTCTAAGGATCAAAGAATTTTTAGTGGTTCATTTTAGAGCGATTTTCAACTTTAGATAAAATAGGTACTTTTTTCCCATCTTAGAGTCATTGCAAAGTACACTAATCTTGATTAGTACTTAGTTCAAATAATTTATGAATATCATAATGAATTCAAAACTAAAAACCGAAAAATTTATTTTTATAAAAAAAATTGAACTGACTTCTAAAAGTGCACTAAAAAGTGAAAAATAACTATAAATTTTTATATGAAATTGAAATTTTTGAAGTCGGCGCCAAATTATTTTTAAATGAAATAAATAACTACTAATATATACAAATTATGGTAAGAAATCAATTACAAATAAAGTATTTTTAATCTAGTTATGCGAATCACATTTTGTCAGGTATTAAGTTCATTTTTTTTTATAAAAATGTTATTCTAAAAATAATTTCTAAATGGAAATGAATCCTAAGTATTGTATTTTAGTGCATAATCATTTCGAAATTAGTGACACAAAGTATTCTTATTTTATGTTTGTAATATTCCTTAAGATTGGATTGATAAGGAAGTTGAAGAAGGAGAGACTAAAAAAGTCCAATCGCCCAAAAAGTGTCGTACATATGTGAATGTGAGTATTGTACAAGTGGTTAGCAAATTTGTGATAAGACACCAAAGGCGCCTATAGAAATACAATTTTAGTTTTATTTCTCCATTTTTATCTTTTTGTGGCAACATATATGTGTATGACAATATATAATAACAAGATATATATATATATATATATATATATATATATATATATATATATATATATATATATATATATATATATAACTCTTTTAGAACAAATTCTACCCTCGTTTATTTTGTGGGGAAGCGGGAGAAATTTCAAAATCTTTTTTTTGTGGCTAACTAAGTTATAAAAGCAAAGAGCTCTCTAAATTTAACATGTAAATCTCCAACGGTCGACAATGACAAACCAATCAGAACTTGTTTTTTATACAGTGTGTCCAGAAGGGGCAGGCTTTTTTATTTGTCGGCTTACGAAAAAACTTTTCTTTATAAAAGATTTTCCATGACTTGAAAAGAAATGTATAGAATTCAATTACAGGGTGTCCGGAAATTAAAAAAAGTGAAAATTCTGAGAACAGAGTACCCTTAATTTAAAAGATACGAAGAATAACTATTAGTAAAAATTGTTTGAACTAAACAGTTTCGTTAAAAAATTAAATTATGAAATAACTTAAAAGTTTTTCCACAATACTTCATTGCCTTTAATTAGTTGTAAATATCATATTGCATTTTGTAAAGCGCAGAAAATCTTTTCAGAATCCTTACACATTCGAAAAAGTATATGTTGTTAAGATTATGTTAGAGAAACTATTTTAGTTCTTAATCAACTGAAAAAACCTTGTGCTATAAAAGCAGGCACATTCTCTTCTAATACCGTTCGAGAGACAGAGCCCTATCTCACATTGCAAGGTAATACCAGAAAAGGGTGGAAGCCTGTCCCATGGCAATACACAGCCATCAATAGATCGGTTTAGAACACGTTGGATCTCGTCAGTACACAGTAGGCTAGTGCACCCAAACATAAGAAAAGCAAATCCTTTAAGCAACTAAGCAGACAAATTATGAAATCTAATACAAGCTGAGCTACCTCCCAGTATTCCAAGTAATCTAAATATTTAATCTCATAGAAATCTATAACACCGGTCAATACAATATATTTGCAGTTGGGTATATAAATACAATTATATCAGAAGAACTATTTTAGTTCTCAACCAATTGAAAAAACCTTATACTATAAGGGCAGGTGTACTCTATTCTAATAGGGTTAGAGACAAAGAACTATCTAGAATGCTGAAAAAACAGGTAAAAGAAAATTCAATGAAAACAGTTATATTTCAAAAAAAAAATTGTGTGGCACGATTTTTTGGCGCGACCTCTCCCCATTAGAATAGCAGAGATAGAGCTAGGACAGGACCCTATCTGCCTCTGTACCTTCAGTGGATTCCCTCAGGGGGAGTAGCTTCTCCACTTATGAGGATCCTAATTGTAGATCAACTTCTCTGTGATCTAATTCACCTCGACATTTTTTGTAAGGGCTATGCCGATTACATGGTCATAATTGTTAGGGACAAATTCGAAAATATTCTCTGCAATATAGCCCAAACTGGACTTGAACACACTAAAGAATGGTATCAAATAATGGGACTTAATGTCAACCTCACCAAAACTACCTTGGTGGTATTTATAAGGAAAAGAAACCTTATCCTGAAAATCATCAAAATGGATGGGAAAACATTGAGTGGAAGACAGAGATTAAATATCTGGGCTTCACCCTAGATAATAAACTTCTCTCGAATGAACACAAAAAAGAAGTAATCAACAGGGCTACTAAAGCCTTGATGGTCTGTAGAAACTTTGCAGGAAAATGATGAGACACAAACCCAAAAATCCTGCAGTGGATGTACACTGCAATAGTGAGACCAATCATCACATATGGGGCAGTGATCTGGAGTAAAAGAATTCGGCTGCCAAAACGAGGGTCAAACTCTTGAAAGTTCAAAGACTGTCCTGTGCGTGCGTAATCTTACACCTCTGCATATACTTGTGTAGAGCATGGCGGAGAAGGCAATAAATAGGATGATGAGAGATGAAGTCATAAAACGAAGGATAATCTCTTATTTAGAAATGAATAAATCTGGAACATGCACCAGGATCAAATGAGAAATAATTTCAGCCTTGTAAAAAACTTCAACACAAAGTTGAGTGGCAAAGTGAATGGGACATAAATACCATTGAAATATTCAACAAGAATTCCGTCAAATGGTATATAGATGACTCCATAACAACGAAGGGAACTGGAATAGGAGTATATGGATACAGTACCAGACACCATGAAAGCTTGGGCAAGTCACCAAGCGTCTTTCTGGCAAGATGCTATTAGAAAACATATTTAATTCAGCAAAGGAAAAAACTGTACCAGACAGGAGATTATTATCATGTCGGATAGTCCAACAGCCATCAGTGCCCTAACTTCAAGTAATTAGCTCCAAGATGATCTGGGAATGCATAGAGGAATCAAATTAATTAAGTAAGAATAATGAGGTTACCCTCCTTTGGGTACCGGGACAGACCGATGTAGAGAGAATAAAATAGTAGACAAGCTCACGAGGAAAGAGGCTGAAACATCTTTTCTATGGCCCGAACTTTTCTGTGGAATCAGTAGCAGTAGCTGGAAGAACTTTAAAGAGAGAAAGAGAGTAGGAAATCCAATTAGTTGACGGATCTACAAGGATGGGGACAATCGAAGATACTTCTTGGAAATTACAACCAGAAGAGTTTCAAGAAATGCATAAGCGTAAGTAAAAACCAAGTTAGAGTTCTGATAGGCATTGCCACATAAGAAGAGTGAAAATCTTGCGAGGAGGAGGACGAAACCTCTATTCACATCCTCTCATAGTCCAACTGAACCTAGAATACTGTTCTTGGGAGCACACCAAACAGAATAAGGGCAGCTACCCACTTGAAAGGTGTCCAACATTCTAAGGTTCCTAAGGCAGGAAGACGTGCTTTAGTCGGCAAGGCATCCCTAACGAGGGGATCACAATAGATCTACAAGATCGCAGTGTACAAGTCCCCAATTTCACATCCATACATACATATATAAGTTAGACTATTTTTTAAATGTACCTCCTTTAATCCTATTAACATTTCGCCTATTAAATTTTTCGTCGATATAGTGATATAGCCGCAATCGAATACCAAAATACTAAATAGGCATTCCGTATTTAACAATTAAATATTCTCCATAATTTGTAATTTAAATTAAAATTGCTTTCTCTTTACAATTTTTTTACATTTTTTTTTTATTTCTGAACACTTTGTTGAATCTTATGCAATTTTATACTTTCTTCAATTACAAGAATATTTTTTTTAATTTTAATTTTGTTTAATGCATAATTATTTTAACGTGAAGCAATGAGCAGTCGATTCTAAACAAAATAGCTTCCTTTAAAAAATGAATATGAAAATATTTTAAGGTTCCTTGAGGTAAAAAAAAAACATTCCTGCTGAAAAAAAATCTTCATCTACTGACAAATATATTTTGAAAAAAAAAATTCTTAAATCACACGGTTATTGTGTGTTATGCACTGAATGCATTTGTATTAACCGTATAAAAGCAAATTGGAAATAAATTTAAAGGTTTATCCAGTGCTGTACGATATCCCGCATAGTCACAAGAAAACAAAGATAAAAGGCCAGTGATAAAATTCCATTTTTTAGATTGTGGAATGTGGAATATGGTAAATTTGACCTCTTATTTACCGAGTTATTGTTTTGTCCAAAAATAATTAAAAATTTTAATATATTATCAAAAAAGTTTTTTAGATAACTTTTATAATTCCACTATTTCAATACGTTATTGATTTTTTGTTATTTCTGCCACCGCGCATTACCTACAACCTAATGTCTTGATTTTGTTCATAAATCGTAAACATTTTCCGAAGGTGGTTAAAAGACTTTTTATCGGCAAAAATTGGCATTTTAAAATGAGCCTGGGCCAAATTTACACAAATAACAAATAACCCCTCCTTTTTGACTTATTTACTGTTAAATTTTTGCATGGAAAATATTTAGTTGATTACCTTAGTTATTTTGAAATGCAAACAAGATATAGTACGCAGTGCTGGTATTTTATTAATAGAATATTTTGTTATGAAGGAAATTTACAGATTTTACGAGAAAAAATATAAAATCATTTTATAGAGTCAACAATTATGGATCATATTAAGTAAATTCTGATATGTATCAACAATTTTAACTAAAAAGGAAATATACTGGTAATAACTATAAAGTTTTAATGATCAACGTAAGGTTATTTTATTTTTATTAGTGTATAGTCTTATATTTTTATGGACAACTAGGTGGATTTTAAGGTGTTTATTATATTTAAGTCTTACTAATAGTTGAAATCTAGAAAATAGTTGTACGTAATTAAGAAATTATTAAATCAGTGAGTTAATATAATAATAAAAAAGACATTCTTAAAGCTCACGTAAACAATGTCAGGAAAATGAGATTTTTAAGTTTACAGCATTAAGATATATATAATAGTACCTATTAATTTTTTATTTACATCTAACGTTTATCAAATAGCGAATAAGTGTCAATCTATATTCGTTTCCTGAATATTGGTGTAAATTAAAAGAAAAACTGTTAAATAAATTAAAATTATTAAGAATCATACACATTCATTTCCTATTTCCAAGCATATATTTGGAGTAGCCCATCTGTATAGGGGTGAAAAAATGTTTTGAAGGTTTCTTTTTGGCCACCCTGTGAAAATGTTCCTTTATATTAAAAATAAAATCACCAAAAATTCAACTCAATCCGACAAGAGGAACACGTGCCGCAAGCAGGTCAAAATATTAAGTATAGGTCCTATATATTGCTTTTCTATATATATATATATATATATATATATATATATATATATATATATATATATATATATATAAACACCCTTAAACCAAATTTGAAAAAATGCGAATAATGTAAAATTTCCAAACTACCATATTGGATTCGCCATATTGAATCCCGAAAAAATACTTTTAAATTTATAATTTATACCCCCAAGGACCCCAGTTTTCGAGAAAGTCGAAAAATGTAAAATTTTTAGGACGCCATATTGAATACGCGAGATTGAGTTTTTCAAAAAATATTTTAAATTCGTAATTAATACAAAAAAATACAGACAAATCGAGAGATGTAGAATCTTTAATCCGCCATCTTGGAGCTGCCATATTTAATTTTTTTAAAATAATTTTAGATTCGTAATGAGCGATCGCAAATATTCACCCACATCAATTTTTGAAAAGATCGGACAAAATTAATTTTTTATCCGCCATATTCGATACGCCATATTAAATTTTTTAAAAATAATTTCAGATTCGTTATGTGCGACTCCGAAAACTTCCCCATACCAATTTTGGAGAAAATCAGACACAATCGATTTTTTCGTCCGCCATATTAGATCCGCTATACTGATTTTTTTTTAAATAATTTTAGATTCATTGTGTACGACCCAGAAAATTCCCCCATACCAATTTTAGAAAAAATCGGACAAATTATTTTTTTTGGCTGCCATATTGTCAGCGCTATCTTGGATTTTACTGCACCAGTTTAGTCCAAAAAAAGATGGGACTACCGCAGCAACTTCCTGAATACAACGTAAAAAAATTAATTCAAATCGGTTCCGCAGTTCCGGAGTAATGTATGTATACCATACATAAAAAATACATAGTCGGCGAATTGAGAACCCCCTTTTAGAAGTCGGTTGAAAATAAGGCCAACCAAAAAAATTAATTTATATAAGCTTTTTTTACAAAAAAGAATTATTCGAAAAGGGATACGCAAAAAAACTGTTCTTCTCAAAAATATTTAATCTAAAATTCTGATTAATATATTAAAAGGATTAAAAGGATAGGTAGATAAAAAAATAAGAAAATTTATGTCATATCCAAGAATTCTCGGAAAATCCATTTTATTTTTTATCCTAGAGGGATTTTTTTAATTTTAAGAAGTATCATTATTTTAATGACAAAATCATGGCAAATCAAAGTGTTAGATACATTTTAGTTCTTCTAATAAAAGAACCAATTAAATATTTTTTTGCACAATTTCATTCATTTAATATAAGTTCTTCACACAAATAAAAAAATGATCATTTAAAATTTGACATATCAATAAGATGGCAATAATAACAAGCATTCCTGTACAAAATTTAATGGCGATATATCGAATAAAAGGTCATGATGATCGTTGCAATCATTAAAATTACAAACTTGACCTGTTGTTACTATATAAACCGAAGTTTTTACAGTGATGTTAGTTGTTTCTGAAATACATGATTGTCTCCACAAATCTTATATAATCTTTAAGATTTATTTAAAAATACCTTTTTGATTTTCACAATTGTAGTTAGCTAAGACACATTCACTGCCAAAACTAATATTTTTCGTTCCATCTCCTCCTGCACATACAGGTTTGTAGGCATCACCACAATCTTTGACACATGATTGTTTTTTCTTCAGGGAAGCTTTGGTGGAACCTTTAGAGGGAGCACCATAAACTGTGCATAAAAGTGTTACTGGAAAAGAAAATAAAACAAAATTTCATTAGATAAATGTATGTTTAATGGATTAATGGGATTAAATTAAAATCTTTGTGACTTCATTAGATAAATAAATCCATTCAGTGCGCCCACCAAGATTAAATGAGTTTTTTCTACCTTTTAGTATGTTCAGACGCGTAATCATATCATGTAACATGACTTCTTCGCAAACATGTTATGTTCCGTATAGATACAGTGCATTCATTTAATTAGTTTTGGGATAAAGTCAAATGTCTCTTGAAAATAAAGAATTACAAAAAAGGTCTAGAAAGCATCCGAAAGGGAAAAAGATGTAGATTTGAGGGAAATGCTACTGAAATATTTTACTTCAAAACTTGTGAAAAATTCGTTTTCAGAAAGGCCAGCATTAAAGTTTCTTGGGTTTATTAAGAAAAAAAGGTCTTTTCACGACGTATAATTCTTTGTTTTAAAAGTCTCAAATATTTCAAAACACCCGATTCAATAAGTATTTAAAGTTGCTAAGAAAACAAATTTTCGATATTTGAAACTTTAACTCTCTCTAGAAACGTGGCTCCTAAAGTTTCTTAGACAATTCGGAGAAAGTCTTCCAAAAAGACAAAATTTCGTTTTTAACACGTTCAAAAAGTTTCAAAACTCACGATTTCAGGAGATTTGAGCTTTAAAAATCCAGAAAAAAAAACCTTCTAGAATTGTGAGTTTTGGGCTTGTTGAAGGTATCAGAAAAGGAATAGGCGTATTGCAGAAATGCTTCGTTTTTTTGGTATAAATAAAAATTGTCACATAAATATATTATAATTCACCAACAGGTACTAATAATGAACGCACACCTTCAAAAATCTAAAAAAGTCATGAGCAAGTTTCAAACAACTAAGATTATAAGCTACAATCTCCTAGCTTATATCTGAAGACAGCGAGTTTCACGTGACACTACCACCTATAGAACTGGGACACAGTAAGTTGTACGCGACCAAGTTCAAAGATTGGGCAAGCTTTCATCCCCAAGGTCTACAACTTACATAACCGGATATTCCACGTGATCAAGGCTACCAACAGGTGAACGCAGTAAGTATAAAACGCCATGCTCTCTAACCCTATGACCGTGGTACAGCGAGTTCTACATGACCAATGTTGCAGACAGGAAAGATTTAAACTTGAAGCGCGCCAATCTACGTAACTGAGGACGACGAGTTTAATGTGACCAACATTGCAGGCAGGATTGGGATTTGAACCTAAGCTCTTTTTCCAATATACCCGGGAGATAGCAGCATCTATGTGATCAAGATCACAGACTGTAGTGTTGATCACTTAAGACTTGAGTAGAACACGATTTTTTCGATTTTTAAAACTGAAATAGCGAGATTGAAAGCTTCTTGAACGTGGTAAAATCAGAATTACGTGTTTTAACGTAACCTTATTTTTTTGGTACGTCTAAAAAACTTTATGCATCTTTAAAAGACTTTCTTTTTCCTTAGTACATGGGAAAAGCTGATGGAAACAAAAACGAATTTTTTCGTAATTTTAATGCTTCTAGAATAGCAAGCTTTTTAGCTAAAGATTTTAGTATAGTTTTTCTCAATTGTACATCTTTTTTCCCACAAATGCTCTTTGGCTTATCTCTATAGTTCTTTTATTTCAAGAGATATATAATTATGTCCAAAAATTTAACGTCGTGTTGAAGTGCTGTGCCAAACTACGTACGATGTTAAACCTTGTTATCAATAAACCAGGAAAATATATCACGTGGTAATGATACTTCGGTTAGAACTTTTTATTCAGTTCTTAAGCTAAGATAACCTGTTGAAAACGAAGCAATTTTTTTTTTAATTTTACTTAGAAAAGTTAAAAATTTGTAGAAAATTACCAGAAAAAATAATAACTATGGAACCAGTAACACAAATATTTTAATAATATAAATATCCTCATAGTCAAGACTAATTAGAAATTCAGTCTTTGGTTACATTCTTGTAAAGTTTTTATAGTATTCTTTCACTAACTAATTAACCTTTTAACTTGAATGGCAAACTAATGTATCCATGGCGATTTGGGAATAGATTTACCACCAGCTCCTATAGGCTATTGCAGCTACTTCCATATTTCTATAGATAATAGGTGGTTATCCCGTCCAGTTCTTTGCTGTTACTATTCTTTATTTCTGATATAGCTATATCGACATCACTAAAACTAACTGATTGAAATTTAACAGGCAGGATGTTTTTCAGTAGTATGGATTTTAGGTAATCTTCAAAAAATTGTTGAGAACTTTAACGTTTATTTATCATAATTTGAGGAGATGAACAAAAGTGGTTATTAAAATAAATTGCATTTAGTTTTGAATTAAAAACGGATCTATAATTTCTGCTTTTATTATCAATAAGTTTTCACCTAGCTTGTTGTGAGTTACTAAAATTTTTTATAAATTCGTCATTTGCTTTAATTTTTGCAAGCCTAATGGATTTTCTATAATTTTTCCTATATTCAATTATGGTACTCTATAGCATGCTAATAGGATCTTTTTAAATTTAGTGCTATCATAAACTTAAGTCTATGACGCATTTCTTTTTAAGTTGTCATTGAATCACTTTACTTTTCTATAAGGATAATTTTTATTGAATAGTTTTGATTTTTTCAGCAAAAAGAGACATTTATGCACTTTTTTAACGTATCAATTACCATTTTGAATTTTAACTTAATATCCAAATTATCATCATTAACAAAATTGAAGTTGTATTGAGGCATGTTTTGGTATAGATTGGAGAGGCTATCTTGTGTTATTGGTCTATAACATGCTCTGGTATAAAGATTTGGAAATAAGTCAGAAAGAAAATATCTCAGTGGTCTTAGATGTGTGTACAATCTACTGGTTTTGCAATACAATCAATATTTGTGAAGATATTACGGAGACATCTATCAAAGTGTTAAATTTAACTATTTTTTTAGATTAAATGATCCGAAAAAATCACACAGTTATTGAGCTCTAGTGTCTTTTTGTAAAACATACCCAGGTGCAGACATCCCATCAGATCATAACCTGCTACTAGCTCGTACCAAACTTCGACTAAAAAAATAGTAAAGAAGATACCACCAAGAGGGGTTGATGTGCGGAAACTCAAACAAGAGAACATACTCCAGCAAACGAAAGAAAAGATAAACAACGAACTTAAGAGTGTATCAGAGAACAACAACCATGAAGCAGAAGTAGAAGAGCTCTGGAACAAAATAAAAACATCTATAACTTCAATCACACAAGAAGACCTGAAACCTGATAGAATGATGAAAAGGCAAGAATGGATGACAGACACTATCCTGGAACTTATGGAAGAAAGAAGACAATTCAAAAACAGAAATAATGAGAAATACAAAGAACTACACAAAAGAGTATTGAGAGCAATCAAAGACACTAAAGAACGATGGCTACAGGAAAAATGTGTTGAAATTGAGATATTACAAGCGAAACACGACAGCTTCAACCTCCATAAAAAAATAAAAGAAGCAACAGGAAGTTACCGTAAACGGAGTCCTGGAATAATCTTGGACTCGGACAACAACATCATCACCGAAACTGACAAAAAGCTTGTAAGATGGAAGCAATACATGGAGGAATTGTTTGGAGATGAAAACAACAGTACTGTGAATACAGTCGTTGGCGGGGAGGGGCCTATCATCACACAGGCGGAAGTGGAATCAGCAATAAATAGACTCAAAAATAACAAAACCCCCGGGCCAGACCAGATACATGGAGAAGTTCTCAAATTAATTGATTCAGAACAAATAAAACTACTGACCACCCTCTTTAACAAAATTTACATGAACGGTCAAATACCAAAAGACTGGCTACTGTCGACATTCATCCCGATTCCCAAAAAAAACGAACGCAGCTAAGTGCTCCGATCATAGAATAATCAGCTTGATGAGCCACGCTTTAAAAGCTTTTCTTAACATCATTCAAGCACTAATATATAGAAAACTCGATGAAAGCGTAAGTGACACGCAGTTTGGCTTCAGACGGGGACTTGGCACTAGAGAGGCCTTGTTTTCCATGCAGGTTCTGACTCAAAGAGCACGTGACATCAATGCCGACGTCTTTGCATGTTTCATAGATTTTGAAAAGGCATTTGACAAAGTGCTGCACAGTAAACTGATTTCAATCCTACAAGAGACAGGAATCGACGACAGAGACAGAGAGATAATATCAAAGCTATATTCACAACAAAAGGCTATTGTACGAGTTGAGAATGAGACAACAGAATAATTTAATATAAAGAGAGGAGTACGCCAGGGCTGTATACTGTCGCCACTTCTATTCAACGTATACTCAGAACATCTCTTTAAAGAAGCACTGGACAACATAGAAGATGAAATTATTGTAAATGGAGAAGTAATAAATAACCTAAGATACGCGGATGATACCGTTCTTATAGCCGAAACTTCAAAGAATTATCGACCGAATAGTGACAGCTTGCAACAGATATGGTATGAAGATAAACTGCAAGAAGACGCAAACGATTATTGTCAGTAAAAACGACGTCGGCAATATACAGTTTACTGCCAACAACGTAACTCTCACAATGGCCGAGACGATCACATATCTAGGCTGCACGTTGAATAAGGACTGGGACCACTCTCGAGAAATAAGAAGCCGAATCGAGAAAGCAAGAGGTACTTTTAATAAGCTGCGCAACGTACTCTGCAACCTATCCCTCAATATACATACGCGGATCAGGATTTTGAAATGCTATGTACTCTCAACTCTCTTATATGGAGCAGAAGCCTGGACCCTTACCGATGCTTCATGTAAACGTATAGATGCATTTGAGATGTGGTGCTACCGCCGCATGCTTAGGGTTCCTTGGATACACCACGTATCAAACGAAAATATTTTACAACGTATCGGTGGAGAACTGGAATACCTTTCAAATGTCAAACGCAGAAAATTGGAGTACTTTGGACATATCATGCGGAATGAGAAATATCGCCTGCTCCAACTTATCCTGCAGGGGAAGATGGAAGGCCAGAGATCAGCTGGACGAAGACGAATATCATGGCTGCGCAACCTACGAACATGGACAGGAATGACATCAACAGGTCTGTTCAGAGCAGCAGTGAATAAAGTAATATGGACCAATGTGATAGCCAGCATCCAAAGAGGATAGACACTTTAAGAAGAAGAAGAAGTCTTTTGCATTAAAATGACCATTAAAATCCCCTGTTATGATAAGAAATTTGTGTACATCAACTTTTCTAAGAACTGTTGCTATTATGTTAAAGAATATGTCTGGTGTACGATATGTAGTCCATCAAAAATCTTTGTAAAATTGCATTAATAAGTTACCTGTGAAGAGCTATTATCGACTTAGTCTGAAATGTTAGCACATCAGATAGTTCAGAGGAACTTTATCAAGGAATTATAATACTTCGAGCTTAAAAGGTATTGTAGATAATTTTTAAATAAATAGAGTCATTAAAATTGTTACCATAATCTTGTAGGCGTTATATTGTCTAGGTATCAAACTACTATAAATTTAGTGATAAATAATTCGGGGTATTATTGTGCAAAATCTAGACTAGTTGCATTCCCTAACTTAATGTATTTTCTATTTTAGGAACCAAATAAATACTTATATGTTGCAATATTAAAATTAAGTTCGTTGTGCGTCAAAAGTCGCCAGATCACGACCTTTTAAATCAATAGAGTTCGGATTTATTAAAGTTAAATTCAGTTCTAGACATCATTTTTAATTAAAAATTTATTAAATGATTTCGTTTACAAATATTAAATACGTATAAAAATATTTGCATGTCTGATATCGTTTATTTTTGGATTTATTTAATTGTTAATTATTTTATATGAAATATATTTCTTTATTTGAATTTATGTGTTATAAAATGATTGGGTACTTGCATATTTCTGCCAAGCATTGTTCTAATGTGTATAATGCCTAATATCTCATCACAAATTTGTTAGAAATGCAAATCGTTTAAAAAAAAGTTCTCACTTGGCAATTTGTTTATTAAAACTTTTAAATTATACATCCTTTAATGGCTAAAACAAATTTTCGGATTAATTAAAATACAATATATACTTGAAACGAAAAATTTGGTTTACAAAAGTGATACACCATAGGTAAAAGTAACAAAATTTTTCAAAAGCTCAAGGTTATTATTTAAGTAATTTTCAACAAGAAGTATAATTTTGGCTACAAATTTTATCTTGATAATGACCTTCAAGGAGGTGAACTTTATTTTTTATCTGGAAAACCTTATCGACACTGGCAATCGAAGGATCGGGTAATTTTTATGTTTAAATATATACTCAGGGGTTAGGTCCGACATAACCTCAGAGGTCACTCTAAGGTCATTTAAACTTAAATAAGAGATGGGTATCTCTAAGAATATATCGACAAAAGTTATTTATTTTAACAAAGTCCATTGAGTAGTGACTACAACTCTGACCTTCAAGGTTATTTGAAAGTAAATTTTTTTATAAATAGAAAGCTGTGCTTTTGAGTTTATAAATCGATAGAGTAAAACAACTTACATTTAGTTATAACTTTCTAGAAGAAAATTGATTTACATTTAACATTATCCAGGAACAACGATGTGGACGTAGTAAATTACGTTGCATTTGAGGTGCTTAATTAAAAATTAAAAATTTTTTAACTATTTCCTATAATCCATGTAGAGTTCTGGTATTAATTTTTGAAGCCAGAATTTTTGGTATTCATTTGTGAATTTTATTTTAGGTACTTCGTTAGTTGTTGAATTCTACCAGTTAATCTAAATTAGGTGATACTGCTGTAGCTGCATTTGAGAAACGATTTAAAATCCAACTCAGTATGTTCATGTTTAGAATATCCTGGATCCTCTCCGTGAAATCAATATGAAGAATATCCAAATGCTGGTAGCAGGTAAATAAATTTAAAAATTAGGATTTCAGTAAAAAATAAATAAATCTATTTACTGCCGTGTTTAACTAGTAGCTCATATTTATTTTTCTTTCAGTCGGTTTGTATATATTATTTCCTTTAATTGCCTGAAAGGAGAATAAATAGAGGCAACTAAGTAAAGAAATCTTTCTTTTTTGCAAATACTGCTAATAACGTTGTGTAAAAATGTATTCTCCCTTACCGATATTTCACTTGAATCGATCACCTTGTAACTGTAAATACATTTTTTAAATATTGAATATAGGTTTCTCCAATAAACGATGTTAATTTGTATGTGCTTCATCTCTGTTTTCAAGGATTTCTATTATTGAATCAAACAGACTTTAAAAGCGATTCAGACAAATACCAATAGATTTAAATCATCATTTTCACTGCATAATTGGCTAAGTAACACTGGACTATAGCCAAAATGTATCTAAAATAAAATTGACGAAATATTACCATTTTTGATGTGTTAAAATCGAAACTAAACTTATCTTTTTTATATAAGTTCAACTTTTAGCAATACGTGATGTCATGTCCCCCTATATTAACTATGTAACGGGAAAAATACACGTGGCATATTTGTACTGTTATAACAATAGAGGGGGGAGACGTTGTCAAATATACATTATCCCCAAGTTAAGGGAATTTTGCATAACTTGGCAACCCTGCATAGAGATCTCCATGAGATGACGACATATACGTATGTAAATCGACTTTTATGTCTACTTTGTACTTAACAGTTCCTTTATGCAAACCAGTGACAAACGCCAGTACTGCGAACTTAATGGAATTGGAGAGAAAATTCTCGAATATTCTTTAAAAATGTAGAAGCCGTATAAGCAGTTAGTCAGTCGAATCGAATAGTTAAGATTGTAAGATGTCTCGAAAATGTGTAAACAATCCAAATCACTTCTGTTATGTTTGTGGTCAGGTAACTTTTACGACTCAGAAGTGGTCTGTTACCCCATTGATAATAAAGGTATGTCAGCTTTATTTCGGTTGAAATATTGGGGATCATTCGCTTCAAGTCTGAGAAACTGGTTAAATAGTAAAAAACGATATATTATCAGATTATCTGGAGAGAGCCTTCAAATCAGGTTAATAACTGCTATTTCACCATCATACCTCGTATTAGGCAATTCACAAGAATACCCAAGAAAAAAAGTCGGTTATTAACTATCCAAATATATCATCTGACCTGTGTCTCATAGTGATGAGCCTCCTATTTCAAAACCCCCAGAAACATTCACTTACGAATCAGATAATAACGATACAACGAATTCTCAAGAAGAAAATATATCATCAACATTAAGAGATCCTGATTTTATACCCAGTATGTTATAGCGCCAACCTTATAAAATAACCCAATCAGAATGAAACGACCTTATGGGAAACTTAGAATTTCCAAAAAGTAAAGCCGATTTACTAGGATCGAGATTACAGCAGTAGAACTTATTAGAAGATAATGTTTCAGTATGTGTTTTTCGTTAACGTCATAACGGGCTAACACCTTTTTTTAACATGGAAAAGAACTTAGTTTTCTGCAATAACATTAGCGGTTTATTGGCGGCTTTAAATATAAACTACAAGCCAGAGGAATTGAGACTGTTGAAAGACAGTTCAACATTGAGTTCAAAAGCAGTACTGTTGCATAAGGGAAATATGTTACTGTCTATTCTTGTTGGATATGTAGTTAACATGTACCTATTGGTAAAGGATAAAATACGATGAGCACCAAGCATCTGTGGTGACTCTAAGGTGATTGCACTTAAACTGGGATTGCAGCTAGGCTACACCAAGTTTTGCTGTTTTTGTGTGAATGGGATAGTCGGACAAAGGTCCGTTCAACAATCATTAGAGCCAGGTGAATAGAATATACAACATATACCACCTAAAAAAGATTTTGTGCCACCTCTGCATACCCACTTGCGCCTAATAAAAAAGTTTGTTAAGGCACTGAATACAGATAGGCCAGCTTTTCAGTACCTGCGTCAGAAATTCCCAAGGCTAAGTGAAGCAAAAATTAAAGAAGGTATTTTTGTTGGGCCACAGATTCGAAATATCCTGAAAGACAAACATTTTGACAACATTCTATTAGATATTGAAAAAAATACCTCGAATGACTTTCGCCTCGTGGTCACTAATTTCTTCGGAAATAAAAAAGCTGAAAATTCCTTCCTTGGTTGAAAATATACCACATCGTATCAAAAAATGGGTTGCAATATGTCTCTAAAGATCCATTTGCTACACTCAGATCTGGACTTTTTTCGTGATAACTGCAGAGCTGTAAGTGATGAGCACGGCGAAGTCAATGAAGAAAAGGTACCAGGGAAAGTTCAATACTTCCACGCTTGACTACGGTTGGGCTCTTGTTAGAGATGCTCCAGAAATAATTCACAAAAAAAAGTAAAAAGATGGGATATTTAGCATCTCTACAAGTGTAAAAGTATGTATTTTTTATTATTTTGTTAAAAATAATATAGAAAAACATGTTCTTGAGAATTGCAACTAAGTTTTTCATTTATTATTATTTTTGTATTCAGCGCCTCAAAATTAACAAAACAATGCACTTTTCGTACAAGATACAATAAATAAACTAGAATTTGTTGCGTAGTGTAATCTGCCACTCAATGAATTGCGTTTAATCTTATTAATTCAGACAAATATCTTTAAATTGAAATCTTCGTCATTTTCACTACATAACTGGCTAAATAATTTGCCCCTCAATGAATTGCGTTTAATCTTATGAATTATTTTAATAATGTAATAGAGTGAGTGAAGTAATATTCTTTACAACCAAATACAGAAGATAAAAAACACAATGTACAGTGAGTACATCTGGTACTGATTATTTCAAGTGCTCTAAAATCCTTCTGATACTCCGTCATTGCTGCAGCACCATCAGTAGCTTCTAACAAAGGAATGTCCTTTAAAAAAAAAGATTCATAGTATTAAATATTGATTCTCCCTCTATATCGATTTCCAAATTATTAGCGTATAAAAATTATTGACAAACTTTTTCTCTTTTTATTAATAGTATGTATGATAAGAGAAGGTCGTTAGTTGGTAGAATTGAATGGAAAATTTGCTTATCTTCAAGTAATCGCTTAGAGGCATTTCCACATCATTCTCCATTTCATAAATTCTTTTTTACATCGAATTATTGCCCAAAACAATTTTCCTGGTGATGTTTGATGCATTCTTATAATAAAAAACGGTTTATAGTACATTCTTCACTACCGACAAGATTAATTGTTCACAAATTGTGTATGATTTTTCCGCTTTTATGACTGCATTTTAATCTCTCATAGCCTATGAGTTCATTTGAAAACATTTTTGGCAAATTAAACCCATAGGTAATGGTTTGTTTGCGGGAGAATATGTAAGTATTTATTTTAAATAGTCAATACTGTGCTGTTGGTGTTTTTTCCTAAATTAAGAATGACAAACGACAAATTTTGCCACCGTTTCAATAGGTTTACTTATAAATTGTTCACTTTTATGTTATTTATTAGAATTAATGGCTTATATCATGTATCACTAACACATAACGATTACTGGCAAAGCACACAATAAGTAATGAGACTAAATTCTGGATCCCTAATTCTTATGGATTTGAATCGCGCGGGTGCGCTTGCTGTGTAAACAAGTCATTACAGGCTCACATATTCTTGAAATAACGTGCTAACTAACTAGATTATATGAATTGCGTAATAGTTGTCATTACTTATAAACTTTCAAAAATTTGTCACAGATAAAACTAAAATGAATTATAATGCTAAATTTGGATACATTAACGTCCCCCATTTACCTTGGACTCACTGCAGCCCCCTTGCAGGGCTTTCGCGCCCACTGGGAGATGTCACCACCCTAGCTGAGAACCTATGATCTAATGTATGTTTTTTGTAACATTTGTGGAAAATGTACCTATTTGCAAGTATTTTTCGAGGCTATTCTGACGGTTTCTTGTGATTTTAATTTAATTTTTCCATAAAAATTAATAGAAATTTGTTTACCCTATTATCATTATTTATGCATTAATTTTCTTGACTGGTTTTTCTAACTCTTCTTAGAACATGCTTACAAAATAGTTAAAAAAAATATATCGACTCAATAAGAATTGTTTAAAATAAAATTGTTGTTATAAAACACACTATATTACTTATATTTTTTCTTCGTATGTTACCTTCAAAATAATTTTCTCTGCGATCCAATCCAACTAATAGTTATTTTTTCTATGACAATTGAACAAAAAGTCTACTATGCATCAACACATTTTGGCTAAGTTATGTTTTTCATTAGCCGTGGATATTACCCATGACTAATGAATTTATTAGTCTCGGTTTGATACTAATCATAAAACGATTTCTATGAATTCAAAATATCACGGTTCTAGGAGCCACCTCATCAGTGACATATTTATAATTATAATTTGTTGTATTTTTTGTTAGAAAAGGGGTTTTCTCTTGTTTCATAAAAATAGTAAAAAAAAAATTATATATTATTTTTTATGTTTAATAATAAATAATCAATTTTATTGCTAACAACCAAAGAAAAAGTGTAGTATTTTACTAGCATAAAATAGCTATTGCTCAAATGATTGCAATACTCGTCTTTGATTCATTTTTTGTAACAGCACGTGTAAAAAGTATGCTTATGGCATTTAACAAGTTTCTCCAAATTAGCGTCGCCTCTTTAACTCTCCATCATCAATCACTAACTTTTGTTGTATTTAGATACATCAGTAGCGGCTTTTTCTTAGGTTTTCTAGGTTTGCGCAACCCACAAAAAAATTGTAAATTAAAATAAAACATACTAATAAATATAAGCACAAATATTTTTTTAATTTCTACTGATAATTTAATAATTAAATTTACATCAATTTTTTACCTAAATTATACGCAAGCAAGCAATTATTCAAATAATTTAACTATCTTCACCGAAATATCATTAATAATTTGTATTACAGTATTACGCCTGGAAACGTTATCGCTTCGTTGGTGTGCAATTTGAATGCAATCCAAGCTAATATATTGAAGCGTATATGCAGTTGCCTATCTAAGACATGGAGATTAATTTCATCTCATAAGCTTAATGTAGGTTGCAAGTCAATTTGTAAACCTGTATTTAAGCTGTTTTTCGTTGTCAGTTTCTTTCAACCAGGTCCAAAGAGTTTCTGGCAATGAAGTACTGATGTCACAATAAAATTATTTCCACCTATTTTGAAACAAGTATGGACATGTTTTCAAATAAGTGAACATATGCAAGGGTAATCGGAAATAACAACGTCATTTCAAATGTGTTTCAAAACAGATCTAAACATATTTTGAACCGGGTTACCCAGCGAGAAAACACTTTTAGTTTCCCATCAATTTCGTAGTTGTTTTCTAATTTTCGTTTGTTTGTTGTGTGGTACGCTATTGTATTTTTTTTTACGTTTTGCGTTTTAGTTTTGGTAAAAACAAAAATGAATTCCGGTCAGAGTTTAATTACAGATCCATTCTATGGTCGGTCATTAAATGATTAGGCTGAAATGAAAAGACTTGAAAGGCCTACTCTAAATTTAAAAATAGAACAGTCTAGCAAAAAAAGAAATTTTACTAGGACGTTTAATCCAGACCTTTATAATAAACATACGTGGCTTTGGGTCTCCGAAATTTAAAATGCTCTATTTCGTTTTCTTTTTTTTATTATTTGGAAAAGAAAACTCTTGGACAAACAGTCATATATGAAACAGAAAAATTTAGATTGATTTCGGGACTTTTTGTACTATATGACTATCTTTCGCAAAACAACGAGTTAAGTGAGACATTTAGTGAAGTTATAAAACTTTTAAAAATTTTAGTTACTATTATGATGGCATCGGCTAAAAGCAGAACGCCGCTTTTCTACCCTCAAACGGTTAAAAACGTTTTTACGGAATACTATGAGCCAAGAAAGAATTTCTGGTTTGGCAATGCTTTCTAAAGAAAAAGATCTTATCGAAAGCATACCTGATTTCAATCAGCGGGTTATTAATAAGTTTAATAATACCAAAGATCGGCGTATGGATTTTTCTTATAAATAATTCACATAGTAAGTTATACGTGCATTTTGTTTTGACTGCTATATTTTAAAATTTACTATCTTCTTTATGTTTAGTTATTTAAAATACACTGCATTGTTTCGTACTAACTCAATTTTAAAGACTTTTATTTTTTCATCCACCGGTGCCTATGGCAGGTTTTATATATATATATATATATATATATATATATATATATATATATATATATATATATATATATGTTTTTAATATACCATTGGAATTGCAACCCCTATTTTAATGCCAGCCGCCACTGGGATTCATAAATAAAACTATTTGTATACAAGAAACTTTACTTTTGAGCATTTCTAAAATCCTTATCAACATGAAATTTTCTTAGCAATATTGGTTTTACCCAATTAATACATAAACATAAAACCACTGTTATTCATTATGTTGACCTAACTTGAGTAAATAAATGTAAACGTTCTTATAGACACGAATACTTTGATACTATAATTGGTATATTTTTAGCATATAAATTGTTACAACTAATTTTTAAGAGCTACTTAAAACATACACCATGTTATGTGGCTTTAAAAGGATAATTTGCAATATTAAATTAAATAATTGAAGTACTCATTGTGCGTTAGAGAAAAAGTTCTTAGAACCTTTTATCAAAGACCTAGTTAAAGTGGTTTAGCAATACTTAATAAAAGTAAACATCCTTCTAGTTTGCTAGTTAGCAATTAGAACGTTTTTTAGCACTTCTCCATTATTAATACCTTTATAAAAAAATTATAAGGTTTCTTTATAAAAAATATCTAATGAATATAAACTATCACCTATGAATATAAATTTTACGTTCTTGGGATAAGATTAAACTTGGTTTAACTTAACCTCACTGGTGGAAATAGTTCAACCACAACTGAACTTTACTTGAATTGTATTTAAGTAAATGTACAAATTTAACTCAAGTGTTTTTCTTTATGAATTTTTGTAAATAGGTAAGACCTTATTAAAACTATTAACGTCACTAGGCTAATTTTTTATTGTTTTTTGCCATGCAGATATTGTCGCTGCTTATGCTCTTGCCACTCTTTAATAAAATATATTAAAAATAATTATTATTCAATTTAAGGCAGAATATTAAAATATGATTTACAACTATAAAATATAAAGCATTTTTAATCTTATTATAACATCTGACATTAGTTGAATAATTCTGAAACTCTCAAAAATGCTCATAATTCCCAATAATGCAACAATTCACATATATATTATCATTTTTCCTATAAATTGTTTGTGGTTTTTGTACATGAATTTGTTAGAAAACAATTATTAGTTAAAATTTTATTCCAAAAGTTTACATTACCTTTGTCATATTTTAAAGTTACTTAATTATACAGAGTGTGAGATCTGTTGTATTTTCGACAAAAATTAATTAAAAAACGAATGATAAAAAAGCGCGATGATACGCAATTTCACTAATGCCGCTGGTCACGTGACACATACGACATCACATGATACTGAATAAAGCAACGTTAAACGATGGTTTGTTTGATTTTTTGAGACTATATGTGTTCATCGTTATAAAATGGTTTATAAATGACGAGTAGTGCCACACCAAAGCAAAACCTGAAAAAATACTCAAGTTATACTTTTTACCAAATCAAAAAAATAGTCATGCCTTGAGCTATATATTCAGAAACTTCAGTGGTTTAACACCGTAAAATACCTGGCACTGATATACGACAAAGACAGAAAAGCTTACAGGCTACCTCAGTAGAAGCAACAAGCTGTTCCTCAGGAACAAACTATATATAAAATGATAATATTCCCAGCGCTACTGAATGCAATTCCAGCTTGAGCACACATAGATATCACCTTCGAGTAATACAAAACATGCATAAACCTCATAGTTCCTGAGTAATATACAGCTGCATAGGGAGCTCCAATTCTTCTGGAGTGCTCCCGAAAGTCTACTGAGAAATTCTTCGAGACAGTTCGAAGGGCCTTCCAAAAAGAAAAAAAAGTTTGTTGTAAACTATGATTAAAAATTAATAAAGATTCCGACGATATAATGTACATCAACGACCATAATCACTCCATACAAGATATTTGTTTGTGTTCCAATGGATCCTAAAGACAAAAGCAGTGGATAGAACTAGCTCGTAGAGACCCCAGATATACAGACGCTAATTCTATGGTTTCTATGTATGATGTTCGCTTTAATTTGAGTATGTTTGCATTTTAATATTACTACAATATTTTACGGCTGAGCTATTATAAATTTTGATCAATGTTCTTTGTCTAAAACACTTGTATTTGTCACGTGTATACAACTTTAATAGACCTCAAATCATTTGTTCTAGGACAAAGGCATTATTATTCTCTTATCGATTAGAATGAAAAGCTAAACACTTACAGCCCTGTAAAGTCAAAGAAATTTGTTGCAATCATGTGCAAACTTATTGTTGACATAACCTATAACGTAGAAACCGGTTAACTGCAACAAGCGAAGTCCACACTCAAAAAAATCAAGTCAAAACTTACTTCGTAACTTTAAACTCAAGTTGCAAGTAATATTTACATTTTTGAGTTCAGCAGCATAAAAATCAGGGTTATTTTTAAAGGAAATTTCAAGCATAAGTTCGTCAACTATGGAAAGGTTATTGATACCGGCTTGCACAAAATTTAAATGCATTTCTATAACTTAAGTATAAACACATTTTAATCGAAAAATAAATCCAAAACGCTTTTTTACGTTGAAATCTATTAGGATAATAACAATTGTAACATATTGTTACGATTTTGTCTCTTTAAAATCGCTCATTGGGTTTGCAGAATAAGATACAACACTTTTCACTAATATCTCCAATACTTATATTAACTACTTCTTAACCCAGCTAAATCACCACTCTTATAACTATTACATAGTGTCTTCGCTATTCAAATACAACTACCCAACTAACTATCCTACGCTTATCCTAGCCCTATTTATATATCTATGGAATCCCCTATACAAATCTAGAGCATAAAAGTTGATATGTATCTAGAAATATGACTCATCGATATAATATATCTTTCGACACATTACAATAAAGTTGACTCATCACATCGGAATATTTGTATACGAGGGCGTGTCAATAAGATTCTTCTAGTCGTTGGTAACACTGCCACCTTCCTAATTCTGATCGTCCGATCAGCGTGCGTATCTCTATGGTATAGCTTCAACTTGTGTAGATGTACTACTTTCATTTTGATCTTAGAACTTCGTTGAATTCTATAAATAACGTCATTGATTCTTTTCAGGATAGTATATGGTACTTCCCATGATGGCATCAACTAAGGTGATTTGTCCTTCTTTCTCTGTGGATTTCGTAACCAAACTCTATCACCTTGCTGGAACCCTGCCGAATTTGCCTTGATGTTGTATAAATTGACTAATGCCTTTGATACCAGGTATTTACAGGGTTTGTTAGAATGTTGAGCTAATCTGGCATTGCATCCAGAGCTCTCACCCAGTCTTCCGTAAATGGTTTTCTCCGTGCTTCCTCTGATTCTGGTTGTTTGTTCGGCAATGCCTCTGATTGGTTCGCTATCACGGTTCTGGGACAGAATAAATTCTTCGGTGCTAAACTTAATGATATTAAGCTTATTGTCGAAGTAAAATCCATGTTGACGAATCAGGTCCATTCCCAATATAAACTCATCTTCTACGTTGGCAACTAACACGAAATGGTTTAATTTTAGACTTCCAAGTTGAAGCTCAACTTGCATTTCTCCAATCATATCAGCTGCTTCTCCAGTTACGGTTATCAACATTACTTTTCTGGACAATGGTAAAATTCTAGATTTATCAACAAAGCTTGACTTTATCAGATATACTGTAGCACCAGTATCAAGAGTTATGATAATAGGAGTAGCATTGACTTTTTCTTTAAGTTAAAGTTGATCTTTTCTCATTTAAACTGTACTCCAGTATCGATCCATCTCAAAAGTGACTGTCTGAATAGGAAAGTCTTCTCTTTGTTCTATTTTGCTACATTGCTTGTATTCTTCCTTACATGGTCTTCTTGAAATGGTATCTGTGTTTCTGGTCTATATTTGATATTAAAAATCTAGTTGCAGCTCTTCCTGATTTTATTCTGTGCGATCTCTCGATCTTAACTGCATATGACAGTCCCATCTCATATGTCCAATTCGAGCACATCTGTAGCATTTTATCTGGTCGCTTAATTGCATCTGACAGTACCTTCTGTGTCCATATCGTCCACATCTGTAGCAGTCGTTATGGTTTCTGCTATCACGTGAAGTATCACTTATTCTAAGTTTGACTTTAGAAGTAAACTGTCGTAGTTTTTCCTGGTTTTCTTCAATGCGGTCCCTGGATGGTGAACTAGGCTTTAATTGCACCTGACAGTCTCATCTCACGTGTCAAGTTCGTCCTCATCTGTACCACTCGACCTGGTTTTTGCTATGACGTGGAATATCACTTATTGGGTTGAGATCTTCCTCATTTCTTCTGTAGCATGAAATATCATCTCTTTTGTCTAGTTCTGGAACTTTGTCGAAAATTCTGTTCTAAGCCTCTTTCTAAATGACAAATTCAATGGCGAAATCAGTTCTTCGCTATCTCCTTCGATATCAAAATAGAACGTTCTAGAACTTTGTCCAAAAATAATCTTCTTACTTGATCACAAATCTAAGGTTGAAATCCGATTTTCTCTATCTCTTCTCATTTCCAGTATAATTTTCTTGATACCTGGTGATAATCCTCACTTCTGACACCAATTGTTACGATTTTGTCTTCCTGGGTTCGCAAAGTAAAACACAACACTTTTTACCAATACTTCCAATACTTATATTAACTACTTCTTAACACAACTACATCACAACTCTTATTACTACTTCTTAATGTGTTCACTATTCAAGTACAACTAGACCATAAAAGTTGAGATCTATCTAGAAATATGACTCATCGATATAATATTCCTTTCGGTACATTATATTAAAGATGATTCATCACGTCGGAATATTTGTATGGTTAATGAGTGCTGCCATCTCCGTATAGAGGTCGAAACCTTTTCAGACGTTCGTACCAACAAAGATGCGAAGATCAGTGGAAATTATTTCACTGGGCCCTTTGTGCTCGACGAAAGATTCACTGGTGCACTCTTTTTACACCAAAATTTAAATAACATTTTAGAAAACGTACCCTTGCAAGTTAGAGCTTAGATGTGGTATATGCACGATGGAACTCCACCACTTTTAAACAATTTAGTGCTTCACCATTTAAAAGAAAGTTTTGGTAATCGTAGGATGGGTAGAGGCAGACCTGTTTTATGTCCATCAAAATTTCTCGACCCAAATTCGTTGGATTACTATTTTAAGAAAGTATCAAAGGACAAGTTTATTCCAAACCAGAGTCGGAGGATAATCCATTACTACATATTATTAGCAATGGTTTTGGCATGTGTATTGATGCACATGGCACCAATTTTGAATATCTGCTTAATTAAATACAGAAAGCTTTACTTAATCTTTTACACCATTTTTGTAAGGATTTAGTGATTTATCAAAACTAAATCTGTATTTTTCGTTTTAGTTCCTCTTCATTTCTTTCTGCTTCTCTTAAGTTACGATCAGCCCTTTCAAATGTTACTCGATTCGATAAATTTCGATTGGGAAATTTCTAGACATAAATTTTTCTTGCATGTAGAGAATTAAGTTATGGTTATCGATTAATTCAATACATGTTGCATGTTAGCATTAATATAAATTATTAAGTCTATTAGTTTCTAATGATAACTAGTATTAATTAAATAATATAGTAGTAGTAATATACTATTATTAGATTTTGTTTAGTTATTATAATTTAATTAATTGATAAAAGAATTTAATTAATTACGCATAATATATATTTACTGCTATTAGTAGGGTATGCATGATTCAGATTTTCTCGAAAATGGTTAATCTTTTTGAAATAAATGAAGAATATCATTTAATTAAATAATTAATAAAATTATTTAATAAATTGTCAAGTATGCCGATGATACTAACGTAGGGTAAAGTTTAGTAATTTGGGTCAGGAGGTAATACGGGTTACTTTAATTTCCCCAATTATTGCCTTTCTACACATGCACACATAAAAAGCGGATGACGTGACTTTACCCCGAGCTAACGCACCAACTTCCCATCACGCGTTCGGAACGAGTGCACGTCAATCGTTTTTGATCAAATCGTTGTAAATTTTCATCGTAAGACTGTAAGAGGTGAGTGTTTAGTTTATCACGTTTCTTACATTGTTTGTTACAATTGTTGTGTTAAATTTTGATTTTTTCTCAACAGATTTTTAACCTAAAACTATTTTTTTAGACATGTGTCTAAGCGGGCAATGCCGATCATACTTATCGGTATTAACCGCAAGTAAAATTAATACATGGTTAGTTTTTTCTAGGCGGGCAATACCGGTCATGCCGACCAGTATTAGCTAGAAGTAAAATAAGTATAGGGTTTTTTTGCTTATTTTAGTGTTGTTTTTATTTCAGAATATCCAAAATATGAAGCAAACTCCGTTCAGAGGCGTTGTGTAGTCAAAGTCAGCTAAATAAAGCTTTTAAACTAGTGGATGAAGGGAAACCGATTAGAGAAGCAGCTCGATCTACTGACGTACCGGTATCAACACTTCAAGAAAGACTGACGAACAAGTCCAATGATATTCCGCAGCTGGGAAGAAATCCAGTGTTAACAAAGGAACAAGAAGATGAAATGGCTACTTAAGTCAAGTTTTTTGCGAATATATTTAGCTTCAAATCAGAAAGATGGCGTATAAATACGCACTCAACAATAACATTAAGCATAATTTTAACTCAACTTTTCAATTAGCTGGCAAGGACTAGCTCAAATAATTCATAAAACGAAACCATTTGTTCTTCAGAAAAGCTGAAGGTAGGAGCTTGAATAGAGTCACTGAGTGAAGTTGATATATTTTTCAAGCTTCTTATAGACTGATGGAAAAAAGTTTCTGCCAAGGAACATATATAATGTAGACGAGACTAGAATCCCCTTAGTGCAAGATCCTGGAAAAGTTGTGACTGAGAAAAGACAAAAAAGTGTGGGCTCCATAACGAGCGAAGAAAGAGGGAAGCCTGTAACAGCCGCGTGTGCTGTAAACGCTATTGGAGTGAACGTTCCTCCGATGTTAATTTATTCACTTCAGAGACATTCATGGACATTAGAATATTCTCATTCATCACAATCATTGTAGCTATATCTCTTGAGAGCATATGAATTTTGGCAAAGCAACAACATCGGGATGCTATCATTTGCCCCATATGGCTCGCATAGAATTCAGCCAATGAACGTTTCCATTTATGGTCCCTTTACTGCGTACAAACAAAAATGTAACTTTTTTAAGAAGACTCAGTTGGAACAGAAGATCACACAAAATGATTTCGCATCGCTGTTCAAAAAAACTTTTCAAAAAGTAATAACCATCCTAACGGCTGAAGCTGATTTTACAGCTACAGGAATATACTCTTCAAATTCGGACCTGTGTACAGACGAAGATTTTGTGATTGCTGAAATTTTTAACAGCCATGAAGTGTTCATTTCGAGAGAAAAAATGCGAAACAGTGATAATAAAACACTAGATGACCAAATAATAACATTAATTGAAGCCGCAGATCCATCAACTCATCTCCCCTATATCAATTTTGGAAAAAAATCAGACAAAATTTATTTTTTATCCCCCATATTTATTAGATACGGCATATTGAATTTTTTAAAAATAATTTCAGATTCGTTATGTACGACCCCGAAAACTCCCCCATACCAATTTTGGAGAAAATCGAACAAAATTGATGTCTTTGTCCGCTGTATGAGCTCCGCCATATTGAATTTTTAAAAATAATTTTAGATCGTCATGTGCGATCTCAAAAACTCCCCTACAGCAATTTTGGAGAAAATTTTTGACATAAAATTTAAAATATGTCAAAATCAGTTAGACTTAGTTATAGGATATTATACATAAAAGATATCTATAATTTTAAGTTTGATCTAAAAATGATATAACATATAGGTTGTTCTATTTAAAATAAGCAAGAAAGCATCAACTTCCGGTATAACTGGAAGTGCTGCCATCTTGAGAATATTTTGGCCGAATTGCCCCCATTGAATTTAGTAAACAGCCAAATTTTATAAAATTTTCAGTCTATTTTCCGAGAAAGAATCGCGGCAGTTCATCGTAGGACACACTGTATATATTTAAAGTTTTATACCAAACTTCCTGATACGGTTAAAAGTATGAATTTGCAGAAAAGCTATAAAAGAGAGATTACCAAAAAAATAGAATTGGAGCTATATAACATGAATGAATATTTTGGGGTGTAAATGCAAACATATGAGATAAATTTTATAAATATTTTTTATTTTATAAATATAGAAATTAAGTCAATCGAGTTTTGGTCCTAAAAAATTACACCTGTCAAAATATTGTGCTCACGAGTGCCATGCCGTGGCGAGTCCGCGCTCGTTCCCGACTTCTTTGATAAAGTCAAAGATTATTTATAGCTTGGACTAGTGAGCCTTTAGCGCCTATATAACATATCAAAATTTCATTAAAATATATAAGCCCGCTTAAAAGTTAAAGCCCAAAAGAAATATGACAGGGTACCCCTTTGGGGCCTTATGTCTCCTTTATGGGGTACCTTTGGAAAAAAATATATGATACACTTTGGTTATTTTGAGGCTCCCCACACAATGCCGAGGTTAATATGTACTTACCATTCACTCTGTGTATTATTAGCGAAATAATATTTCAAAGTTACTGAACGAGTTGAGCAGTCTGGCGAAAAAACTGATCGTAATTTTCGGAGGATATCTTTACCGAAAAGCGTAGACATATTGATTATATTTTTTCTCTTGGAAAGTCAAGCCGTCCTAAATGTGCCTCTTTCAATTCTCAACTATATAGAAAAAAGTAAGATGCACATAAACTTAATGAATGTAAGTTGTTTCAATGAAGACCACCTTGACACCAAGCCCTCCAGCATATCGCGATTTAGCTGATTGGAAAAATTGTTTACAGAGTCTGTATATATACTCTACGTTCTACTCTAGATATCAAAACGACCTTGGCCCTGGTGTCATTTTCTAGACCAATAACCTCCAGCTTTGTTTTTCTGTATCATCCTCTCGTTTAAAAAGGCTATTAGACAACCTAACAATAATTTATTTTAATTTGCATTTCCTCTTCCGTAATATGCTCTATTGTTTTCTTTCAATAATATTTTTAAATAGTTTAACCTACAGCAACTTAACTGTAACATCAGCGAACAAAAAATAAAATTCTTCGAAAAGTGATATCATGATTTATATTCAATGTAAATTATAGCGTAATAACAATTTGCAACATCATTTTGTTCTAGGAAATAATTGCTATTTTGAATAGTTAAAAAGTTTTAGAATAACAAAGCAATCACTGCATATAAACAATACTATTTTAAGTATTAAAATAAACTTTTGGTAATGTTATTATTCGAGTACTTTTCCAGAATTTTAGTTGTCTCATTTACGTAGAATGTATAATAGTTAAACTCAGAAAATAAACAAATATTATTGCGAGTTATATAATTTTTATTGCGTTTATAGATAGAAAACTATTTGAAATTTTCGAATACTTTCATGACAATATGTTGTTCCACAACTTCTTTTTTGCATGTCCTTAGAAAATGTAGGAAAATTAGTCAAAGAAACAAAAACTAAGTTTATATTGATGGCTTCAAGCTAGTTTGAGTTTAAGCAGTTTCGAGAAATCACATAAAAACAGTGAAATAATAGCCTAATATTAAATAAGGTTGGCTTTACCAAAACGACTTAACAATATGATATAAAGGTTATTAATTCAGGAATACATCCATTCGTTTGTTTGGTTTCTTTTACAAATGTCGTCACTGTCTTTTGTATGTTGATGATTTAAAATTATGTGCAATTGTTTATTCATTTATTAACTGCATTACTATTCAAAAACGATTTGTTAGTAAGATGGTTTTATAATAATTGTTTAATACTTAATGTAGAGAAATGTAAATTTATGAAATGTAAAAGTTTTTTGCCTGTGATAATTTATTTTATAAATAATTTCAATTTGGAGTGTGTACCATTCTTAACGATCTCGAAGTAATCTTCGATACAGAATTAAGTTTTAATATACATATTGACAATATTGTAATGAAGTTTTTAGTTGTCGGGTTTTGTAAAGAAAAACTGCTGGCATATCGAAAATGCGAAAGCTATCGAAACACAGCTTAGTGCGTGTGTTTTGGGGTATGCTTGTACCATTTGAACCATACTATATCAGTGCTACATAGTTTATATATGCGGTTTGAGAGAACACATTTAAAAAATGTGAAATTTAGAACTAAGTAGAAGAAATTATAATTTATTTTTTTATACAAGCTTGATTAATTGTGAAGAACTTCCTGGTCAGCTTAATTTTAGAGTAGCATTAAACATAACTGACAAAGACAGTTATTTGCTGTAATAGTGCATCGCACAAATTATAGTTCAAAACCTTTTCTCGATTGCTTAACTAATATTTATAATGAATATATATATATATATATATATATATATATATATATATATATATATATATATATATATATATATATATATATATATATATATATATATTGTTTCAGACAGCCTGTCTTACACACTGTATTATTTTAACCTCTAATTTTCAAGATTCTAATAACTTATCAAACAGTTCAAGTAACTTCAACGATTTCTCAAAATAAACTGTCCCCGACAGTCGATTTGGACCCTTCGTATACCGTTTTTGCCGATACCAGAAGATTCCCGAATCTTCTAGTCCATGGTGTAATAACAATAAAAAAAAGGAATAATCTGGTGATTTCTAGATCTTCTTTCATAGGCGGTCCATGTCCAAGATAAGGAAATAAAATTTTCTAAAAAGTTCCAGACCATCTTTCATAAACGTCTCTAGGGAAAATAATCAAGGGTAGAATTAATTAAGTAAATTATGAACTCGTAGAAAATAAACCTAAAACTCTACAACCTACAAACACAAACTAATACTAGGAAATGTATAATACTACAATGTCCACTACATTGCCCTCTTCCAAGTCTTGATAGTCTCAATCAACTTTCTTGATCTTGATAATGGGCAAATCTCTTAAGATGCACGACTTTCATCTTCGCATAAGGGCTTTTCTGAATTTGGTACACCATATCGTTTAGTCAGGTCACTACGTTGTACGGACCTTCCCATGACTTTTGAAGCTTTGTTGAACGCCCTTAGTTTCTTTTCGGATTGTACAACCAAACTGTTTCATCAACTATGAATCCACCATTATTGGCTTTGAGATCATAGCCAGTCTTCATTCTATTTGTAATTTTTGATGGACTTCTTCGTGTAAGACCTGAAGCTGCTTACTAAGTTGATTAGTATGCTCTTTCCAAGTTGCTTGAGTATCGGGTAGATGTCTAGTAAGCAAATCAACAGGAAGATGTTTTTTTCCAAAAATTATGCTAGTTAGCAAAAATGGCTGAATGTTTTTATTTTAGTTATTTTGTTGTTCATTTACTTATATTTTGATGTAATTCTTCAACGTTTTGTTAAATCTCTCAACTATTCCATCTGACTGTGGATGTTGTTCTAGTTTTGTGAATTTTCAGAAGCTTGCAAAGGTTCGCAAAAAATTCAGATTCAAAGTTTCTGCCTTGATCAGAGTGTATTTCTCTTGACACCCTAGATATGGATCCACAATATTTCTGCAACCGTAGTGGTTAGACTTCTGGCCATTTGCTGAAGTAATCTATAGCTACCAAAATATAGCGGTTCCCAGATTTACTAATAGAAAGTGGTCCTATAATATTTACTACAAGTCTTGCGAAAGGCCTTTGGTCCTTTATTGGCTGCACAGGTTTTGCACCAATCTTTTACATCCAGACTGTCTCGAACTTATTCAAGAGTTTTCATAACCCCTAAGGGTCCGAGGTTGCAGTACTTCTGGAACCTCTTTAGGGGGTGATATAGTCTGATATTTGTAGTCTTTGTCATCAAAACGCTCCCTATTTATTTTTAATAGACCATCGTGCATAATCAAGGAATCCCATAAGGTCCAGTAACCTTTTGATTTTTGAGATTTTGATGAGATTTCTTGAAAAGTGGGTGGATTTGACTTATTATTCTTTAATTTGATCACGATGTTAAGATCTTGATCTACTTGTTGTTCTTTGGAGATCATTTTGGAATCTCAATCCAAAGAGCATTGCAGTTTTGTCTTTCGTCAGTATTCTGTCGTTCTTCGTGTCTGTTACAGTGCTTTCATTATTTTGGATATGGCCTTTTTGACAAAACGTCTGCATTTTAGTGATTCAAGTATTTTCTGTGTTCAATTTTAAAATCGTGCTCTTGCAAATATTGTAACCATCGTGCTATTTGATCTCCAGAAATTTTATAAAAGCCACTTTAGTGATGCGTGGTCCATTTACAGGCGAAATTTTTGCCATATAGATATTTATGAAAGTGTTCCAGTGTCTTTATAATTGCGAGTACACAATAATTTCGCTCAGCTTTACAGACTACTTTGCTAAAATAATCCATTACTTTCTCTAGGCCATTTTGTATCTAGGACAAAATTCCACCTATAGAAGATATTAGCATAAGTATCTACAACAAACATTTGATCAGAATCGGGATATGACAATATTGGAAGATTACAAAGTGCCTTCCTTAATTCATTAAAAGCGGCTTCGCAGTTTGCGAACCATTCATAGTTATTGCTATTTTCAGTCAGTCGATGTACAATATTGGCGAATTCTTTTATAAATCTTCTTTAGTAAGTACAGAGACCCAGGAAACTTTTCAGGTCCTGCTTGTTTTTTTGGTACTGGCCAACTTTGATTTGCTTCTATCTTCTCTGGATCGGTTCGTACAACAACTTCTGTGATTATATTCCTTCTGAAAAAATTAACATTTCTTCGGACTGAGCTCTAATTGTGCACTTCTCAGTTTTTGAAATACATCTTCAACATTTTTCAGGTGATCACCGAATATTTTTCCCAGAATTATGGTCTTATCTAGATACTAGACGTGTTTTCCAAGTTATTTCATTTAAAATTTGTTTCATTAAACATTCAAAAATGACTGGGGCATTGCATAAACCAAATGGCATAACATTAAATTGCCATGGCGTCATTCCAGTAGAAAAGACGGACTTTCCTTTATTCTCTGGATGAAGCTGTACCTGCCAATAGTTACTTTTTAAGTCCAATGTGGAAAACCATTCTGATCCAGTTGGAGTGTCTAAAGTATCATCAATATAAGGTAAAGGAAAACTGTTTTTCTTTGTGACATCATGAAGTCTAGTTAAGCCATTTTTCTTCTTAACTAATACAACTGGGAATATCCATGAACTTTGGGAAAGTTCTATAATGCTTTGATTCTGCATGCCCTTAAGCATTTTGTCCACCTCGTTACGTTTTGCTGACTATAATCTCCTTGGAGTTTGTTTAGTTGGAATCGCTTCACTAGTATTTATTCAATGCTCAACTATATTGGTCCCTCCCAAGTCTCTATTAGATAAAAAAGAAACATCCTGATTTCTTCTTAAAAGATCTTCCAGTCTAGCCACCTGAATTTGATTCAATAGAGGTGTTGATGTACTAACCAGGGCTTGAAGTACTTTAGGTAGACCAGCAGGTAATTTTTCAGGTTGTAACGGGATACCGGTAACTATCATGTCGACAGATGAACAGGTAGCAATCCTATCACCTTTTCTGATATAATCCTTCAAGTTCAGCATCTTGACAAATATAGTGCTTCTTTTATTCAGGACAGTGTTCTTACAGGAAGAATTCCTTTTCCATACAACTAGCTGTCTTAAATTGGTTCAACCAAAACTACTTCATCTTTCTTGGAATCATCATTATTTACCTTTACTATACATCCTGAACTTGGCGGTAACACTACATCTTCAAATAGTACAACTTCTCGAATGCATATTTTACTATTTTTTGGGTAGATTCATAATAATTTCTTCATTTATAGTCCACAGTACTCATTAAGGGACATCAAGGACAAACTTCTGGTGTTCCATGACATTTAGATCTAGTATTACTTTGTCTCAAATATCAGCAACAATAACTAGATGTTTGAAAGTGGTGCTTCCCAGGGTTATTTCTGCATCATGCATCCCATTGACGGTTTGTAGAATATAATGCTTTTCCGGAGGACAAATTTTACATTGAACCGAGATGTTCAGCTTTACAATGGTGTGTGTCGAACCAGTATCTAATACCATTTTACATTCCCAATCGCATACCCTTCCAGATACTACCAAGCTGGAACTATTGTTTTGCAACCGGGACCTTCATTGTTATTGTTGGTGGGACTTGGTAGCACCTAAACAGCTTTCGCCCCTTTAAATTGGCTACTGGGAATTTTCTTGATTCTGATCACTGTCAGAAGCAATACTGCTAATACAGCGGGTTTGTACATACCATTTTTAAATTGGAAAAAGTTACGTCTTTATTATTACATTTGGAATTAAATGGCACAGATTTGAGGTGGATAGCGTAATTATTCATAATTTTACAGCGCTGTAAACATTTAAAATGTTAATAACAAATTTTCTGACCATTTCTGGGTTAAACATTGTCAATATTCGTATTCATAGAATCAAAATACCTAGGAAAAATTTGGAGAGCAAAGAGTCAAAACAAAGTAGTTATTTTTATAGATGTATTAAAGAATTTACGTCAGCGAAGGAACATTTTCACCATCAGCAAAATTAATTTAACAGTATTTTAAAACAATATTTAATCAACAAAATACTAACATAAATAATTTAAAATTTAGTGACATAAAAGTGTCGTCGAGAACGAAAGCCAAATATTTACAATTTTATTATATACAATACATATGTTTATTTAAGTAAACAGACTCTTAATTAAATTTTAAGCAGTTACCGCTAACTGGATTAGTATTATATTAACATGCTAATAGAAATGACAGCATGTCCACATTTTTATTAAAAATATTGATTTATTTCTGAATTTACAGTATATTTATGTTTTTGAATCAGTAAATGCTGAAGCTTTGAGATTGTTATATTTTTAAACGAATTCCTAGATAATAGATGGATAGACAGGATCTGAAATGCAGAAGTACTGAATTGTAGTAAAGAATATAACACTAAATGTAGATACTCCAAAAAGAGAAGAAGGAAGATGATTGAGCATACTCTGAAGACCTCATATAATAAATCGTGAAAGGAATAGCAGAGGGCAAGATGGGTAACAATAGATTTAAGCTAAATAATTTATAAAAATTGAGGGGTACATTAAGAGCAACTACAAGGAAACTAAAGATTTAGCGCAGGATATACAAAGCTGTATAACTGTCAAATCAAAGAATAGAAGGCTCAAGGAAGGAAGGTAATGGTATTTTCAAATCGTTCACTGACTATAGTTTATTTTACATAATGTCAGTTATTACTAATCGATTTGGTAGAGTAGTACATATTCAAATATTTTTAAAAGCTTATATTATTATATATGGTGGAGGGAGGAATACAACAATAAGAAATATGAAAAACGAATCATAACAGCAGATGATACTACTGCTGATATCTTGAATGAAAAATATAAATTATTTTATTTCACAAACTAAGCTTGAAAAAGTCGAGCATTTTTTATCACGTGTCCTCAAATTAGACAAAAAAATACTACTGTTGCTATCGAAAAATTCAAGATTTTTTGCATGAAAAATGAGACAATTCAATATAAATCTAAATTAATATTGAATACTACCTATAGAATATTTTAGAGGTAAGAATCTTCTTATAAAGCCACCGAATATTAAAAGTATTAAAGATATTTTTATCAATGGATAAGCATAATTTTAATTAGAAGTGATGCGTCTTAAAATAATCATTAGTCTGGATGAAAAAAAAAGTGTATTTTTATATTTTATATATTTTATGGAAAATATTGAGTAAAATGGTTATATTTTTTTAGTTTTTATTTTTATTGTTTCATTTATATACCTTTTTATTATCCTGGATTGGGCAAATGTTAAAGTATTAATTTTTGTATCGAGGATTTTAAAAGATATATAAAAAGTTGATACATAAGGAGTTGATTTAGATCACATATTCTTTCCACTTCCATATACAAAGCTGATCAAGTGGCGGATCCCGGTTTTCTTCAACCTTCAGAACTAAAATTTCTCTATTCGATTTTACATTCCATATGCCAGTGATGTCAACAAATGTCAAGTGACGAGATCACCTATAATTTTTGTAACTGAAATATACTGTATGCTATCAGTTATTTTAAATCTCCAATTAATTTAGAATTTTTTTATATAGAATACCCTATAAGTAAATTCAACTGTTTGGAAAATACTGATAATTTTATTTAACGAACATATAATACATTTTTTCCTTATCGTACAATTTTACCCTCTTCACTAATTAAAAATTTGAGATTCCGTGGTTAGTAGGTATTTACCAAGTTTTGATAAATCTTACTCTTCCCAGAAATTAGTTTCTTTATTCGTCAACTTTTTGTATATTCTTCTTCTTCTTTGTCAACCTCTGTCCATCCACTCCTGGATGTAGGTCTCTCTCAATTGTTTCCATCTTTCTCTATTCTTCGCCAATCTTATCCACTGTTTGCCCGCCACTGTCCTTATGTCGTCTACCCATCTTTTTTGAGGTCTTCCCGTGCTTCTTGTTGTCTCTCCATTTGTTGTCCTCATATCGGGCTATGTGACCAGCCCATCACCACTTCATCTTTGCAACCTCCTCCACGATGTCCTTGACTTTCGTTTTGCGTCTTATCTCGGTGTTTCTAATCCTGTCTCTTAATGATATTCCAAGTATGTTTCTTTCCATCGCTTTTTGAACTGTTTCTAATTTTTTAGCGGACTTTTTGATGAGGGACATGGTCTGTAATCCATGCGTACACACCGGTAATATGCATGTGTCGTATACTTTTCTTTTTAGATTTATGGGAATTGAATTATTCTTCAAGATGTATGCAAATTTACCGAAAGCAGCCCATGTTAGCTGTGTTCTTCTTTTTATTTCAGCATCCTAGTTTGATTTCCCTAGTTTGATGTCATGACCCAAGTATACATATTGTTCGACGTTTTCTATCCTCTGGTTCTGTATTGTTACTTTTGCCTGTTCGTGGCTCATTATTTTTGTTTTGTTGTAGTTCATTTTAAGGCCTACAGATGCGGATACGTCATTTAGCTGTTGTAGCATTTCGTTCAATTCTTGGAGATTACTTGCTATTAAGATTATGTCATCAGCAAATCTGAGATGGTTCAAGTATATTCCGTCGGTGTTTATACCTTTGATGTCTCATTTAAGTTCCTTAAAAATGTCCTCTAGGACTAGGGTGAATAGTTTTGGCGAGATAGTGTCCCCTGGTCTCACTCCCCTTTGTAGTTTTATGGGATTCGTTTTCGTCTTGTCGTCTATTTTTATTTGAATGGTTGCATTTTCGTATATGTTCTTTATGATGTTTATATATCTTGAATCGATTCTTGCGTTTTCTAAGGATTGTAATACTGCCCATATTTCGACGGAGTCGAATGCTTTCTGGAAATCTACAAAAGCCATATGCGGTACGTTATATTCGGTGCACTTCTCAACTAGTGTTCTTATGGTGTGTAGGTGATCTATGGTGCTAAAGTGTTTTCTGAATCCAGCTTGTTCGACAGGTTGGTAAAAATCGAATTTGTTTGTTATGCCGTTGGTTATGATTTTGGTTAACTACTTGTAGGTGTGTGATAGTAGGGATATTGGTCGGTAGTTTTCAATATTTATATTGTCCCCCTTTTTAAATATTAAGGTTACTTCGGAGTTATACCAATCCTGTGGAATTTTTCCCTCTTCAATTATTTTATTGAATAGAATCTTCAATATTTGTTCTATTTTTCTGCCGCCAATTTTCAGCATCTTTACTGTAATTTTGTCTTCTCCTGCACATTTATTGTTCTTTAATTTATTTAGTGCCATTCTTATTTCTGAGTTTGTTACTTCTGAAATTTCCTCTGAGCCTTTGTTGAGTATGGTTCTTTTTGTTCGTTGTTGCTCTTGTTGTGCGTGTAGCTTGGTGTAGAATTCTTCTATGGCTCTGCTTATTTCCTTTTCGTCTTGGACGGTCACGTTTTTCGCGTTTTTTATTTTTATTATTCTTGTTTTGCCTCTTGAGTTTTTGGTTTTTAGTACTTTCATGTTGCAGTTTTCACTAATTGTGTCTTTTATTAATTTATTGGTGTAGTTTCTATTGTCTTTTCTAATTTCCTTTTTCACTTCCTTGTTTAGAGTTTTGAAACAGTCTGTTGTTCGATCTGTCCATTCTCGTCTTTCTTTGAGAAGTCTCAAGGTATTTGGTTGTAGTTTGGAGGTCTTTGTTATTTTTGATTTTGAGCAGACTTTTTTAACCGATGTGTTTATGGTTTCTTTTATTTTCGTGGCTAGTTCGTTTATTTGCATTTGCTTTATTGTCTCTATTGGTGTTAGTCTTTTTTCTAATTCATTTTGATAGTTGATTTGTTCTTGTGTCAGGGTTTCCGTGGATATTGGAAAGGGAAATGTTTGGGTTCGGATAAAGAATTGAAGGTATGACAATGGTTTCCCTATGGGTGCTAGGGAGTAAAATTGAACCAAGGCTCGCGTAAGGCAGGGGCGCATCCCTGAAGTAGATCTGTCACCTATTGGGATTATAGATGAGTATCTACCCGCTACAACTTGTATTTGTATATACGATACAAAAATTAATAGTCCAACATTTGCCCATCTTCAGCCTTCCAATTGTTGTAAAAAATCATTTTGACTTTGAGATTAGCTTCTATTGTTACAAATTTTTAAAATAACTAATAAAATTGTTCGATCAAAAATTAACAGTATTTCAACAAAATGTTAAATTTGTTGACAATATTCCAACTCAGTACGTAGTAAAGCACTCAATAACCATTGTTATAACAAACTGTGATTGGAACAAAAACATCGGTATTAATAACGACAGTCTTTAAGCTTGTAGACACAAAGTAACTGCACTTACTGTTTTCTAATTCAATACTAGTATAACACAGACACAGCTAAACTATATATCGAATAAAAGATATAATACCGGTCTTGGTAAATAGGCTCATCAAATAGAAAACATGTTCATCTTTATCCTTACAGGAAATTGATCAAAAAAAAATTTAGATCTACTGAAGGAGTCAAGTGAAGACAGTGGCATAATGTAGGTTTCTGCTGTCCAAGGCAGATGTAAAATTTGCTGCCCGGGATAGATGAAAAAATTGCCGCCAAGTCGATTCTGCAGTAAGAAAAAATACGATCATTATAAGAACAAAAGGTCGTAGAAAATCAAACCGTTATTTTGAAAACTTTCATTAAAAAAGTTTTTCTCAAAAATTAAAATTCTTAAAATTTAGAAAACATAATTTAATTGTAAATATATGTTCTGAATTCTTATATTAATCAATTATTAAAAGCAACATTTTTACTTTAAATAATTTGTTTATTGAAAATCATTAAAGATATTATTGAAACGACTAAATGTTGCAATATAATAAATATTTTTTCATTGAGAAAATCATTTTTAAAATTAACTTTAGAAATTATTAATTCCATATAAGAATAAAGCAAAATTGCATTATTTTTTGTATAGGTACTTATTAATTGACATACTTAATCTAAATTATAACAGTGTCATAACCAAAACATAACTGAACAACTAGATGATCTAATTTTCATAGCAACCAGATCAGGTCTAAGTCCTAACCTTCTTGGTGAATCTAATGTAAACCCAGCAATATTTATGAAAATCTGTATTCGTTCAATGTCTGTATTAAGCATTGAATATACGGACATATTCTTATATATCCTGATAAAAAATTTCAGGTACGACATATCTCTATTTCCTCTATGTTCCTGAAGCCTATCAATGAAATCGAAATAATAAAACAAATTCACTCTTTAAAGAATAATTGCGCTCCCGGTGTAGATGGAATAAATTCTCAGTTCGTTAAACAATTCCACCTCTTCTTGCTGAAACCCTTGACTTATCTAATAAATTTAATTTTTAAATCGGGTAAAGTAACCAGCCATTTCAAACTGACACTTGTTACACAATACATAAAGCAGGAGACAAAGCGACTATTAGCAATTATCGTCCAATTAGTGTAATAAATAATTTTGCGAAGATATTTGAGAAATGTTTAAAGGATAGATTGGTAAATTTTTTGGAAATTAATAACATCCTCTCTAAAAATCAATTTGGATTTACCAGTGGATTGAGTACATCAGATGCGATTTATGAATTTACTAAGTCAGTAACCGTGAATCTTGATAATGATAAAAAATGTCTTGCCGTCTTTCTGGATCTTGCCAGAGCATTTGACACTGTACCCCATGACTCACTTTTGGAGGTTTTAAACGTCTACGGTGTTAGGGGTTCTGTGTTGAGTGTCTTTAACAGTTACTTGAGTAGTAGAAAACAAATTTTAAAAATTGATAACATCTATAGTGACCCTTTAGACATCAGAATAGGGGTTCCTCAAGGGACAGTATTGGGACCGATTTTGTTTATAGTATAAATAAATTCACTGACAAGCATGTGCTTGGAGCATGGTTTTTAATTTCATTCGCGGACGATACAGTACCGTTTTTTTTCTGGAGAAATCTAGGATCAAGTAAAAGAATCAATAAAAACTGGTCTGCTTAAAATAATAAACTGGCTGGATTCCTCTAAACTCACTTTGAACGTTGACAAGACCCATTATATTGCATTTTCGATAACAACATCGAATCGTCCAGACTTTAACCAAAATGAAGCTGGAAATATCTTAATAAAAAATGTACAATTCATAAAATATTTGGGTATAATATTCGACAAAAATCTAAAAAGCACATTTTAAAATTAACAAACAACATCAGAAAATTAATTCATAAATTTTATATACTGAGAAACAGTTTCACTAAGCAACTTTTAATAAATATTTATAAAACATTAGTAGAATCCTTAATTAGATATGGAATAATTGTTTGGGGTGGTATCAAAACTCGTTACAACAACTTAACATAGTACAAAATTACATTTTAAAGGTAATTTTTTGGAAGAAAAAAAGATATTCTACTAGGTTTCTTTATTCAGAACAAATTTTTGATGTCCGTTCATTGTATATATTGTTTTCTTGTATTTATGTACATAAGTCTGCGAAATTAAAAAATTATGTAAGTCACTCTTATGAAACGAGATGTAGAATGAATAGATATCTAAGGATACCAAATAGTAATAAAAACATTAGTTATTGATTTGTTAACTGTCTGGTGCCCAAGTTCTATAATATTATCCCGATTAGTATAAGAACAATCTTCAATGTGAAAAAATTTAGTAAGCTTTGCAGAGCATATATTTTTCATAACATTGATCAATTTAAACTTTTTCTTTGACAAAATTTTCATAGGTTACTTAGTATGTAGGTTTGTTTAGTATGTAGGTTTGTTTAGTATGTAGGTATTGCATTGATTAGTATTATGTTTATTCACTATGTTTTCTTTTTATGGTTGTTTTTGAAATTAATATGATATTATTGATTTTGTGCACATACAGGTATTATGTTACCTAGGTGCAGAATTATTTAATATTGAGATCTTAAATATGTTTAGATTAAAACATCATCTATTTGAAGATTTGTACTAAAATTGTTCGTAATATATTATTATTATTATATATGGCAATACATTTCGTTTATAAAAAGACGTACGAAGGTTGTAAAAGAACGGAAGCATCATCATATTCATCTACCGATAGGAGATTCTCTCTATCAACAAAAAAATTAAAATAAATTCCCATCGGAATAAAATGTTTTTTTCAGAATTTTACAGCAAAGCCCCAGCTTCCCCCTACGCTACGCCACGTTATCAAATTGGTTTTCTTTTAATACAAATTATGTACGTAAATATCTTATGATTAGAGTTCTAAGAAAAGAAGTTTTTTCTGTATTATGAATCAAATATTATTTATATTTCATTAGAAATCATATGTATAACCAAGAAAAGTAGGCCATTTAAATTAGTTAAATACTGTTTATTACCTTTTGATACTTTAGTTAATTAAAAGGTCGACCAAATCTGAATTTTTTATACTTATATATAATTATTAATTTATCAGTTCCTTGCGGTCACCAGATTTTGGCATGATGCTTCATACGTGTGAAGTCTCGATAAAGAGTAGTTTAGCTGAGATCGATAATAATATTTTTTAAATATTATCGAGTAATATTTTCAATGTATTTTGTAAGGGGTAATTTCAAAAGTCGAAATGTCAATTAATGAGTAATCATTAATTTACAAAACAGAATTATCAATTACTTCATCAATTAATAATTTTGCAAATAATATTATCATTTAATGAAGTAATTGGTAATTTTATTCGTACAATTATTAATTAACGAAGTAATTTATTAATTTCATTTCACAAATCATATACTATCAGAATAATTAACAAATTATTTTTCCAAATTATTTTATTATTAATTAGTAATTTACCAGAATTAAATTAAAAAACATACTTTTTATTGAAACACTGGATCTTTTTATATAAAGTAATGGAAAATTAACAGTAGGAAAATTTGTCAAATACATCGTTTAATTCGATGGAGAAAATTATAAGAAAAACCTAAAAGCTTTTTTTTTTGTTCAGGCTAAAACAAATAGTAAATAATTAAAAATAAAATAATACTGCTTCTGCCCATGATGATATGCTTTAGTCTCATCAATAGGATTCAAAATAGTCGAGAAAATTTAAATTTATCAAATCAAAAATCCCAGAAAGAAAAGGAAAAATATTGACTTTTTGGCTAGAATATCTTCAAATCAATGCATTGGAGTCCAAGCTAAGCTCATTTTGTAGTCAGAGCTATTTATAACTATGATTTTGATACATATTCCGTTTTTTATTGAAAACAAATGACAATCATAATTGCCCAAGCAGGATAAACAATTATGGCTTGATTGTCATCATTAAATTATTTTTAAATTTAATTCAGGAAAACTTATCAATTAACAATTCAATAATTTGGAAAACTCGTTTTTTAATTACTCCTGTAATGAATATTTGAAAAATTAAAATTTCAGTGACCCTGGTAATGGATAATTGTAATCCTAAAATGATTAATTAATTCGTCAATATATAATTTCAAAAATGGAATTACGAATTAGTTGGCTATTTGATAATTGTAGGAATAAAATTATCAATTACTTCATTAATTGATAATTTTAGTTTCAAAATTCAAAATAGTTTCGATTTGCGGATTAATAATTTTCCAGTAACTGAATAATGGTTAATAATTTTTTTTTGTCGATCTCTGGAGTTTAGATGGTCACAATTTAGGATGCAATATCAAAGTTACAATTAATTCAGTGTAAAATTTCACTGTTATTTAAGTACAATATCTTTAAGTTAAAATAATGTAATTTTTTGGCAGACTCATATGGTCCTGTTTGCATGTTATTTAATTCAAATAAATATGAATGCGATTATAGATCAATTCTGATCCTTGGGTATGAATTTTAGGTATTGACTGCGAGACAGAAAAGAAAAATATTGGCTGCCAGAAGAGTTAAAAGTACCACAATTAAAGACATAATAGAAAATACAAAAATAAGAGAGGACTAAAAGATAAGCCACATTAGAATTTATGGAAACGAAACAATGGACTTTATAGTATCATCTACAAAGAATGAAGCTAAGAACAAATAAAAAATAGTAAAAATAATACAGAACTAAGGCTTTAGCTAAGCCGTTTACTCAGGAAGGTATTAATATATAATATATTAATATATAATATAAATTGGTCGAGTAATGGTGATGACTTTAATTCAAATCCGAGTCAAAATAGAGGTTTGAACTCTCTTTTGGGTTAGGCTGACTTTGAGATACATCTTAACAATATATGACGAGATCACAGATCTTAAAAGATTATATAATAAATGCACAACAGCTATATTTATCTGTTTAGGAGAGCTCAGATTTACAATGTCTTTTGAAAATTGATAATAAATGTTATTATTACATAGTGTTAATTTAAAATCCTAACCGCACACGTACGGCACCGGGATGATGATCAAGTAAAATCTATTAAATTCCGAAAAAGACCCATTGCGTCCCCTTTAAAAAATAATTCTAAAAGTTATCCTATCTATTAAAATTTATACAAGTCTTTCTCGTTGATTTTTCATTTTTTTTATATTTTTCAAGGCATATTATTGCCAAAATATTAGTATAAGTGAACTTTTATTGTTTTCCTTAACGCCCACTTTATTTAAATATGTATGTGTAAAAATAATATAAATTGCAAATAAAATAATTGTTATTTGTTCTTTACTTACCAAGAACAACTAACAACACAAAATATAATTTCATGGTCAATAGATTTCGCAGGTAGCACCACTATGTACGCTTAAACCTGTTGTCGTTTTTTTATAGGTGTCCCCACTTTTAACTTAATTATTTAATGGGAGCAAGGGGGACCACGGATTAATGGACAACACAATACTCGTATGTTTGATGCTCTTATTTATTATATCATATATTACCAGGTTAGTTATAACTATTTTGAAGTAGTAAACAAAATATTAAACTTGTTAAAAAAAATGGATGTTATGAGCCCAATTTTTGAATTAGAAACTATAAAATTTAGTTTAGAAATTTCGAAAATTTTGTTGCCTTGTAACTTTTTAGTAAGCGACGATATTCGTACATATTAAAAATATACAAAATAATAAATAAATTAAAACGAAATGATTAAAAAATCCTAACTCTGTTTTGCAATTTTCAAGTGGTAATAACCACGTTATTTCTTTATATTTATATTTACTTAACCCAACGTTTAACTTCTTTTTGGATTTCTGCCTTTTTTGACCTTCTCATATGGTGACAATTGTTCTCTGATTTAAGAAGAAAAACAAATAAGACGGGGCATTGATAAACATACCGCTAAAATTCTGAACTCTTAAACCATTGACGAATTAAACTTTTCTTTGCTTAAACTAATCACGCCTACGGTAGCCTTTTTTTCTTAAAATTTAATAGTGCTCGATAAGATAAACAAAATTTCCAATTCTTTCATTGTTATGTCCAGATACCCTTAACCTAAAACCTGTTTTCACACGGGCTGGTAAATATGTGTAACAATGTAAAGAGAAAGTTACTAAATCAACGAAATACAGTTGTTTTTTGTAGGTGTTTTATTGCCATATAAAGAATTCGATGCATAGACCTCACTGAAAGTTGTGAGAAATACTGGCATAAAAATATTCACTACTGAATTCCATATTTTACTTTGCTCATACCTTTAATGTATTTTAAAGTACCTTTTCAATCAACCTTCATGAACAGAAAACATAGTTTAAAACTTTAGATATTAATAGTATTTGCAACATCATTAGAGTTGTCAAAAAACAGAACTTTTCGGTTTCTGACAACTCGCCCCAATCTATTCTGTGGTCTCTTATGCAGAGTATCATTCTTGTGAATTTCAGTGGACACTGGCCTTATAATGTACTATGTTAGCGATTTGCTGGCAGTTGTCAAAATTAATTTTATATCTCGAGTTGGAAAAAGTCTGATGTTCTCTGTTTATTTCTTGTAATTCGTTTATGTTCGTCTAGCTTTGCCGAAATTCTTGTGTTAGTTTGACCTATGTACGTCTCGCTGCAGGTGCCTCATGTGATCTTGTACACTTCTTGATTTTACGGGTACGGTAAAAATATATTGTATTTCCGAAGTGTTTTGAAGGGTTATGGTGTAAATTGGCATGGAGGTATCTGTCCATGATTCGATATGTTTTAAATTGTATTCATTGTCTTTGCTACTAGGATGTCTAAGAATGGGAGCAGACTGTTTCTTTGAAGTTTCAAGGGTGAACGATATCTTTAGTATAGAGTCAAGGAAATCAAGGAAGCAGTTAAGCTGTTCTCTGCTATGGGATCATATCATAAATACGTCTTCTACATAGCGACACCAGAGTTTGAATTAAAGTTAGGATTCTTAAGGAGCTATAATTTCGATTTGTACAAAGCTTATTTGCCTTTTCCAAACAAAAGAAACACCGTTTAGGATAGACGAATTAAAAAAAAATGATAAAACGAATTTTGAAGACCTATGTGAACGATTATCAATTCAAATATTTAATTTATAAACTAAAATTCAAAAATTTTGGCTCAACCGATGTTGGAAACGTTATATTCATCAAGATTTAGCGAAATTTGAAGGTTATTACTATAAATAATTATCTCCCGAGAACTTTATACAAGGTAAAACCAAAGAAATTTGCAATGTATTTAATGCAATGTGTCATGAAAATATTAATTATGAATACACAGTGGGCATGAATAATAAAATTTGTGCTTTTTAATTTTTAATATAAATTATGCACAATAGTTCATGAGGGTTTGGGGCAAATTTTATAATTTAAGGGCTGATGTCAATACCAGCATCGAACTTGACATTTTACCTGGTTACACGATGAGAAATTATTGAAATACTCTAATGAAAATATTTCTAAACATGTGTCTTTATAAATGATGCACTTTTTATTTACTATGTTTTATCCGAATAACAATTTCCTATTTTATGTTTGACTATAATAGTTAAAACACTTTTAAATAGATATACAGGATAGTAAAAAGACACAAATAAAGAAACCTTTGACCCAATTGGATAAAAAAAAAGGGGTCATAATTGCTTTGTTCCAGATAAAAATTCTTTTTGGACTAAAAACGATTTACTCTTGCATCATAGGGCTAAAACTCGGTAAACTAAATATGTATATAATGCAAGTATTATATTAACTCTGGAATATAGAACCACATAAAAAATTGTAAAGACTTAATTGCATGTTACATGTAGGAAACTACTTGTATAAACAAAACAAATTTTAATTTTTAAACCTACTTTAATTGAACGTTTAAGTGATCTAAATATATAGATTTTTTTTCAAAAGTATATTTTTTTTCAATACTCAACTATATGTTTATTTCAAATGTCATTTGGGACATGGTAGACTTATAATTTGGTGTAATTCTAAAAGTAGGTGATAAATTTTAACGATATGAACTACAATAGTCAGTAAAATATTAAAGAGAATAACTCAAAAGGGAAAACATTAAAAACAAATGATTTTCTTCAATTACCCGAATGTAGTCATAGAAACATTTTAAATCCACCAGCGACTTAATCTAAAATTACCTTTTTACATTTAACATCTTACTAGCGTTTATTATATATTTACTACTGTTTTCCAATGTTACACTAATTTACTTGATATTTAAAACTTTATTTATAACAAATAATCGCAGACTGCAATATTTGGAGGTCGAGGTGACCAAATTACAGAAACGGCTTAAGCCAATCCATTTTTACTGAAAAGTGTTATTTAAAAAAATGCCCATCAATTTACTTAAGCCAGGCAAACATAGAGTTAGTACAAAACTTCCTATTAATATTTACTGTTTTTTTGTGCCTTAAAAAATATTTTGGCCTCATAATTCATTCTACACGAACTAGTGACAACTTGCCAGTTATTGTTTCCTGTGCAATTTTTGCTCTTTTCTCTGTTGGCCTTCAGAATGACAGATGTCTAGTTTACATATACATGTAACCCTCGAAGATGGGTTTTCATTTAATACGTTGTGATTCTTTATTAATTTATTGACTTAACCCCAAGCTATTTGATGTTTTTTCGCTTCAAATTTATAGTCGTATGTTTTTTGTTAAAAACAAATAAATCAGATTTTGTGCACTGATTTAATTAAATCGGTTTTTCTCCTAAATTATTAGTGTAGTGATTTTTAAAAGAATATTTTTTTATGTAAATAGCTTTGAAAAATCATAATTTTAGGTAGAATATTAAAAAAATGTCATGTAAAAAAATAGAGATAAATACCAGACCGCAACCGTATTGGAACGCCTTTGATTAAATTTTCCGTTCCGCATAGTATTTTTTCTTTAAAAATTTAGTCAAGGGTTTTATGTTTTGGCCAGGTTAGGAATAAATCGACTCTAGTAACCTACCAATCCCAAAAAGAATTTAATTTCCTTAGAGGTTTTTGGCTGAGGAAAATTTCTTTACAAAGTTTAGGTTCTACTCCATCTTTAGCACTAGACCTAGGTAGAGGACTTGTTCTCTAAGAAACTCGCATTTATCTAGCTAGATTTTTGAAACAGCTTTTCGAGGACGTTTGAATTATTCTTTAAGTCGTTCCATTTGTTCGCGTATTGTTGAGGAGTAAACGATTATGCTGTCCACGTAAACTAGACATCTTTCATTCTAAAGACCAAGGAGTATGTTGTTCATGATTCTTAGGAAGATGGAGGTTGCATTTTTCAGGCCTAATGGGATACAATCAAATTCTTAATGACCATTTTCGGTTGAAAAGGCTGTCTTGGGAATATCGTCAGGATGATATGTATTTAATCAAATCCTGACACACGACCAAAAGTCATAAAATATTGGCATTTGCCAAATTGATCTAACGGATCAGACATGTTTGGAACGGGATACCTATTACCAACAGTGACGCTATTTAATTTTCGATAATCTGTGACAACGTGCCACTTTTGTTTGCTAGAAGCATCCAATTTTTGAGTACCACCCAAACAGGAAAAGACTAGGATTAAACAGAAGGTCGAGTAATTCCTCGTTCGAGCAATTTGGCATTTTGGAATTTTACTTTCTCTTTGTAGACTTTTGACTATATGACTTTGTAAATATAGGATAAGCATTGTTGGTTTCTATATAATGTCATTAGTAAAAGTTAGGACATCGCCTTCGAGGTAAAATATATCTGGGTATTTTAAACGAGAATTAGTAAATTACTGTTTTTTTCCGAGTTCAGATGTTCGGTTCTTAATTTGCTTTTAATCGTTTGAATCCTATCAATTTCAATAGAATTGCTTGCTTCTATCAAGGCTTTTATGAGTGCCTTTATAGTTATTGTGACTAAATATTTAAGTTTTGAGATTCTTCGTCTTATCTATGTAGTACTGAATCTTCTCTTTTCAGAGTTCTCGCTTTTTCTGGATTAAATCTGTATTACTCTTAATCTTTTCTTTTTAATAAATTTCTTTCTTTTGATCATCCCAGTATCTGCTCTGATCATTCGAAGATTACTGACTATATTAAATGTATTTAGAATTGTTACATCTGATTAGTTTTTTGGAAGTATTGAGTGTTAGATCTTTTTCATTTTTATTTTACCGTTAGGGCCTATTCATGTCCATTTCCTTTGCACTTTTGTGTTAATACAGGTGTACATTGCATAAAATTTTTATTGTTCAAGTAAATTTATAAGCATGGACCCTCTATCATTTCTACAGCCCATTCCGTATTTTCCTATGTACTCATCATTTTCTTCTTGTTGTTTTCCTATTGTCGTGATAAAGTAAACCGTCACTATTGTTTTCTTGTCTTGCTCTGGTAATTTCTTCATATATCAGTACAATTTCCTAATCATCATGGGTTGAAGATAGTACGCATACTTGGATTAGTTTTTACTTCTGCTTGTTTGATACTTTAATAGTTACATAAGCAGCTCTGTCTGATATTATTGTTATTCCTTGACTAAACGGTGTATTGCCATTTTGTAGTAAGAACAGGTCCTCTCCGGCCAATTTTTGAAAGACCAATTACTCCCCATTTCAGTTACGTTAATTCATTTTATAGATCAACAAGCTGCGTAATATTTTTCAAATTTTTTACAGCTATATGTGGTAATCTTAACTTAGTTTCTTGTTTAGCCAATTTCTTGCTTCCCCAGAATCCATGAAGCACACTGATTTAACTGTGTGGGACTCTGAGCATCTTGTTTTACCTGCCTGGAGTAGATTCTGTCTTATTTTAGATATTTGCATTTTCTTGGCATTAAAACGCTACGCTTGCTATTGCTGGTTGTATCACAACCATTAAAACTGGTGTAGTTACTTCTAAATAGGATAAATTATTGACAGGTCCTAGGAAGAAAATTTGAAATTTAATGTTTAGACAAGCTTAGATACTCAGAATTTAATATGTAACAACCAAAGTTCTAGTTTCCAGATGAGATTTTAAATTAATTTTAAATCTGTTTGCAATAAAATGGAAATTACCCAACTTATCTACCTGATTTGTTCATTAAAGCAATATGTTCAAGTCAGCATCTGAAAAAACTTTAATATATTATTAGTAGTATATATGCAATTTTCCTTATATACACCACAAACTATTATCCCCATGTTTATAAATCTTCATTGACACATACTTTCCCAGAGGTACACATAATTCAGTAATACATACTTACGAAAGTAAAGTTTCCCATTAATTTTCACCATACTTTCTTACTATGTTAACACAAAAAAATATTAAATTACTAAATGGATAAAACTCTCCCAAGCAATGACAATCTGCGGCACAACTTTGACTTTCAACAAAGTGATGGCTCAATTTTCTAACAGAATGCTTTACTCTAATTGGTCCATTCAACTTTCACTGGAATATTTGATGTGGATGACAATACTAGCAGTGGCGATTACTTCACTAAAAGTTGCATAGGCCTTGTTGTCAGACGTAAACTGAGTATTTCAAACTCGTTGTTTCGTTCGTCCAGTTTTTTATGCTTTTGTTGAATTTGACGCAATAGCAGGATGTATTTCACAGCTATGTTGGTCGAAAATATGTAATATTAATTTCTGAACTTGAAGTATCGAATAATTTGTATTTTAGTAACGTTTTTTCTTACTAAAAAGTATGCAGCTCTCTATTATGTTTCAATATGATTCTTCTTGCTTGTTAGTTGTACTCATTTCCTTTAGATTTATGTATAATCCACAGATGCGGCGCTACACCAACTCGTCACAAGAGTTGAAAACGCGCTGTTGGATAGACAATCTGCCTTAGATAATTTTACCATTATCGAGGAGGTATTCGACAATACGTCTCACGATTTGATAGGCAATGATCTACAACGATGAAATTCTGAACCGACAGTAGTCACATGGGGGCTGTCCACAGGGAGGAGTGCTATCGCCTTTGCTGAGGAGCCTTGTGGTGGACAGCCTCTTGAGTGTACTGAATGACGCCGGTTTGTATACACAGGTCTATGCTGATAACCTGGTCATTGTCTGCCATGATCACGATATCCGGAACCTGGAGGGGCCAATGATGCGGGCCCTCCGAATCGCGGAACGATGGTGCCACAGGGAAGAGCTCGGAATAAACCCAGACAAGGCCGAGATAGTATTCTTTACAAAAAAGAGGAAAATGGGAACGACAGTTAAATACCTGGGAGTAATTCCGAACTCACGACTGAGCTGGAATGATCATATTGAGACTCGAACCAAAAAAGCCATATGTGCTTTCTGGGTTTGTAATAGAGCCTTTGGGTACATATGCGGGCTATTTTTTGGTTCACACTGTGGTGATCCGCCCCATGATATTGTACGCCGCTATTGTATGGTGACTTAGTACAGCAAAGCGCAAACACAGTCTTCAACTTGACAAAGTTCAAAGAATGACTTGTGTGGAAATATTGAGTGCGATGAGGAATGTTCCCACTAGGACTCTTGAAGTCCTGGTGAGTCTGCCTCCTCTTCACTTATACATAGAGAACGAGGCTCTTAACACTGTTTACCTTCTCAGTTGTCTGGGACATCTTGGAGTTGGAACGGGCGGCTACTTAGGTATCTGGAAAAGCGCGGTGGTGAGGTATCCATCAATCTCTATGCAGACAGATTACATGACGCCGCTTTTAAAACTCAACTGGAGATATTTCTACCAAGTAAAGAGGATTGGGAGGGAGAGCAAAATCTTTCAAAAAATGGATCCTGGTGATATACTGATGGGTCTCGACAAGATGAAAGAGCTGGAACCGTAGTATTCGCAGAAGCACAGGAGTCACAGATACTACCCTCATGGACAACATGCGACAATCTTCACAGCCTAAATTTATCCTATTTTGCAGTGTGTCCATCTCTGTGAGAGGGATATAGACAGGAATAGGGTAATAAATATATGCTCAGACAGTAAGGCTGGATATTGGCAGTGAAATCCAGTGTCGTAACGTCGCGACTGGTGTCTGAGTGCAAGGACGTACTGAATGGTATGACAAGGATCGGCTGCACAATCAGACTCGTGTGGGTACCAGGTCACTCGAGCATACGCGGGAACGAGGAAGCAGACCGTCTGGCAAAGTTGGGTTCGGCAACTGAACTGTATGGATCCCAATCAATACTTCTTGTCCCAATTGCTATTAGTAAAACGGAATCAAAATCGTTGCTGGAAAGCAAATTTATTGAATCGTGGAGGGGAACTCCTGGAATGAGGTCTGCTAAGGAACATATAACTGGACCTTGCGCATGGCGTACTAAGGAGCTTCTCTCTTTAAGAAGGAAAGAGCAGCGAATTGTGGTGGGATTTTTGAGAGGACATTGTCACCTGAGGGGCCATCCTCAGAGAATCGATGTCGAAGACGACCCGACGTGCAGATGGTGTTCGGAGGAGGATGAAACTGTTGACCATGTCCTCAGAGAGTGCCCAGCGCTTAACAAACTGAGACAGAGATATTTCGGAGATACAATTTTGTTACCGGAAGCAGGCAAGTTCAACTATCGAGGCTGCCTGGATTCGCAAAGGCGAACAGTCTCGAAAGACCTGCAGCAATGGTGAGATGGATAAGACCCAATAGAGACCTAGGCATTGATGATCTAGTATCACCACCCCTTTTTCATTCCTTCATTCATTCAATTAATTCAATCTAAACTCCGTCACGTTTAAGTCCTTTATCAAGAGTACTGAATGTATTCATTTCATCATGTGTTTCAAGTAACGGATGTGCCAAAAAATTTCTGACGCGACATGTTTTTTTTGTTTTATAGATCTTTGATAAAAAATAAAACATAGCAATAACAGAACTACGATCCGTGATTGAATAAGAACTGTAATCAAAAGGACTTTATAAAAATACCAATTTTTTATTGTTTATCAGATTTTCATGAGTCCTGGAACCTAACCGGTGAACCTGGGAAAGAAGCCTAAATGATTTAAAACTACTTTTGTGCAGCAAATTAGTTCTTGGGATTTTTCACGTCGTTCTTTCAGTCTTCTTTATCGTAGCATGTTTTCCAACTTCAGAAACAACTAAAAACATGGTGAGATATATTCTACGTTCTAAGGTATGTAGCATATGGTTCCCTTGCAATACGCACCCTTATGGGTACCTGTTTCACTGAAAATTGTTTTAATATTGACTAGTTGACATGTGTACTTCTTCAATTCCTAAGATAATAATTTTAACACTAAATAATACGCCACTATTTTTAAGATGGCGACAATAAAAATAAATTAAATTTAAAAAAACATTAAGCAATTTATCGCCCGTGAGTCAAGTTTCTTTAAAATAAAAATAAGAGAATCTCTTGACATATAAAAATTTACAAATATCAACTGACATACGACTTATATTCTAGATTATACCTGGTAACCGAACCGATAGCATCGGGTCACAATTCGATGAACATAAGTCTTGTCTACTTCTACGAATTTCTCGCAAAATAATGATCCCATAAAATGCCTCATGTATTTGTAGACGAAACATCGAAAGTAACACGGTTTTTATTTGACCCTTGCCGCCAAAGCTTTTTAAATCAAGTCATGGTGTAAAACTGTACCGGACTCACATTTTTTTAAAAGAAATACAGTAAATACGCTAGAAGGAAGTGTAAAAAATAGCTTCCAGAGTAAAATATCTTTATGCCAGTATCTGTTAATAAAATAAATTAATTTGGCATTTGAAGTTACTGAGCGCGGAGATATCAGTACCTCAAATAAATTACTTAAAAATATACTACAAGTAATTTATGTTACTTGAAAAACTTTACAAATATTTCTTTGAGCAATTATTTTTACTTTCAAGACAATGGATTTTCCTTAATGCGATGGAAACAATATGTATCAGGAAGAATTCCTGAACTTTTCTTTTAATTAAAAATTATTCCAAAAAAAATATATTCAAGAGGAATGAAAGAGCGCCCCAGGCGGTTTTTAGAAACACAAATTTCTTTGGATTTAAATAGATAATGAACAGTTATTATTTATTTTAATTGTTTAACTAACAAGGTTAAAAAAAGTAAATATATATTAATAGAAAATGACGAAATATTGTGAAAGTGACTTATTTTTAATATTAAGGTAATTTCAAAATACTAAAGAAATAAATAGTATCATATGTAGTTAAGTATATCGCATCAACCTTATCGAAAACGGTTACCATTGAAATCGGCGGTAAATATACTATGATGTAGTTCTCGACTTTTTGATCAAAGGTTTTGATGGGCCTGAAGATATCCTATGGCTAGTTTTTGAGATAAAAATGGACTAAGAGTGAAAGTAACCCTTACGTTAATTTTAAGGCCAAGCTGTTTTTTAAATCATAATCTATATATTTGATTGCAGAGTGATGAAATCTCATATGGAGGCAATTTAATGATCAAATATGTAACAAATCAGCTGATAAATCTATAATTAAGCGTACAAATTTACCTACAAAACATTTAATACAGTACATTACATTAAATGTACTCCTGAAAAAGGCCTCACAAGGTGAAATACATGTAGAGTTAAGCTTTATTAAACCAATGAAACATTAAAAAGCAAACGGTGTTTTATTTCCAAAGTTCTACTTTTTATTATTTGCAGCTAGTATGGGTTGTTCAGAATACAACCTCCCAAATTATATTGAACTCTCTTTTTACTATATATTTTTTGTATATGTTATGAAATTCTAGACCTGTTTTAAATGAATCTTAGTATAGTTAGATTCAATTTTTTTTAAACATTCCCATCTAAAAAACGCAGTTTTTACGCTTTAGGACAAAATATAATATTAAAATGGTACTTACGTTTTAAAGCAAATCAGCTTACAAAAATGCCCAATTTAATTGTTCATATTCTATGGAAAGTGGAACGAAAGTTGTATTGGAATCTAGAGTATTTTGAATTTAATTAAAACTATTAGATGATATATAACATATCTAAAATTGTATTGAAGTATCAAAAATAATACAAAACGGAAGGTTTGTCCAAATAAAAACAAAAACTATATTCTCCATTTCTTTGAATAGATGTTTCGATTAATAAGATCGATTTTACTAACACATTTGTTAGTATCCACCAATGACATCTATGGCGAGTCAAAAGGTAAACCTAAGCTATTAAAAGCCAGATTGTTATCAATTGTCTTTGTACAAAAAACATAGTTCTTTGTAGGTTCGAAAATGTAGAATTTTATACCAGGAAAAGGCTTTTGGCGAGGAAAAACGACCTTCTTTCATTTAAAGAAAACAGCTATTGAAAGTTATTAATTGTTGATTGAAGCTTATGGTGAGAATATTTTAACCCAAAAAAATTTATGAACGATGGTTTAAACGTTTCAAAAATGATAATTTTAATGTAAAAGACAAGGAGCGTTCAGGTCAGCCGAAGAAGTTTGATGATGCAGATTTGAAATAATTATTGAATGAAGACTCAACCCAAATGTTAAAACAATTGGCAGCAGTATTGAATATTTCTCAATCCATTATTTCCGAAGGTGTACATGTGGATCGTTTTGGATGTTTGTATAGGCTGGGATTGGGGATAAGAATCTGATAAAAGAGTCCCAAGCTCTTTTTTTGAGAAAATTATAATGACGAAAACAAATTACGACTATCGCGATCGGTTTTGGATTTACAGGACGATTATTCGAATTTTTCAATTTTCTAAAATGTCTTATATCAAAGCAACTACAATAAAACTAATAAGCCATTCTTAAGGTACTTTTTTTCTGTAAAATTTTTTTACTTTAGTTTTAATTACGGAGATACTATATCAAGTTTTAATTTTTTAAATAGAACGCCCCGTATTTTTTTACATATATTTTTTGCGTTTTGCATTTTATTTAATAATATATAATATTGTCAATAGAATTTGACCACAGATAAGCTAAAAACATATTTTCGGTTTTTTTATTAAACTCAGACTAACTCAAAAGAATGGGTGACTCAGAGGAGCCAAGTTGTGTATGTCTATGTTAACATATTTTAAAAGACCAATAAGTTACTAAAATGCACAAATGAACAACACACTTACAAAAACACAAAAAGATAAAAATATCAATAACAAATTAAATTAACTACATTAAACGTTCGAACTGTTGTCCATTGTTATCTATACACAGTTGACAAAATCTTTGCACTCTTCTGCCCACAGTGTTATGAATATGAATATTAGTAATAATTAGCATAGCCGCAATAAAATTTTCTTGTAATCCTTCTAGAATTCTATTTCTATTTAGATAGATTTGGTTTTCCTTATACTCCCGAAAAAAGAAATCCAAGGGGGTAAGACCAGGTGACCTAGGTAGCCTCCTGAATGGTCCATTGTTTGCTATCCATTTCTGTGCAAAATTAGCGTTAAGTCATTCGACACAATTCTCGCGTTATGAGCCGGGGCTCCACCGTGTTGAAAATGCAATCTGTTACTTTCCGCTAAAGGCAAATTATCCATAAATGGGACGATGTGTCTTACTAAAATTTCTAAGTAGGCTTGAACATTTAAATTTCCTTCATATATCTCTTAGGTCATTATATCTATTACCCAACAAGGCAATCCACACATTAAACCCAAATCGTCCTTGTGTTACCCTATTTATTTATTAGTTAAGATTCTAATCTGCCCATAGATGCTTATTATAGCGAATAAATATACCATTACTAGTTATACTTGACTCATCCGTCAATATAATATTATTAAAGAAAAAATCATTATTTTTTAACATATTCACGTACCAACTACAGAAGTTAAGTCTTCGTTTAGGGTCGCCAGCGAGAAAAAGCTGAGTTTTTCTTGCCTTGTAACATTTAAACCCATTTTTCTTTAAAATTTTTAATGATTTTTGATGAGAAACCCCAACATCCAGTTCAACAGTTCTGCTTGACGTTGAAGGATCTGGTGCAACACATGCAATTACATTTATAATTTCATTCCCTTTACTTTCTTTGTCATACGTTTTTGGCCGTTCTCTAGTCTCTTAAAAATCGTCAAGTTGGGTTGTTCGTGCTTCGGATACCGTTCAAAATATAAATCAGAGGTTCTCTGCTTGGGTTTATTACATTCAGTATAACATTTTGACATCTTAAACCTTTTGAAATTTTTCCATTTTATGTCTTTAAGCAGACAAATTGCTAGTTAATAAACAAGTAAACCTCAAACTGTTAGTCGAATAAGTGATACTTTCATTTATCCATAGCCACAGCCTACTATTTTCAAACATAATATACACTATGTTATATTCATTGAACTTAAAAAGTGTTCTTAGCAGTAATCTATGGAAGTGATTTAAGTATTTAGATATTCTTTTTAGTCGGGATCTGTTTTTATTATATTTATTATTTTTTATATATTATAGGTTAAGAAACGTTGATTAAAAAAATTAAATAAATGATTTTATATATCAATATAGCTTCGTTATTAGGCATTTCCTATTTACATATTTAATAAAAACTATTTTTTACCTATTTGTTGTCAATTTATATAAAAAAATGCAATATTATGTAAAATATATAGGGTGTTCCATTTAAAAAATTAAAACTTTGTATTATACCTCCGTCATTAAAATTAAAATTAAAAATCTGACCACGTTATTGGATTCCACAGAAAAAAGTACCTTAAAAATACCTTATTAGTTTTATTGTAGTTGTTTTGATAAATCAAATTTACGACATTTTAGAAAATTGTAAAATTCGAAAATCGTCCTGTAAATCTGAAACCGATCGCGATAGCCGTAATTTGTTTTCGCCCTTATAATTTTCTCAAAAAAAGAGCTTGAGACTCTTTTATCAGTTTCTCAAAATCTTTTATAATTTCCCAGATGGCCTATAAAAATATCCAAAACGATTCATCCTGTACGCGCGTTGGGCAAGATCCAGAAAGAGGAAAAATAGATTCCGTATGATTTGAAGAAAAGAGATGGGTCCAGGCCAGTCTTCATTCTTACGAAGAAGTGAAAATTTGAAGTGATGAATGGTTGGCCTCAAAAATCAAACAGTTCTTTTGGCCCCGAATCCATTTTTTAGGAAAAAGTCATAGCTAATGATGATTATGTATGTAATTCATTTCGTTCTAGAAAAAAATGCCCAAATTTTGCGAAAAAATCGACATTATAAACCGAGACACCTATTAGTTTGTAAAAAAGAGATCAATACCAACTCATATATTATACATACATAAGCCAGGAATATGTCAGGATATTCCAAGACCATTTCGTGAATTTAACTTTTAAATTATGAAGCTGACCTGGAAAAAGTAATGCTTAGAAGTAAATCGTTAAATTCTTGACACACTGTACAAAACTCTCGTACTGTTTGCAGTTAAATAATATTTCGAAAAAAATAATAATTTGGCAAAAGATCATTTTGGTGAATTTTAACAATTAAAAATAATTATATTATTATTAGTTGAACTAATTAATATTGTGATATTATTTGTGTCCTAACTGTAGAGATATTTCTTGTTTATATAGACTATTGGAAAAGTATTCTCTTTATTCTACCATATGGGAGTATTGTGTATTTTTAAATATAGTAATTTTTACTTCAAGTTTAATTTAAATTAAATATCAATTTTTATTTTGTTTTTTGTATAGTCCTTTTTAATTACTTCTAATTGTGTATTCTTTGTTAATGTTTTGTATCACCGTTAGGCATTAGATAAGTTATTCTATTTTATTTTTGTAACATACAAGGAATGTACTATTTGGATTTACTCTGTGATGTACTGTTTCAGATAAATAAATAAATAAATAAATAATCCTAAATATTTGGGTTATTGATTACATGTTAATTATTGTTCTCTAACAATATTTTTTTTTTAATTTTACTAAATTATATGTTTATATTTGAAAGAAAACTTACACCTCATACTTAAAGCTTTATACTTGATATTTGTATTTTCAGTAATTCAGGTAAGTAACTTTACAGCTCTGACCTAGTAGTACCTTACAAACTGGTTTAAAATTTAGATATAGCTGCATAGTACTTTAAACTAAGCACAGAAAATAATTGTCTGCCTAAAATCTCCATTTCGTAAAACATCGACAGGATCTTACCCGCAGAACTTTATCAACATCTAAATATACCCTGGAGTGGTAGGAAATTATTAAAAATAAAAAAATTTCACGGTCTATACATTTGGAAAAGTTTTTTTTTCCCTTAAGACCGTTTTCAGATCATTTTGCTATCGGTTCGTTACAGCTCCACTGATAAGACCATCAGGTAATCGAAACGTATGTCTGCCCCTCTTTCTTACCAATCTTAAGAAGAAAAATACATTTTCAAATATATACACTGTAAAAACAAATGCATTAAATTTAAGGTATATGTACTGGAAGCAAATTTCATAAAAGTTTATTAAATGCGTTGAACGTAATGCATTAAATTTAATAATTTACATTAATCCAAATTAATTTATTCCATTAAATCTAATGTAATCATACTTTATTAAAGTTTTGATCATTACTTTTTAAGGTGACTATGATCATTAAATATAAAGCCAGTGTTCATTGATTTTAAGATATGTTATCACATCTTTAATACATCAACATTAATATGAGGTCAAGAAATTTTGTTATCAAGGAAATGTAATGTACCGTCATCTGTATACCGGTTTCGAACTCATTGGTTTTTGTCAGTACCGGCAGACATGTACACCTCATCATAAGAATATTGAATCCTTTCAACAACTTATACCATACTAAACAATCAATCAATACAAGTGGCGCCGTCTCTGGAATTCCTTTAATGTTAAGGTACATATGAATTAATTTTAATGTACAGGAAGTTGAAATATCTTTTCAGTCACTTTATTGAAATTTAAGATACCATCTAATCAAATTTAATGTACAACGAACTGATATCTGAATGAATTGCTTTAGATTTAAAGTAAATGTAAATTATTTACAAGTTTAGGTACAAAATCATTATATTTAATATAAAATGGACATTAAATCTGCATTAAATTTAAAGTTATTTTTAACAGTGTAGATGATGAAATTATTTATTTTTAATAATTTCCTACCGCTCTGGGGTATATTTAGATGTCCCTTTGTACTGTTGTTTATAACAGTATGGCATCAAGTTCTGCAGGTAAGATCCTACCAACATTTTACGAAATTGGGATTTTAAGTAGACAGTTTTATTCTGTGCACTTTGCTCTCAGTTCGTTACAGCTCCATTGATGAGACCAGAGTTGTATTTGCAGGAAATAAATTGTATATATTCTTTCTTTTATCTGCTGGAAAAATCGTTATTTTCAATTTCGATGGATTCGCGAATCAATCTTGCCTTGTTACAGTGTTATATATATTAGCGATTTTCTGGTAGTTGTTACATTAAATTTTATGTCCTGTCTCGTGTTAATGTTGAAAAGGACCAATATTTCCAATTTATTTCTTATGCTGATTGTGAGTTTATGTTCTGTTAGCCTTGTCGATATTCTTCTGTTGCTCTGGCCTATGTATGTTTTACTGCAGGTGCCACATGCAAATCTTATATACGTCTTGATTTTCTGATTGATTCTATCTTTTGGGTTTTCTAGAGATTGTTTTGTGTCATTTGTAAGCTGCAGATATGCTATGTGTCCGGAGCAATCTGCCTATTTATTCTGTTGTGCCTTGTATGTAAGGAAGTATGGTGATTTGTTTATTTTCGATAGGAGATTTTATTTCTTACGCGAGTTTTCGTTGCAATTTTATTGCTTTATTTTTAGTTAGTGGTTTAAAGCTATTTTGGTTGAGTGTCCTTTTTAAGTGTGATAGTTCCTTTTCTTTTCCTGAGTTGTCAGTTAGATGAAGGGATCTTAATATTAGAGTGTTGCTAAGTCCTATATTTGCGAGGAAGGATGGTGTGAATTAGCATTGAGGTATATGTCCGTGTGTATTGGTTTTCGATATACTGTATGTCGCAGATGTCTATCCACTGTCTTGGTCACAAAGATGTCTATAGATGGAAGCTTTCCTTTTCTCAAATTCCAGAGTGAACTTTATCTTCGGGTTGATAGAATTAAGAAATTCATGGAAGCAATTGAGCTATTATTTGTCACAAGGCCATATCACAAATACATCGTCATTGTAGCGATACTAGAGTTTGGGTTTGAGGTGGAATCCTTCAAGATCTTTTGTTTCGAAATAGGTCATGGATAAATTTATCGTGACTGAAGATAGTAATCAAACTAAAAATTTGCGTTCTTAAGGTAACGTCTGGTGAGATCTATAATATGCGTTGTGAAATTCTCTCCTTGGGCGATCTGCTTCTAGTGCTGTATCCGTTGGCATGCTCGAATACAGGGATTTTGGGTTAAAGTTTGCAATGATGTCATCCTTGTTCATTCTTACGAAGTGTAAAATTGTTAAGAACTGCTCCCAGTTTTTTACGTATAGAAACTCTCTGCTATTGGTGAACAGAAACCACAAAAACAGAAAGGCATTTGAGAAAATTATAAAATATCATGAAATACCACCATAAACAAGAAAACAAACAAGCAACAACCAACATCGACACAACAGTCTACAACATATCTATACACCAACTGTCTGATACCGACACAACAGCCTTGAGTAAAGGGTAAGAGATCAAAGAAGGAAATAATTCCATAGATTGAGTCTACTCTTTCTACTAAAAACAATCGTGAGGCTGAGCAAATACGATAGGATGTGTCAAGAATTCTCAGGGTATTGAATCCTCTAATAACAGAATCTGAGCAGAGCAGAATTTACAGCCCATCATTAATACCGAAGACTAAATCAGAAAAATGAAAAATATCTTGAAAGACCCTGCTTACAAACCTGGTCATGGGATCTTATTTTATATCTTGAAAACACAACTAAGACCAAAGTTATGGATTCGTCCATAGAACTGGATGTAAAACGTAAACTGATACGAGAAAGAACCAGCAGGTGTCCAAGATTTTATGGACTTCAAAAGATCGATAAGCGAAATGTCCCTCTAAGATCCATTGTTAGCGTTTACATCTCCCACTCAAAAACTAGAAAAATATCTTGCTTGCCACATGCAACCACGTATGGAGAATACCGCATCTTACGTAAAAAGTTCGGAACAGTTCTTAACAATTCTATACTCCGTAAGAATTGACAAGGCTGGCATCATTGCAAGCTTCAACGTAAAATCGCTGTATCCGAGCATACCGATGGATGAAGCACTGGATCAGATCGTCCAAAAGGAGGATTTCCCTACTCATATTATGATTCTCGCCAGATATTGCTTTAAGAACGTACATTTCTTGTTTGATGGCCAGATATACAGGGAGATAGATGACACTACCATGGAAATATCACTAGCTCCAGCTGTGGCAAATCTATTCATGACCCATTTCGAAACCAAAGTTTTTGAAGAATCCCACCTCAAACCCAAACTCTGATGTATTTGTGATATGGTCCCACGGCAAATAGTAACTCAACTGTTTCCATGTGTTTCATAATTCCATCCACCGGGCGATAGTATTCATTCTGGAACTTAAGGAGAATAGTCAGCTTCCGATTTTAGACGTCCTAGTGACCAAGACAATGGATGGACATCTGCGACATACACGATATCGAATATCAAACCACACAGACAGACACCTCAATACTGATTCACACCATCACCCCCACACAATTACACGTCATAACTAACACCCTAATATCAAAATCCCTTCGTCGAACCGACAACCAAGGAAAAGAAAAGGAACTATCACACATAAAAGGGCTCTCAAATAAAATTACAACACAAATTCACGTAAGAAATAGAAAAATAACCATATTACCTTACTTAAAAGGCACAACAGAATCGGCAGATTGCGCTGGAAATACAACATATCTACATCCTACAAACTGCACAAACAAAAGGTTCATCTCCAAGAAATCCAAAAGACAAAATTAATCTAGAAAATCAAGGCGTTTATAGGATCGCATGTGGCACCTGCAAATCAACAGCCGAATATCGACAAGGCTAGAAGAACATAAACTCACCATGGGAAACAAACAACATCGCCCCTTTTCCAACATCAACACGAGACAGGACACAAAACTGATTTTGAAAATCGCTAAAATAGAACACAACTAGACAAAATTGATACGCGAATCCATCGAAATGAAAAAGAACGGCACTCTGAATAAGAGAGACGATGCGCTCAATCTTCCATCTAAAAAACTCTCCTTAAGCGGAACATTGTACAGACACGGCGTCTGAGCCTAGACTAGCACTACCAATGGCGTTCGAAAAGGGGATGGAGCCAATGTCAATACGATCTACGACTGCGTATAAAACATTCTGCATATTGAATTTTTCCAGCTAATCTACAAACAGCAAGCACACATACACAGGGAGTAGTTACGAAATTTATTCACATTAGCATTTTTATTACTTCGCTAGTTGTAGAACACCATTTTTCACAAATTACTAGATATTTATTTACAAAACTTTGTCTAACGGTACTAATCGATCATTTTTCATTTTCATTGAGTTTTTAAAACAATAATTATACATATTTTATATTTAACTTAGACTATCAGTTACTAATTGTTGCTAATAACTATTAATAATAAACACTTTGATGGCAATTAATTTAAAATTAAATAACTTTAAAACATTTTTTCATTTTGCGTGCATCTTCATTTTAATTTTATACCCACACTAGTGTTAGATACTAAATTGTATCATATTAATACCTACTTATATATGTATTTATATTTCATGATAACACATTGGTAAATATCCAATCGTTTAAAGGTGGGTCTCATTTATTAAGAATCAAGGATGTCCAAATTTATATGGTGTTTTTCTTTAAATTTAAACATTTTTCACAATGTTGTTTCATATAAGTGTGGAGGTTTCCAGCATACTCTGTCACTCGCTTGAGGACCTGTTTTCACTCTCGAGCCTTCTTTGGTTCCAATTTAATCATGTTTTCTAAAATCATAACTTTTTTCAATTATTCATATACATCGAATACTCGTAAATAACTTATCCATATTACAATAAATGTTTTTGGTGACAATTTTAAAATGCAAATAAATTTCTTTGAAAGTCGTTTTTTAAAAAAAGAAGTTTAAAATTGAAGGATATAAATTTAATAAATTTTTAATGACAGTGTTTAAGTTATTTCTAAGATCTTAGAAACCCTTCTAGATTATCACCAAAAGCTTCAGAGCCATTTTAAATTAGCAATTATATGAATATTAATAATAAATGATAATTAATTTTCTTTCTTGCAAAGTCAATAATAGAAAATTAGTTATTAATACTAGTCGAAACTACTATGGAGTGAGAACCAGAATTGTATTTGCAGGAAATAAACTGTGTATATATTCTTTCCTTTATCTGCTTCAAAGGAGAATACATATAGACAACAATTTCAACATGACAGAAAATATATTTATTTATTTATTTTTTACTGAAATTTTAATTTTTTAATTTCGCACTACTCCGGTGATTGTATAGACGTCGTTCGACTGGTGATATTTTTCGGTCTGATATTGAAAAGTCGGCAGGTTTAATACCTCGCCGAGATGTCTCGGAATCTATATTTTATATAGACAGTTGTTTCACGCGAATATTGCTTTTAGTTCAGTACAGCTTCATTGACAAGTTGTATTTTCAGGAAATAAACTGTTTGTATATATTCTTTCCCTTACCCACTCGAAAGGAGAATACATATAGGCACCTACTTAAGCACGGCAGAAAATAGATTTACTTCTTTCTTACTGAAATATTCATTTTTAAAATTAATCTTTATTGAAAAAGAGTTCCTGATGTTCAATATCTTGGAGGTATCAAATCACTTTTACTTACTCTAAGTTTGGCTTTCCTGTTTTGTTTCCTCTTCATTCCCACTTTGAGATTTATTAAATGATGAAAATTTTCTTGAAAGTCTTTTGAAACTGCTTGTTTTATTACTAAAAGTAGGATTAGGACAAAAAATACTTGCATATGAAACAGGTCTTTGAAATTTTTGGTTTTCATCTTTCGACTCTTCGATATTTAAGTCACTCTTAAATGACGATTCCCTTACATTGACTGACTCCAATTCAATTTCTACTATTTCTTCTTCTACACTATCTTCGGTATATCTCGATCCATAACCTATTGGCCCTCGAGGTTTATTTTCAGTAGACCAAATTTTATTATTTTTTTTGGTCTTGTTTTTCTTGTTCATGCCAAGTATTTTCCACAGCTCTTCTCGAAATTTTGGATGGGATATAGCATATACATAAGGATCAACAGCACTTGCCATTTTAGCAAACAAGGCAGGAATCATTGACCCCAAAGGAGTAATTAAATGTTTTTGACCAAAGACCCCAAGAAGTGCTACAGTTGAATAGGGTGTCCAAGAGAAGAACCAAAGGAATATCACAATTAATACAGTTACGGCCAATTTTACTTCCTGTTTACGTATATCTTCTTCTTTAACATGCCTAAAACAAAGGGCTGTTGTAAATTATTTTATATTTTATATATTACTAATAGAATAGTCTGAAACTTTTCTCATAAGTGAATAAGATTGAGCAGAAACTCCATGATTTTCGAGGTGTTTCAAGAAACAGTCAACCAGACACTAGCGATTACAAAAAATTAAAACATATTAAATTTCCAAGATAATCTCCCTAAGGAGATAACTACATACTTGAATATCTCGGAAAAAAGTCATTAAACATATTGCACATAGACATATATCATCCTTCCAAAATGCAAGTCGTTCCAGAACTTTATCAAGATGATTATGACAAGCGTCTTTAATTTTGAGAACTGTAAGTATTAAAAATATTAAAAACATTGTTTGTTCCGATGCATCCATAGTGTGCTTAAATGGTGATGTCAATACACAAAGTTATTGGTATTGATCGAATTGAAAGCCAAATTAGATGAGAGAGGAACACACTCAGTATAGACAAAAAGTAAATATGTAAATTGGGATAATGGGTAATATTGTTATAGGGCCGATCTTTTTTGATGAAAATTTAACCGTTAAAAGATATTTACAATTTCTACAAGACTTATTTCTGCAGCTGAAGTTTGCTCCTTTCTTTATGAAGTCTAAGCAAACAGTGGATTGGAAGACAGGCATCTACTGAGTGGCCGTCGGGGTTTCCAGACATAAACCCTCTTGAGTTCTTTTCTTGAGATTACTTTAAGGGTAAAGTTTTCCAAACCAAACTAATCGACATAGAAGACTGAAAGAATCGGATTATTTAAGAAATACAGTTAATTACAACAGAAGTAGCCAGAAATGTCCAAAATCAATTTTTAAATCCCTTAGGTTACTGTTACGCCATGGAAAATAGATTTTCGTCAATAACACAAATGTAACATTGGTTTTTTTGCTGGAATGGGTTCATTTCGGCATCCTATAAAACATATCTTGATGGTAACTCTGAAAGACCTGTGCCAAAATAACGGCGGACCAAAAATGGCCACGATTTTTTGAGTTTATCTCGAAAAGTAAAAGTTGTATCGAAAAATATTTCAAGCAAAAGTTGTAAATAATTAAAAAACCCTATCAATTCGTATAATATAGGTTATAGGTGGCGCCACTAGTTATCGAGGTATATTATTTTTTCGACAAAATTTATGATTTTGGTTTTTTTTTTAAAAAAAAAGACGTTTATTAACAAACTACCAATTTAAAATTTAACTTAAATATAGATAAAGATATTATCATTCTAAAAAGTATATCAATCCCAAAATCTGTGAGTTAATAATGGCATGAAAAATGAATATTAAGGGCTCAAATTTACAGAAGATACTTTTTAATGCTTGTGCTTGACCTGTGAAGAAATACACTTCCATACGATATGTGAACCTTCGAAAATTGGGCCGAATCTAATCGAAAATAGCTGCTGTAGGCCGCTGTGGGCGGATTGCCATAGTTCAGGCGCATTATTCATCGGTGCTTCAAGGCAACTTATTCATCACAAGTAATATTTATAATATTGATGTTGTTTTACTAATTTATATGATGATAACAATTTGTTTAGTCATATTAATTATTAATTTGTTTATTAACAAAATTTTTACAAGAAATTATAGAGAAAACCATAGAAATATTCAATTATATATTACATAATCTACTGTTTTTTCCTTTATGTTATTATTTTTTAATAGTTTATTAACAAAATTTTTACGAGAATTTGTATCAGCAAATCATTTAAAAATATAATAATAATATATAATACGTCATATAAATAATTAATAATACATTAAAATTACGTGTGAAAATGATACAAAAACAATATATCAATTATACATTCATCTTTCTTTTTTTTTCTATTTCTTCTATGCAATCAAGGTCCATTTCATCATCGCAATTATATTACTCTCACTTACATCGCACATACCATTTTCGTCATTATTCTCAGTTTCATTGTACATATCATTCTTATCATTATTAACATTTTCATAGTTAAAATCATTCTCACACATATTATTAATTTCCTCTGAATTGTCATTATCGTTTTCTAAATCGCAGGAAATAAAATTTTCAAAGCAATTATCGCACTGCCCATCACAGTGCTTACACAAATCTGTACATTTCAGAAATGTCTGATATTTTCGTAAAAATTTTGTTAATAAACTATTAAGTAATAATAATATAATGGAAAAAAACAGTAGAATATGTAATATATAATTGAATATTTGTATGATTTTCTCTATAATTTTTTGTAAAAATTGTGTTAATAAACAAATCAATAATTAATTTGACTAAACAAATTGTTACCATCGTATAAATTAATAAAACAACATGAATATTATAAATATTACTTGTGATGCATAAGTTTCCTTGAAGCGCCTGCTGAACTATGGCAACCCGCCCACAGCGGCCTGCAGCAGCTATTTTCGATTAGATTTGGCCCAATTTCCGAAGGTTCACAGATGGTATGGAAGTGTATTTCTTGGATCCAAAAATTTACAGGTCAAGCACAAGCATTAAAAAGCATCTTCTGTGAATTTGAGCCCTTAATATTCATTTGTCATGCCATTATGAATTTTTGAAAAGAAAAACGTTTTTTTCATCCAAAATTAATTTTTTTTTTTGAGATTTTGAAATGATATATCTAAATCCAATGCACGCATTAAAAAAAATATTATCTCCATCAGGTGAAAAGTTATCGCAATTTTTTTGGTGCAAAAATTAGTTTTTGCAAAATTTCTCGCCCCACGATGGAAATTTTTTTTAAAACAGATTTTCAAAATATAAAACAATACAAACAATTTCCATTAAAATTGAGCATTGTATCTTGATTAGGAAAGCGGAAAATTGAGGTTGAATTTTCAACTTTGACATCGAATTTCTCGGAAAATAAAAAACTCACAGATTTTGGGATTGATATACTTTTTAGAATGATAATATCTTTATCTATATTTACGTTAAATTTTAAATTGGTAGTTTGTTAATAAATGTCTTTTTTTCGATATTTTTCGATACAACTTTTACTCTTCGAGATAAACTCAAAAAACCGAAAATCGTGGCCATTTTTGGTCCGCCATTTTTTTTGGACCGGTCTTTCAAAGTTACCATCGAGATACATTTTATAGGATGCCGAAATGAACAGATTCCAAAAAGAAAATAATGTTACATTTTTGTTAACAAAACAGCTCTTTTTTGATCTAATTTCCATGGAGTATGTACCATTTTGAGCAAAATAATAAGTTCTTACTACTTCACTTCGAGTTTTAGCTGTTGATAAATCGAAAACAATTTCATTTAGGTATAGAACATGTTCTGCATCGGTTGGTGAGTATCGTAGAGCATTGAAGATTTATATGAGCAATGTGGTCTAACTCTAAACATCAACAAAACCAAATACATGCTTGTGTCAAAACAACAACATCCTAATACAGCAAGTCTGATGAATAACGTTCAGCTCGAGACAGTTGATAGATTAACATATTTACATAACTGCTTTTAACCGGTTTAAGTGTGTGCTTTATAGCCATGACTTTGGCTTAATTTAAGAATTCTGATTCTGCGCTGCTATGTGTTTTTGGCTCTCCTTTATGATGTTGAGACTTGAACACTTACGGAATATTCAGTTAAGAAACTAGAGGCCTTCGAGATCTGGACCGATAGGAGAATGTTGAAGATAAGTTGGATGGACTGAATAAGTAACGGAAAGTTTTAGAGAGGCTAAATAAGGAAACAGAAGTTATAAAAACATTTCGGTCATATTTTGAAACATCCTGAAAAATACTGCTTTCCTCATTTAATAATGCAAGGAAAAATAGCCGGTAGACGTAGTACCGGAAGGTATAGAACATCCTGGTTGAAAAACCTGCGTCAGTAGTTCAACATGACAAGAACATCTCTTTTCAGAAAGGCGGTAAACAAGGTTGTGATAGCCAACATGATAGACAACTATCGCACTCGGAGATGGCACGCTAAGAAGAAGAAGATAGAACATGTGATAGAGGGAACGTTCAGAATTTTTCAGAGTCTAAAATTATATAAAAATTGGGGGTCATTATTTAAAATATCAAAATTGATTTTAGCACAACCTCTTTCGAATCACCTGTATGATTTAAGTTAATATTGGAAAAAATTCATATTAAGAAAAAAAAGTGTCCAAGCGATGTTTCGAAAAATATAACGTTTTTTAAATGACGCATTTATTCAGACTTTATGTCTTCATTGTATTTAAATATTAGCGAATTCTACGAGAAATTCTGATCATATTTTGTATATAAAACTCCATATAATATCCAAATTAAATTGTTCGCTTTACCTGTTACTGTCATTGGATGTTACTAAAATTGGCGTTATTTTCCATAAAATTATAAATTAGTTGTAATTTTGGAGAGATTGATATGACAACTATTTATTAAATTTGCAAGTAACGATTTTTGTTTTTTTTTAGCACTAGGCTTTTTATTGCAGCTGTGCGCTACGAACTATTAAAAGCTGATCTGCTCTTCCTAATATTAACTCTATATTAAGATTTTAATTATCTTACCTAAAAGAATCCTTCTTTCCAGATGTTGTTAAAGATCTGCCTCCAACAACTTGTACAATCTTAAAATAACTAAACGCAATTAGGCAAAATGGAACAACCCAAGCTGCGAAGAAGAAGATCAAAATAAACGCTTTGGTAGCTTGATTTTCAGTTAAGTAATCAAAACTACAACTTGTTAAATAACCCTCGTATTGGTACTTGCCTAAACCAATGTTAAGAAATGGGATAAGGGAAAATAATAACCCATATAGCCAAGCGCAAACCTAAAAATTAAATCAATTAGGTTTATTCTTTATTTGTTGTTTGTTTAATAAACCGAATTAAAAATGTCATGAATAGTTTTGATATTCCAAAAATACAGTGGTTCACTAATAAAGTTTTGCTCTCGTGTCTCAGTTATTACATTTAACACAATTCAATAATTAAAACGGGTCAAGTGTGTCTTGCATAGGCATTATGTTAGGGTTTTGTAGCAGTTACTGGCGTTGTTAGTTTTTCCTGTAATTTCGTTGTACATCTGGCTTCATAAATTACTAAACCAAAACTTAATCATTACAATTTTATTGGCAGGATCTTAGTGTAAGGGCCAAGGGGGTCCCAGTAGCATATTTAATTTATATGGATCTTCCCAAGTTTTTTTTATTATTTTGTAGTAGCATTTTTAGCCCCTGAGAAGGAATTTTTTGGGCAGAAGTCCGCCAGAGTAGTTATAAGATTATTATTAACAAATAATTGTTTAAACTCGTCGCATTATTTGTGACAGCGATCAAAACTTCGACTTAATATCTACAAACTAAAATCAAATGACATACGAGAAAGTTACGCTGTATTGTTTATTTCGGCCATAAACAACTAGTTTTTGGCAGCTTATGTGCTGACGCCGTTCTGTATGACATGTAGATGAAAGCCTACTTGTAAGCGTTATAAATGGCCTAGTGCTCCTAGTTCCTATCATATACATATAACCGAAATAAGCTCGTAATACAAGTTTTCCGCATTGCATTAGATAATACCTAGAAAATTTATTTTTATTCGATAACTTGATTGTCATAGAATAGAAAAATGTTAAGTCTATAAGTAGTTCTAATAATAATGTCGTAACCGTTGTCTTATTTTATGCAATAATTGAATGTAGATCGTTTTAATTTTGTATGCACGTCGATGCTAATTGGTTTTCCTGATAATTAATGATGTAAGAACCATTATCTAAAGCAAAATCCACGTTTATTCGGAATTGTATTTATTTTAATATATATTTTTTTCTTGTACGAATCAAACTTGCAGCAGGGTATGCCCCAGCTATTGCATCTACATGATTTCGTACTGCAGACGAAACAATTAGCACATATCGTTATCAATTCATCTGCCCGAAGAATCAGAATCAAAAGATAATCTTCTAGAATAAAACAAAATAAAATTGGATCTAATGTACCCATATCTAACGTCAAACAATGAAATTGGATAAATATAACATCAAATATCCTCAGAATATACAAACTATTGTACATTACGTTTTGCAGCAGTATACATCGATGCAGATTGAAACAAATGAATACTCAAAATAAGCATAACCTAGTCTGCTAAAAAGCACCCATAAATGATAGAAATATTTGAAACAAAGCAATGACATGATACTAATTTAATGGCAGCCTCGCCATTTCATTAAATTAATCCTTATGTCTGAATATTTTGCAATGAATCTTATGAGTAATATAAGTTTAAGTTTTATACAAAAATGATAAAATGTATCGTATACTTACTGAGCGACAGGGATAATTCAGCGTTGTTGCAATGCCACTGTTTTACATAATTCCATAGATTTCATTATTTATCAGGAAAACCAATTAACATTGATGTGCGTACAAACTTAAAACGATCAACATTCGATCACTGCATAGGATACAACAACGGTTGATCTATCATCGTTGGTGGAACTACTTATAGAATTAACATTTTTCTATTTTACAATCAAGATATCGAATAAAAATAAGCTTTCTAGGTAGAACCAATACAATGGTTACACTAATAAAATAAGCACGCTCGGACGCAGGCTTCCCTCTGCGCGCCATACAGGACGGCTCGTACACAAAAGCTATTTTGTTTATAGCCGATATAAACAATTAGAGCGTAATTTTTTCGTACGGCACTTTATTATAGCTTGTAGACAATAATTCGAACTTTCGATCGGTACCAAAAATATCAAAAAAAGTTAATTGAATCAAAAGTTAAAGGCAATTAAAAATCATAAAAAAAAGCATTTTTTAATTGTTTAACATTAATTATCTCGGAAAATAAGCATTGTTCGTAAAAGTTTGTAAGAATCTTTTTTGTTTAAAATCACTCAAAGAATACGACCTAATAGTTTTGTGAAAATCGTTTTTTTTTTAAGTTTAAACATTTATTTGTTAATAACGATTTTATGAACACTCTGGCATCCAAAAAATTTTTGTTCAGGGGCTGAGTTTTTTTTAAATCTTTCGTTAGTAAAATTTCAAATATATGTCTAATACAAATCAAGATAGAGTTGAGTAATAAAATATAAAGTTTAAATATATACTGATATAAAGGTTATAGTAAATATTAACTTGACAAATACAAAAAACAAAATACTGAAAAAAAATGAGCGGAAAAGTAATAGAACATATTATAAGAGAGCAGTCAAATCTAATAGAAGCACGAGAATAAACCAGTTGAAACTTAACTCATGCATATGCAAGGAGCCCTATATGATCTGCACCCCTTATAAAAAAACAAAATCTATAACAGATTTGCCCATTCTCTTACTCAGAGAATTCACCAAAACTCATACTTTTAAAATAGATGGACAATTGTAAGCTACACTGGATGTTTATATTTCGTAAATGAGTAAGTAAAAAATATTATATAACATGTTTATTGTATTTTTGAAGACTTACTCAACCGCGCTCCACCTAATCGGATAAAGAAAGCTGTGAATAAGAACAAAAAGGAGAAAATGAAATTAACAGCTTTTCGACCTAAATTTGAAAGTTTTCCCTGAAGTAAAAAAAAATTCTAATTTTTTGGATTAACTTAAGATTTCTTATGACTTTCATATACATTAATGATCTGTCACAATTTATATACTCATTTTTAAATAATAAACAGAATCGCTAATTATTTCTTTAATATGCACTTACCAAACATAGGTTTATTCGCCTTTTTGTGTTTTTCCTGCTAAGCGGATATTTAATTACCCAATATCTATCAAATGAAATGGATGCTAATGTCACTATTGAAACTGTTCCTGTTAAACCACCAATAAATCCGTATATGCCACAAGCTGAAATTAAGTAATGATACTATATTTTAGTCATAGATTTATTTTCTTTCAGGATTAGAATGACAAAATATCTTGAGTTCGGTATGATAATATTATAAAATAAAGCAGGTATTGTATATTTGTGTGAAATTAGGGATTTGTAAACTACTGACTCAAAAGATCTCTTGTGTTTCTCTACTGTTTCTAAATCGGAACCTTAGAATGCTGGACGGCTTCAAGATGGGTAGTTCTCCTTCTTCTATTTGTTTTGTTCCCAAGAACTGCATTTTAGGGTTTTCTGAAGCACTACATTCTTCTCTTCCTGCCAATCCCAGTTTCTTGAGGTGTCCCTTCAGGTGGCAATGCCCTGTCAAATCTCTAAATTGGTTTTTGCTTATGCATTCCTTACTGGTCATAGTTCCCAAGAAATATCTTCGCTTGTCTCATTCCTTGCATATATGTCCAGTAATTGGATCTCCTGCTCTCTTCCTCTCTTGTTAGTTCTTCCAGCATCACATTGCAACTGATTCCATAGAAAGGTTCGGGTCCCAGAAATTCTGTCTCAGTCTCTTCCCTCGCGAGCTTATCCACTATTTTATTCCCCTTTACCCCGGTGTGCTACGGTACCCATGGGAGGGTGACCTTATGTTCTTACCCAATTCATTTAGTTCCTCTAAGCATTCCCAGACCATCTTGGAGCTGATTACTTGAGAATTCAGCGCACTGATAGCTGCTTAACCATTCGATTTGAAAATAATCTCAAATTCACGATAGTTTTTTCTTTGCTGAATTGAATGCATTTCCTGATGGCGTCCATTTTCGCCTGAAAAATGCTTGATGACTTACACAAGCTTTCGTGGTGTCTAATAGTGGGTCCATATATTCCTATTCCAGTTCGTTCCGTTATTTTGGAGCCATCTGTATACCATTTAATGGAAATCTTGTTAAGTTTTTCAGTAGTATTTTTGTTCTATTCACTGCTGCGATTCAACCTTGTGATGAATTTTTTCACAAAGTTTAACCTCTTTTTCACTTCATCTTGGAGCATGTTCCAGATTTGTTGATTTTAAGCCTTCGTTTTATGACTTCATTTTTGATCTTATGTATATTGTCTTCTCCGCAATACCCTCCACAAAGATATGTGGAGGTGTAAGGTTCAAGATTACCTCCACGGAGACCGTTACGTTATGTAGGTTTTCATTGCTCCAGTTGTGCACGCACAGGCCAGTCTTTGAACTTTCGAGAGGATGGTTCTCCTAATGGTCATACTGGTTCTTTTACTTCAGATCATTACCTCATAAGTGATGATTTGTCTCATTATTGCAGTGTATATCTACTGCAGGATTTTTGTGTTTGTGCTCCAGCTTTTTTAGCCTTGTTGATTACGTCTTGTTCGTGCTTTTTTTCAGAGAAATTTATTATCTAGGGTCAGGCTCAGATATTTAACTTCTAACTTATACTCAATAACGTTCTCATCTATTTTGATGATTTTCAAATTGAGGTTTTTTCCTTGCAAAGGCTATCACGTAATTTTGGTGGGGTTGACCGCAGATATTAGTGAACGTTGAATAATTTAATGGGATTGCGGTGAGTGCCTCCCTATCTTCCATGTTGGAAAAAATTTTAATGCATTTCTTTGGAAGCAACCTTTGCCTTGTTTTAAACAACAATAGTATTTTTTCACTTATATAAATAACGATTATAGATGATATTTAACTTTTTGGTTGGAGTGTGGGTCAGAGTTGAAGAATTTTGTCATTTCAGTATATTTCAGTTTATTTTAGACAATAAAAACCACTAAAAATATAAATTCTGTATTCAAAAAAAAAACGTGAATCAAAAATATATTTTTGAATATCAATTTTTGGGTAATAAACAGTACTTCATTTCACCCAAGTATACTTCTGTTCTCTAGAGAAAATTAATTTAAAAATAATAAAACAAATTGCTAATGCTTATCAATTTGAAATAAAACAGTCAATAAATCTATATATAAGAAATTATCTGTAACGTAGCAAATAAATAGGGCACAAATATGGAAGAAATGTTCGACCATTATATGATTACCATTAGCATCAGTCGGTTTTATCATGATATGAATCATAACAATTTAAATGTGGCTATTGAAATAATTTTATTTAAAAAGATTATTTTGAGTGATGAATATTGCAATGATTACTTATTGGAAAAAAATATCTTTTTAAAAACGAAAATTATTACCTTTAATGATTGTCTTACCTATATCACCTAAAACTGGGCCTTTATAAAAACAATTATAAATAAAAAGAGGCATTTTTAGCATCATCAAAGCATCACTAATAGCTAAATTAACAATCAGGCTGTTTGCAGGTGTCCTTAACGATTTGCACCTAAAAATAATGTCCTCATTTAAGGTATTACTCCGAATGAAATAAACTACCATAATTTTCGATTTGTTGATAGAACAGTAAATGAAGATAAAAAAAAATGATAGTAAAAGTAAAATTCAATATTTTAAAAACAATTCATCAGCCTGCAGTAGATTTTGAACAACGTTATATTCTTTAATAATGCTTTAGACCCAAAGAAAGGTACAGTAAATAAATAGACATTGTTGTATTCTGCAGACGGTTCTTGATCGTTTGAAAGAAATCTATGAAGACCATTTGGTTAAGAAATAAATATTATTAAAAATCCTTGAATCTCTGGAATTACAGAACAACAGTTCTAGTTCTTCAACTATTCCGCGAAAGAAAAAAGCTTGAAGCGTATTAACACATCTGACAATGTCATTCAGGTTTTGAAAATATGATGGTAATACAAATCTCATGAGATATTTTCTTTAAATTTAGTTGTTACATAAAAAATTACATAAAAAATTGAAAATTACTCTTGATTTAGCCAGAAATTAATTTAAGAATTAAAAATAATTATTCAACTTTACATGAAAGTATATTGTTAATAATTGGGTGTTTCCTTCAAATTGCACACAATAGCTACAAGTTTTTTTCCAAAAAGGAAACTCATGTAGTCGCAAAATTTCTATAATTTTTAGAATATTTTTAAAAAAATAGTTGAAGAATTACTTGATTGCTCAATTAAAATTTCGTTTATACTAACGCTAGCTAAATAATGAAAAATTGATTGATACTTTTTCTCTTTCATTTCTGTTGCTAGCAGTAACAAATTCTAACTATATCTTTAGCAATTTTCCACTCAAGGGATTTAAACTATTCTCTTGTCTGTGTGTTTCCTAAAATACCTCTTCATCTTCACCTAACAGTCAAATAATACGATTGTTTACAACCAAAAGTGCTATGAATACATGAAGAAAGAACTACAAAGTAAAGACTTGATAAACCGGACTAAATGTTGTCGTGTCATTTGGATAATCGAAAATCTAGACAACAGAATATATGAAGAAAAACGATTTTTGTATTATTAACTCTAGAAAGATAACCTACGTCGTTTGTGTAAGATTACTTTTTCGGTACGTTGTCATATAGTTTTCTAGGGTTAATACATAATGTTAGGTATTTTTCACAACAGCAAAAACAAATTAAACTTAATAAAATCAACAAAAACCAATGTTTATTAAGAGACGAATCATATTTTCGTGCGTACGTACATATTTCCTTAAAATTAGGTACTAAAATACTGCAACTTTAATCATGAAATACCTAACAAAAGTCAAATAGGACATTCAGTGTAGTTTAATTTTATTTAAAATATTTGGTAATTGTCATTTGACGTAAACAATTTTTTCTCTTCGTTGCTGCTACATCACGAATTTGCTTTAATTATTGTAAACTCACAGTATCACACTCCGTTTGTTTTTCGGACCATCTGAAAGCTGTTCCACGGCCTGAAATGCTTCTGCATGATATGGTCCTGCATTATTTTCTGCATCTACGTTTTCTTTCGTTTTATCCTCTTGCATTTCCTGTCGCTCATTTGCTTTTAATATTTTTCCAACAATTTCGTCATCCGACATGATCTGAAACCTTGATAATTACTGTCACAAGTGAGCCATTCATCATCGGCATCACATTCTTGGCATATTGGTAAATTTGTCATTAGCTCATTTATATCCTCCAAAACAGAATTATCAGTATTGGTTATTGAATTTTTGTGCTCCCGTTTTATTATTATTTTCCAAGCTTGGTTCAAAGTTTTCTTTTCAATCAAATCCTACGCATTTACAATCATGTAACAAGACCTCTTTAAATTAATTTGCTTGAAAAATGACAAAACGACTTCTACGTTATCTTCATCAACAGATAATCAACGTAAAAGTTGGTTTCTATAAAGCCGTTTCAATATTTGTTGTAGGTTGTAGCAAAGATCTCACATTAGAAGCCAAAAATTTTACTGTATACGTTCCATTTTCTTTCAGCCCGAGGATGGACTGACGCATTATCCAGTAAAATAGAATATTACCTGGTTTGCCAATTTCGTTTTGAATGTTTTTTTTTACTTCTGAAATAAAAGGGTTATCATACCAGTCAATGAATATTTCGGTGTGTTCATCCATTAACTTTTTTGGTTTTTATAAATTAAGGAAACCCTGATATTTCTAAAGCATCTGGGGATTTTGGATTTTCCTATTGAGAGCAAAGACATTTTATAGGTCTAGACAGAATTTGCGTAAACCAATATTGTTACTCGCCTTTTATTAGTTTTATATCCTGGAGCTGAACTCTCTCGCCGAGAAGCTAAAGTTTTTGATAGTAATGGTTTCCAATGTAATCCGGTTTCATCAGCGTTGTAAATAAATTCAAAGTTATAGCAATTTTAGCACAATTATTTTTTTACGTCATCTTTAAAAGAATTTACTGCATCTACATCAGCTGACCTTTTTTCACCTTGTATTTTCAATTTGCGAATTCCATGACGAGATTTAAATCTGTACAACCATCTGTTACTTGCCACAAACGATTCATTGCCACCTATTTTTGTATTTAGGTATCGGTTGCCCAGTTGATCGTTTTTGTAAAAATCAATAATACAAATCTCTTCCAAAAACTGATTTTTCGGTTTCTTCATTACTTTTGATGTTTTGTTTCGCTACTAAGTTTGCAGGTGTACTTTAAAATTGAATAGGTATTCTTCTTAATATCGGTTATTGTAGAAATATTTACACCATACTTATCAGCTAACTTACGACCTGTTTCTACTTTTTTTTTAATGAATCAATAGTATTTATTTTCTCTTTAAACGATAACACCACTCTGTTACTCTCTAACATTTTTAAGCACAGACGCGAGAAAGAGATGGTGGAGATCTCGCGAGGTGCGGGCACATGAACTAGCTACAAAGAATTTTGCTCGCGGCTGGCAATCCGAATAATCGAAAAACAGTATAACTGAGGTCCGTATAATCGAGTTTTTACTGTATCATTTTATGCATCACAGAAAAATCTGATACTCCACATATTTATTTATTCATTTCTTCTTGTCAGTTAAACAGTATTTCATCCTTATTCACAATTTAATTCACTTGGTCTCACAAAAACAAACCAATATTTTTCAAACAACATTAAAAATTCATTAAGAATAAATCACGAGTGAAAGAAAAAGGTGCCAGTTGTCTGAAATTACAGCACAATGATAAATAACATTGCCGAGTTGTGTAATTAATCTGGTGATGTTATAGGCTCAGTTTCATAGACGATGGTAAAATCAAGTGGTTCTGTAACCAACGCTTTCTAGTTATTCATGAGTTTTCAAGACCAAAAATCAAATGTTGGTTACGAAACCATTAGTTCAATTTTATATGTTAAAGTTGGTATTTGAATTTTATGAATAAAGGTTTTATGCCGGTATTAAAACAGTAAATAGCAACCTTCATTCTTTCGCTAGTATTTTAAAAAATAGATTCAAAGATATTTTGCTATTTATAAAATAAACGAGTTTATGCGATGGAGATGCCTCCACTTATCAATCCAAAACAAGAAACTTAATTCTAGTTAGTTTATAAAACATTGATTTTAGAAACTTAATTTAAACAAAAGCAAAAGTTAAAAATAATTTTCAAAAATGCTTCCTTTAAACTAATTTTTAAAGTCAAATGATTTATGAACCTGTATAAAATTAACTTTTATAATAACTCTTCCTAAAGATGCTAAGTATTTGAACTTTTTCGTCAAATCAATTTAGGGGTGACTTGTATTACATAAAGTAAATCTGGGGTTTTGAATTTTTGTTTCACAGTGTAATACACTAATTGATGCAGAATTTAAATAAAATATATAAAATAAGCCATGGATAAAAACAGGCGTAAACAGATTAATTGTGAAATTAGGTTTGAGGTTATGTTTTTATGATTAAGCAAGTAATAATAAGATCGTTCTCTGGTAAACTTCTCTTATGGTTAACTTCCAGTGAAACATCAGTAACCACACTTTCTGAAAGTAGGTTAAAATATTATGAATTTTAGCTATTTCTTTGACAAGTACTATGGGTAAGTCTAGGACTTTTAGGTAAAAGTAATTGTTTTTAGGTCAAAAAATTCTATACGTTCCAAACATTACGTTAATTAATAACTTATGGTATTAAAATAATTAAAAAATATTAATAAAAAATAACATTCCTTTAGATCTTAAGAACTTCATATTTTCTTACAAACAAAGCGTGGAGCAACAAGACAGATCACTTGACGATTACCCTGTCTACATTAGTTCCCATGAGAAAATAAATATTTACATAAATCGGGATTTTTTTATATCTATGCTAGTCTCTGTTTTAACCTGAATTCTCTTTAGTCTTCGCGATATACTTCTAGGATAAATTATGGGATTCTAGCCGATCTAGTAATATTACTAGGCCTGTATTTAAATGAGGTGGCGATTATAATTAGTAACGCAAATTAGATATGCTAATAATAGACCAATATTTAGTTGGTCTACTAACCTTATGAACATAAAAATTACCAGACAATTACCAAAGACGCCCATCATCATAATAAAAAAATACAGGATTCCTAAAGTAAAAAAGCTTGTTGTATCTGGAGGATTGAATTGTAACCAGTAAATATTGATTTCATAAATATATTCTTCTCTAAAAAATCCTTGCGCCCAATCTTCTACGTGCCAATTACTCTTAAACTGTTCTATTATCTTTGCTCTAGTATTGTTGTCTGGAATTTCATTTTCAGTTGTATCATTTGATATATTATCAAGAGTAGTAGTGCTAATCAACATATCTGAAACAGCGATAAAAAAGGTAACTGAGTATTAATTATATCATAGCTCAAGGTCATCCAATATAAATTAGAAAAAAATTGTATACTGTTAAGAGCCTTAGAGCATTACTAGTTTCCCCCGTTTCGGCTTCGTCAAAGAGCCATCTCATTTTCTAACAACAAACATAATGTTAGCAATTCACAAAGCAATGCCAAAAAATTTCTTAATTAATTTGAAATCACCAAAATGAATTTCAAAGCACAAATCTATATATATATATATATATATATATATATATATATATATATATATATATATATATATATATATATATATATAGATATATATATATATATATATATATATATATATATATATATATATATATATATATAAAAGAGAGAGAAATTATCGCCCGTGTAATTTTAAAATAAAAAAGAGAATTCTCAGCTATGCGGACAAAGATCGTTGATAAATATTACTCTCATTTTAAAAGGTGCAGAGAATTCCAAGACCATGAGAAAACTCCGGGTCCGAAAAATGATGACGGCTCTATTTCGTCCTAGTAAGGGGCTCATCAGGCCATTGCATTCGGTACAAACCATAGCATCTGTGTGTTATAGACAGATATCGCGGTTGAAAAATAGTAAATAAGACACAGTGGCGACATCGCGATGGCTCACTCAATAACACAAGAACAGTACAAACCAACAATGTTGTATAAAACCGCCATATTGTGGCGCGAAAGGTAAACTAAGAAAGGAATATCAAAACTCGACCCACAAAATGTGCTACTCTAAGGATAGAGGTCGCATTATACGGCATTAGCAACCAAACCAACTACGAATTCAGCAGTTTAAGTAAAATATCGCACCAACGATCTTTCTAAGAAAGCTGTTGCGTGTTTTCTAAGCCAACAAATAGAAAAAAAAAAGAAATTATCGTCCGTCTAATTTTAAAATAAAATAGGAACGCGAACAAAGACCGTTGATAAATATTAGTCTCATGTTAAAAAGTGCGGAGAACTCCAAGATCATGGAAAAACTCCGATGCCGGATAACGCGCCTTCTATCCTTGGAATAGCACCTTTCGTGTGTCGAGTTTTGATATTCCTTTTTTAATTTTCCGGCACACCACCACATGGCGGTTTTATACAACATTGTTGGTTTGTCTTGCTCTTGTGTCATTGAATGAGCCATCGAGATGTCGCCACAGTGTCTTATTTGCCGTGAAATCTGTTTATAGGACACAGATGCAAGATGATAGTTTATACCGAATGCAATAGCCTGATGAGTCCCATATTAGACCGAAAGAGCGCTATGGCCATTTTTCGGACCCGGAGTTTATTCACGATCTTTTATTTGAGATTAAAAAGAGAAGAAATCAGACACAGAAAGGTTAAATGAAGTATTTTAATGATTAATAATTGAGTAGTTTGGGTTTAGAATAGGATAAAATTAGATTTAAGTGTGTTTAAGATGTATTGTTTAATTCGTAGTATAAATAACCAGATAAAGTCTTAAGAAAAAGACAATAAAACCCAAAATTCTTGAATAAGTAAAATAATTGAGAATTGTTACATTCTTAAACAATATGACATATTTCTCCCTATAAAAACTAAAGTTAAATAAAAAAACTATGTAGAAAGTATTGTACTAGTTAGTGTGAGTGTTAATACAAACAAATATATATATATATATATATATATATATATATATATATATATATATATTTGAATGAATAAAAAGAGTGTGGATGTTTTTAAAAAACTAATAATAAAGTGTTACACATCGTCGTTGGTCCCAATAAAACAATCACTCATAAGGCACAGAAGTGCGTGTAGTGGAAAAATTAGTGTAAAATTCAGACAAAAATACTGTGTATAGTGATAAATGAACACTGATGTATGAAATATAAGAAGAATGTTTTAGTTTTAAGAGGTATTAAAGAAAGTATGTATGAATTAAAATCATATTTTATAAAAAAAACTATAGAATTTAATTAGTTTATAAGGTAAAGTTAAGATTATTATGAGCAATTTTGGTACTAATATATTAAGGAAATTTTGCTAAATAATAAAATAATAATATTAAAGCAACAATAAACATTTTGGAGTTTTTACGAACAAAATTTGATTAAAATTGTCATAAATTTCAAGGTACAAATTTTTATCAATTTTAATATATAAATAATGTGCCAAAGTGGCACACACACATAGATATCAAAAGTTAATTTTTTGTTATATTAAATTAGATAGAACTTAATTTAGTGTTATAATTTTCAAATTTTTAATTTTTTTTCACTGAAAATATAATTTATTTTCTCCTCATTTTTTCTAGGTGCGACGACTATGAAAGAAAGTCTGGAATTTCTATAGTATTCTATTCTATTATTTTTCGAAAATAGTATGGTATATTAAGTGTGTATTGCCTACCCGGAGATATTTGAACGAAATATTAAAAATAATTGAGTATTTCGACCAAGAACAATAAAATTTATCCGATAATGCAATTCGGCCATTAACAGAAGATAAATTTACCTGAAACTAGGTGATAAAAAGGTAGGCTCCTGTAGCTCTGGCCTTTGTATATGGGTGGCCGTAATTAAAGGGTTTTTGTAAATGGATATGATCATATGGTTGGTTTGGTAAAATTTTAAATTGTCCGTTTTGACACGTGGCTGCTTTAAACGGGTGGTCGTTAAAATGTTCTTCGCAACCGATACGACTTTAATCCAAAAAACCTAACCTGTTACGTAATTTTTGCCATTCTGTATTGGTAATAATGTGTTCTCATATTCATACAAATTGATCCTAACGATAGAGATTCTATAAAATTGAACTCAGACTGCTGGGAAGGAAAATGTATTTGCTCAAGCTCAATATAAAAAAATCGATCCTCACACAATCTGCGCTCTGTCTTTCGGACCGTTATCTTGTTGAAAAATTGGACGCAAATTGTATAATACAAGTAAATTACTTTGCAATATTTGGAAATATAGTCGACGATCAACTGTATTTTGAATAAAAACTAATTTTCCATCTTTAGCCGCCGCCATTGAATCCCAAATCATTGATCTGCCACCACAATTGCAACTAAATTTTCGGTTTTCATTTATCCGCTTTAAGCCAAATGTATCCTGTTCCAACACAATAAAATATTATATTTATTTTCATTGATACGGAGAACAGATTTCCAAAATTTAAAATCCTGATCAAGATGGATATTAGAAAATCTAACATTTTTTGCCTATTTTGGTTAGAAGTTAGCAACTTTCTTTTTGACGTTCTTCCGTAAAATCCCTAGGATCATAATGCTCTGCATATTGTTTGCAGATTTACACTTTATTAGCAACGTTTTTAATATCTGCTGCATGTTTCGGAGATTAAAATTTAATTTTTCCTATAATTGTGCGGACACCTCATTTATCTCATTTTCTTGGATGATCATTGCACCCTTTATTAAACACACTTTAGTTTTCATTATAATTTGTAGTTACTGCTTGCACTGTACTTCGAATTAAATTAGCAGTTTTCGCTATTTCTCTGTAATATTTCCGTTGATTTCACAATCTATGGCGACGGTATTTTCTATTCTAAATATGTATGACACTATAATCCAACGAGAATAAAGCTTAGGATCATACGTATAAGAAATATTTTGTTTGTACTCTTTTAGTAATAAATAGGGAGCCCAAAATTACTCATACATTTTATTCAACTATTTTTGTGAGGTAAATATTTTATTTAATGCAGATTTTTTGGAAATAAATTACAAAAAAAAATCTTCATAGTTATATACCATTTTACTGTTTTTATGTATTGGGTATATGCAGACTGCCCTTGATCCTTCATTTTTGCAGTTTGGTACTTGAGAGCGCCCCTGCATTGCATACGTCCCCCACCCCCCGTACCACGGAGTCTACAGGGTCGTATTTAGCCCGCGTCAAAATTCGTATAGGGGAGTGTTTGAGGGTGTAGATTATTGTACACTAAAAATTTATCTTTGAATTTGTTTGAGATTGGTACTGGAGGATTTCTGAGAGTGTAAATAACAAATTTAAAATTGTTTTAAAAAATTCAATATAGCAGATGCAATATGGCGGTTTAAAAATATGGTATTTCCAGATTATGTCCGAAATTGGTACTGGCCAGTTTGCGAGAGTTTGGATTAAAATAATATAAAATTTTATTTTTAATATGGAAGATTCAAATGGGTAATTTGATAATTTAAAATTATTCACATTTTTTCAAAATTATTAGAGGGTTTTCGGAATTTTAATTTCCGAATCGGAAATTATATTTTTTACAATATAAAATAGCAGGTACAATATGGGAAACTAAAAATTTAACATTTTTCCTATTTTGTCCAAAGTGATATTGAAGGTACTTAGGGTGTATATGACGGATCTTAAATTAATTTCTTCAAACTCAATATGCACGATAAAACTGACATATTTTAAGTTCTTTCAATATTTGTGTTTTTGGGTTTTTTTGGGGGGCCATCAGGAATCTAAAATTAATTTCTTAAATTTCAAGATAGCCGATTTACTAGAGAAGAATAAATATTTGTTTAGTAAAATTTCATTCAAAACTTGTATTGTGAAAATTCTCAGAATTACACAATTTTTTGTTGTCCAATTTAATATGGTTTATAGCTTTTGATTAAATTAGCACTTTATTGTGACCTTAGAAACTCAACTCAATTCAAAACTATAAATCGAAAAATTAACTTTTTATAAAAAAAATTGAACAGACTTCCAAAAAAGTGTTAAAAAGCGAAAAATAACAATATAAATTTTTATATAAAATTGAAATTTTTGAAGTCTGCACCACATTATTACTAAATGAAATAAATAACTACTAACACGAGATACATACAAGTTAAAGTAAGAACGCATTTACAAATAAAGTATTTCTCAATGTTTTTATGAGAAACACATTTTGTCAGATATTCATTTGGCGCCTACTTTACAAACTTCAATTTCATGTAAAAGTATATATTATTATTTTTCTCTTTTCAGCGCTTTTTTATAAATATGTTTTAAATTTTTTTTACAATTTTTAATAATTTATTCAAGGATTGTTTAAAAATATGTAACTTTAATAGAGATTTCACAATTCTTAGAAAATGTTATGTTGTAGATTTTGAATTCGATTAAGCATAATTTCAAGAATAATAAAGATTTAATCAGTAAATATATTATTGCGTACATTTTATAAATATATTTATGAAAAATAGCACTAACTACTTACCTGTATGATTATAAAGATGTCCAAGAATAACTTATACTTTACCTATACAGGTTTTCTTAGAAACTAAATCCTCTCAGTACATAAGAACTTCTTTTTATAGGGCAATTGAGTAGATTCAATTTTCAATATTAGTTGACCATATTTTCCCCTCGAGAATACTACATTATCAAAAAATGTGCATCCTTACGTAATCTTTCAATATCAATTTTGTTCATGCAGATCAAGGTATATAAGCGATATATTAGATTAAAATATTAAAAAGGATGGATGTTGTAATGAATATTTTTTAATATTTGTTTTAGTAATTTAATTTATTACTACATGTTGACAAATTGTGTTTATACTAAAAAACGTAGTTGAGATTAGAGTCAAATAGTTTTACAACGGAATTGTTTAAATGAGGTATTTTATTAAGTTTCTAAAAATGACTTTTTCTTACTAATATATATATATATATATATATATATATATATATATATATATATATATATATACTATATATATAATTTTCACTAACACGAAGGGAAGAAGAGACCAAAGCTGAGGAGAAAAGTGCCATAGATTGTACAGGATTTTTTTTATAATTTGCATCCTGCCTAGAGACTTTATTATAAGAGATGGAAAAAAACTTTAAATACGAAAGTTGTAGGATTTCTTCTATAGTATCTTACAGATTTTTTTACAAAAAACAATGACGCATCGAAAAGTTGAAAAACAAAAGTCATATAAATTTTTTAAATGAAACATCCTGTATATTCTCTGCTCGAATGAAAGTTCTTTTCCTCCTGATTTCAAAAATGTGTAATAAGTTCTTTAAATATTTAAGTTTAAATTATACTACGCAACAAATTTTAGTTTATTTGTTATGTCTTGTATGAAAAGTGCTTTTTTTGTTAAGTTTGGGGCCCTGAACACAAAAATAACAAAAGAATTAAAAACTTAACTGCAATTTTCAAGAACAAATACATTCTTGCTTTTACATTATTAATATATAGGGAAACATGACATCACGTATCTCTAAAACGTGAATTAATATTAAAAAGATGAGTTTAGTTTCGGTTTAGCACGCCAAAAATGGTAAGATTTAGTCGATTTTATTTTGGATATGTTGTGGTTGTTGTCCAATATTATTAATAAACTAATATAAAAAACGAGAAGGCTTGGAAAACAAATGTATTATTTTAATTTTCATTGAAAAGTTTTAATATAGTTTAAGATACTTATTATACTGACACATTATATTGACTAATACTCATTTTGACATGGGCTATTCGGAAGAAGAAAAAAATCAGATAATTTGTCATGATATTTCAGTCAATCTTGATACAAAATTTACACCAAACTGCAGTTTTATAAATTTATGGCTGTGCAGAATTTCACTGAAGAAAATATAATGCCGTTGAAATATTGTTTAGAAATGGTACGCCATATTGGACAAAATAAGAAGTTTCTAATTAAAACTATTTTCATATACGAAGCAACATTCACATCTGGGATGTTCAATAGAAAGAATAAACATTATTGGGCAACTGAAAACTCTCACAAAATACAGGTCGTAAAAATACGGGTCGGCAATCAATTCACGTTTGTTGTGGCATGTTAGCAAATAAGATTATTACGCCAATTATTTTAAATGGATATTTAAATGGTGAGCGCTATTTAAATTTAATTGAGAATAATTTAGAGGACCATTTAGAGAATATCCCAGTTCAGCAAGACAATAATCTGATTTGGCAACACAATGGCCACCGCCGCACAATGTGATGCCGATTACTGACAACCTTAACAACCGATATAACTTTAGGATAGGAAGACATGGCGTAATTAGGTGGCCGGCCATGAACCCAGATTTGAGTCCATTAGATCTTTTTTGTGGGGGGATTTAAAAAATAAAATTTATAATGAAAGACCCCAAAACATAGAAACGTTAAGGGAAAATATTGAACGCAGAGTAATATTACTTGACCTAGACCACAGAGATTATATTTCAAACTTTATTAATCATCAAATGAGAGAAAATCTTTTTAAATGTGTTAATAATCGTGAAGGATATGTTAAAAATGTATAGAGATTTTCCTAATTTATTTTTTGGTGCCCAATATCTTATTATACTGAAAAATATCTACTATTGATCTTATAACTATTTCTCCTGTTACGATAATTATTTTGAATACAAATTATCTGATGTTTTTCTTCTTCTGAATAACCCAACTTTAAATGTTTTATATCCTACTTTAAAAACGTGTAATAATCAATATAATAAGTATTCCAAATCATATGAAAACATCGCAATGCAAATTAAAATCAAGCATTTATTTTCTAACTCGTTTTTTTATATCAATTTGTTAATAATTCAAACTTAAATATTTAAATAACGGCTGTCCGAACACTAACTTATTATACATTTTTGAAGTTAGGAGGAAAAGAACTCTTATTCGAGCAGAGAATATACATATAAGGTGTTTCATTTAAAAAATTAAAATGTCTTTGTTTCTCAACTTTACGATACGTCACTGTTTTTTAAATGAATCTTAAAGGTAATATGAAAAAGTCCTACAACTTTCGTATTTAAAGTTTTTATCCATTTTTTATAATAAAGCCGCCAGGTATGGTGCCAAATATAAAAAAAAAACTGTACACCATTGATACTATAGTTGGTTTGTTCTAATCCAATATTTTCTTTCTGTTAATGTCAAATAAAAATCTATAAGTATATAGGTTAGCTTTTTAAAGAAGAAGAAAAACTAGAACTAGAAATTAGAATTAAGGGCTGTTTTCATTCATTCATTAACTAAAAAACATGAAAACTTTGATTTAAAATCTAAAATTTTGACACTTCCTAAATACAAAATTTTAATCTACAGGGTGTTCGGAAAAATTTGGTAAACTTCCCGAATATGAGAAGAACACAAGTTCATATAAACTTTTTTCTTATAGGCCTACTCTTCGAAGATATGGTCTCCCCAAAAGTTGCACTGGGATCAAGTTTTTTTACACATAATTACTGAACCATCAGGTATTTATCATTTTTTTTTTTTAATATGATGTATACTAAGTAAGACTCTTCAAATTAATATCCAAGAAAGTGTTGTGAATTACTCACAGCTGCAGGACCCGACTAGCTATAACTATCATGACCATTTTTTTTACGCCCTGTATGATAGGAACTTTGGACAACGTTTTTTACATACATTTAACTACTGACTAAAAATTAACTACTTCATTCATGTCGCTAATACTAACCGTTTTCGAAAAAACGTCATTTTATTTACATCATGTATTTGGCGTATTTCGATAAAAGACACATCTTTGCTCCTATCAAATGTTCAACCTTCAACCTTATGACAAAAAAAAAATTCGATCCAAAATTAGAGTTTACCTCTTTAGATAAAAACGTCTAATTCTGTGAATTATTGTTCGACCTAGGTTCGCAAAAATGTGCATTTTATTTTATCGGCACCAAATACAAAGTATTATTGTTGCAAACATTGCTAGGTGCGAAAGAAATAAATATCCTGCATTTTAGAATTTGTCAACTGTCACATCGCTGACATATAGATTCTTTACTTGAATATTACTTTATTGATTTTTGGATTTCATGGTGAAATTAATTGTGAAATAATTGGAAATATGGAATACACGTTTACTCACTATGCAGATATGCATCTGATTTATGGTCTTGCATTTTGCAATGCTTTGAAAGCCAGAAGGTTTTATCACTACAAATATCCTAATCGTAGTCTTCTAGATCAGAAAACATTTCAACGAGTTTACCAACGTCTAAAGAAGAATGGTTGGCGATTACATTTAATAAAGTAATATTATATTTCTTCAAAATTTTGGGAAATTTTTGAAAAAGAAGTACTAAAACTAACACTCTTTCAACGAGCACTCGAAAATCATCAGCGTAGTTTAATACGTCGAAAACAATAGTACAGGAAGTTCTTCCAGAACAGCTGTTATATCCATATCATTTGAAAAAAGTGCATGAACTCATTCCTGAATATTTTCTTCGTAGAATGCAGTTTGCAAACTGACTTTTGGATCAGTTTACCGAAAATAGTATCATAAATTTACACAACTCACATGTATGGGCTGATGAAAATCCTCATGAAACTATTATTTCGCATCATCAACATCAGTTCAAATCAAATCATGTATGGGCAGGAATCATTGATAATTTTTGATTGAATCATTCGTATTATCGGCACGACTGAAGGGAGAACTTTATTTGGATTTCTTCCATAACGCTTTTCACGATTTAGTAGAGCACTTACCACTTGAAACACGCCGGAATATGTACTATATGCACGATGGGGCACCACCTCATTTCAGCGTTGCTGTGCAGGAGCACCTGAATAACGTCTATCCAAACCATTAGATAGTTAGAGGAAGACCTATTGCCTGACCTCCTCGATCTCCCGACCTAATTCCATTGGGATACCTCAGAACCTTGGTATATTCCACTCCGGTGGATACTAGGGAGGAACTTCTACGGAGAATCACGTTTCATTGTAATCAAATAAGGAACAATGCTGAGTTAATGTGGAGAGTATACCAGTCCTCAATTGGTCGTTCCCACAAGTGTATCAGAGTTCACGAAACTTATGTTGAACCCTCTTACGAAGGTTTTACCTAAGCAGTTAGTATATCTTTTTATTAAAACTATGGTGAAAGGGGAAAATTCCTCTTTTTTATATTTAACTCGGTAGAAATTAGGGGACTAACAGTGTAAATAAAATAACGTTTTCTCGAAAACGGTTAGGATTAGCGACATGAATGTAGAGTACTTCATTTTTAGCCAATAGTTAAAGGTATGTAAAAAACGTTGTCCAAAGTTCTTATAACATAGAGCGTAAATGGAGTCATAAGTGTAACAGCTAGTCCTTGGATAGTAATTTGAACCTGGTATACATCATGTTAACAAAAAATTGAAATATACTTGGTGGTTCATTAATTATGTGTAAAAAATTTGATTCCATTGCAACTCTTTGGGAGCCCATATCTCCGAAGAGGAGAAAAAAACGAAAAAAGTTTATATAAAATTTTAATATTTCTTTCACGTGTTTTTTTCATATCCGGGAAATTTCCCATATTTTTCCGGACACCCTATATATTTAAGCTCCATCTTGATGATCTTTATATTCTTTCCATCTATTTGTGTTGTGTACCAAATCAAACTATTTGTTACCAATTATTAACTTAATATCATCTAGCAATCTTCTCGATGCTTTTGTTTTTGTTTATATTTCCTACCAAATATCTTTTGCCTTTGCTATCTTTCTAACCCATTACCATTTTAGTTTTACCTCTATCTATTTATTATCCGAAAGGGACCAAAGCCAATGCAAAGCGCGTTGGTATTTCAACAGATTCATTATTTTTTCCAAGCTTGATTTTCGTTCCTTATTTATATGTTCTGATTGTCATAAACTAGAATTTTGTTTTTGGAAATGATCATTTTAAGGTCGATTTTATGAAAAACCGCAAACTACAGGTACCGTCCATTTAATTTCCTTAGTTCTCCTGGTCTATAACTCTAAATCAAATTACGCCAGTGTCACTACAGCCTGTAGTGTGTAAAAGTGTCTAATATTCGTGAAGCATTTTTATCTCGTTAAATCAAACTGTTGAACCAGGTGTATTTTTTTTACAACTGAATTTAAGATCATGAAAGAAGATAACAAAACTAATAGTCGTCACTTTTTATCAACATGCCTTGAATATATTTTATGTTGTTTAACTTTTTATGTGACATCATTTTAACTGACACTTATTCGAACTACGCAATCTATGATGACAACCACTGAAAATGAAAAAGTAGTTTACTTGGCATTGAACTAATTAAAAAAAAACACTTCGACTCCTCATTTTTGAAGGGCATCTATCATAATTGCACATTATTTTTAAGACCAGTAAAGAAATAGCAGTTATTCTCCATGAATTTCAGTATCCTTTAGATGTGTTTAAATCACTTCATGATTTATCATTAGAATTGTACCAAATCAAGAGCAAAATTTACAAAGATCTATTACCGTTTTAAAAGTAGTTCTAGTAATAATAGGTAAGATATTACACCTGCCGATTTGATATAGTCACAATACTAAATAAAAACATATATCCCTGGTGACAGGTCTAAGTGGTTCTAGTTTATATAACTTTTCTCAGTTGGCATCAGGTTGATGAAAACTTCAGGACTGGACTTTATATAAATTATTCCACTTAAAGATATAAGTAGGTAGAGTAAAAAATTAAAATATAGGAAAAAAACAGCTTTTTTGTTTTTATTTGCTGAGAAAATTATTTACGAGTTCAAAATCCGACAATAAAAAAAATAACTCCAGTTTAGGCTAATGCGACACATATCAATAATTTATTGATTTATGAAAAATTTTAACTCCCTATAGCATATGATCGATATCATTTTCATGGCATTTGTCTCTCAAGTCAACGAGTTCTCTCAGTACTTTGAGTATACCAGCATTGAATAAGAAGAATATTCTAATTGTCTATATAAACACAAAAAAGTTGAAAATTTTTAAAAGTACAGACTCTCTTTATCACCTTTGAGTGTATTTGACAAAATTCACAAAGAATAACTGTTCTTACTGGTCTTAAGGATTAAAACACGACCAAAGCCTTTGAGTTTCAGACTCATTATCTTGAAGAGAATAAAGCCATTTTCGGCATTAAAATAGTTAAAATTGTATTGCTCAATTTTAGAACTATAATTAAAAGCCATTATTGTGAGAATGGAAACAATCAAAAAGTAGCATATTATCATAAAATAAAAAAACTTTTTGCTAAACTGAAACAAATGCTGTTTGGTCAGTACTAAAAAGGGGTACAGGACTGCCAAATTCACTTTGAGCAAACAATTTGACAATGATTCTTTGAGGTAATGGCATTATTTTTTTTTATTGTAGGTGTTGCATTATATGTGTTTACATAACGCCTACATACGTTTATTTACAGTCAGAACGACCATTCTGGATAAGTTACACGTAATGAGACTTCCAAATGTCAGACCTGTACTCTCTAAAGACCCAAATTTTAAAAAAATTGTCACTTGTGTTACGGTTTATATCATGAATGTAACTACCGAATGCAGAATATACACTTCTCTTTCAATACACACAGGTTGGATTTGTAAAACAAAAATCACTCTGCTCTTCCCCATATACACAATAATGTCACGAGCGTTCTCTCCTAATACCACACAGCCAGTGACGTAACTAACGTCCCCACCGTGTCCAAGGGCGTTCTCAAGTCCTTTGATGAAAATTAATAAATACGAAAAATCAAGACGGGTACAAAATAGTAGGGCTCATTTAAAAAAAGAACCCGCTCTCGTTTAGTCCCCAAATGTCCCAACCTCGTTTTTTCTTGCTATCTACTAGTGCGCGGCTATGCACGTTTTGACGATTAGGCGACCAACAAAGAAATATTTTGAGGTTATAGCCTAGTCTATTCTTAAGCATGAGCTGCGCTACTTGGTCATTACCCAATTATCTTCCATCCAGTGATTAATTAGAGCTAAAACAACCCTTCAAGATAAGTTACATAATCTCTGGTTTGGGGCTATTCGTTAAGCTTTAGGAAAATGGAGTATGCACCCCCAAAGCCCAAATTCACAACTTTTTAACTTTATAACCTTTCGTCACATGTATAACTGACATTCACAACAAGAAAATATTTTATATATTCAGTATTTGAACTGCCGAAAGCAGAGTTAACCACCCCTAACTTTGTCTTTCAATACACAAGTGCCTGATTTATAGGGCAAAACATTACCCCTCTCTTTTTAAAGTACACAATTGGGCACAAACTTTTCCTTATGCACAATAGGACTCAGTCTACAACGAGCATTCCCCCTTACACCTTACATTTAGCCCGAAGTTCCACTTTCGTCCCCAAATGTCCCACTAAGTTTTTCTTTTTGATTTTTCGTAAGAGCACACACAGGTTTATGTTGTCACTTCAACGATGGAAATTAAACTCTTTTGAGATTATGGATCAACAGTTCTGGTAACAAAAAGAAATGCTACTAAAATTTGAGACGTTATCAAATAGGAATAACTAAACTTTTTAAGATCAGTAGTGCAGAGAGCTAAATTGATCATGAGTTTAAATATTGATTATACATGGACTATTAATTTTATATAAGTGTTAATCTTTTCGTGAACAGATTTTTTCAATCATGTTTTAAAATGTCGTAATAATTTCAGAATTTCTTACAAAAAATTAGCTGTCAACAACAAGATACCAAGAAACAAAACAAAATGGTTGTTATTAAGTAGACATTTAACTGTTACATAATGCTACACTGTGTAACTAATATAATAAAATTAATTCATACTTTAAAATATATAAACTTACGAATATTGATATATTCCTGATAAAATGGCGAAAATTTCTAAAATATCAGCACTTTAAAATAATCAACAGGAAAAAATGCGAGTCGACATTTTTGAATCAAGAAGGAAACATTATATTGCTGACATACGAATACTTCTCCTGAACATTTTATTTTTGCAAATGTATACACATGCTTAATGGTATATAGAATATTCATTAAAAAAAAAGGAAATTTGTGACTTTGTACAGACAAGTAATGATCTTTTTTTATATTAAAAGTATTACTAACAACATTTTATATTTACAATACAAAGCTAGGCTAACTACCAGAAATTAACAAGCTATTTATAATGCAAGTAATTAATCTCTGTAACTAAGCTATATTTATTTCTTACTAAGCCATAAGCTACTTATTTGTAAGCTACTTTTACTTACCTATTTATTTATCGTAACAATTGGTGTCAGCAGTGAGGATTATCACCGGATTTCCAGAATATTCTATTTGAATTCTAAAACAGTGTTTAGAATCGACTTTTCAACAATATTTCCATGGTAAATACTAGATAACAAACAGCCAAAATGGATCAAATAAATAGAACTATGGCTCATTTTATAGAACTTATAGAAGGCGACTGCCTCAAACAAAATGAGGAAGAAGTATGTCACCAAAAAGACAAACAAGAAAAAGGAGAAGAAGAATGTCGTCAAAAACAAGACAACATTGCCAAAAAGAGAAACAGTAAGAAAACAAATAGCAGGAAAAAGAACGTCGCCTTAAAGGCAAACGAAAAAAAGGAAATGTTGCCAAACAGGAGAACGTCGTCAAAAAGAAAATAGGAGGAGAAAAAACGCCGTCAAGAAAGTTAAGATAAAATTTGTAAACGGATACAAGAGATCATTGAAGAAGAATAGCAAAAAATTGATCAAATTAGAATGGAACAAATGCAAAAGAGACAGGCGAAGTGCTACAAGACATTGGAGAATGCGACAAGATCGTAGACGAAGTAGCATAAAAAGTACGCCAAGAAGTAAATTGTATTGAATCAATTGTGCGGCCAGACATAAGACAAGTGCGACAAGAGGTGAAAGAAATTGTCAACGGGATAGAATCAAAAGTAGATATTATAGATTCTACAATGAAAGAACGTCAGAGAGAAGTTAATAAAAAAAAGAAACATAGACTTTCTGATAAAGTTATAATCACCAGACAGAACATCAAACACCCAACGTATGACACTTCAATATTTTGAATTATGTACAAAGGCCGCCGGTGCAAATAACTGAAACTACGAAAGGATGGCTACTGCATTAGAGATTGCACTTCGCGGATCAGCACTATATTTATTGCAAACCATTTCTATACCCCAACTAAAAGACTTGAAATCTTTAGGGATGCATTAGAAACGAGATTTGTAGATCAATATAAGCGCCGGTTATACCAGTCACAACTCAAGTCAAGACAATGGAGAAAGTTTGCAAGAATATGAAACAGATGTCCGGCGCGTTGTTCATCTAGCTTACCCGGCAGCTCAAGAAGAGCTTACTATCCAGTATTTTGTTATTGGAATCAAAAATCAAGAAATATAGATTATGTTGCTTATAAGCAATTTTATTTATTGTAGTGAAGATTTGGCTGGGGCTCTGGAAATAAAAGGAGCCTATAGTGTGTCAATGCCAAAAATAAGAGCCGTTACCGTAGAAGAAAACAAGGATTCATCAAACCAAACAATGGAAACAATGTTATCTGAAATCTTTGAAAACTAAACATAAGAAGTAATAGTTCACCTTAGAGCAGAAACCAGAGAGAGTGCTACAGATGTGGATGAACAGAGCACATGAAAAGAAACTATCGCGTGCAATTAAGGTCTCGTTCACTATCTAAAGATCACACAAAAGAATATCAGGAAAAACTACAACAGTAGAATTTTAAAATCGAACGTAGAATAAGTAATACTTCAACTTATAGCAGAAACCAGATAGAGTGCTATAGATTTAGACGAACTGGGCACATGTCAGACTGTCAGACTATTTATTTTCTGCAAATATAACTCTGGTTGTCTCTCCACATGTGTTTCGACCACCTAATAGTCTTATCAGTGTAGCTTTAGAGAACCAAGAGCAACATTCATAGGATGCAATAATCTATATAAAATCTATATAGAATCTAAATTCCAAGATATATGGGCGTAGAGTTGAGGGTCTGTATACTGCGACCTGGTAGATCTATTTTCCCCCCAACTACTACCCAGTCGTAAAAGTTACCTTATCGGCTAGAGCAGGTCCTCCAGTGCTATTGCTCTCAGGAATCTCGGGATGATGGACGGCTTCAAGGTGGGTAGCTCCCCTTCTTCGATTTGGTGTGCTCCCAAGAACCACAATCTAAGGTTTTTTAGAGCGCTGCACTCTGCAAGGATATGAATAGAGGTTTCGTCCTCCTCCTCACAGAATCTGCACTTTTCTCTTTCTTCCAGTTGGAGTTTCTTAAGGTGTCCCTTCAGGTGGCAATGCCCCGTCAGGACCCCTGTTAGAACTCTGAGTTGGTTTTTACTCAAACTTATGCATTCTTTGAATCACTTCTGGTCGTAGTTTTCCAGAAGTATCTTGGTTTGTCTCAATCCTTGCAGCTCCATCCAATAATTGGATCTTTTACTTTCTTCTTCAATCTTTAGTTCTTTCAGCATTACGCTGCTACGGATTCCACAGAAAGGCTCTAGCCCCAGAAATGCTATCTCAGCTCCTTTCCTCGCGAGCCTATCTTCCGAGACATGCCGGCAGGATATCAAACCTGCAGATATTTTAGATGTCAGATTGTAAGATGTCAACATTCAAACGACATTTATACATACGCCGGAGTAGTGAGAAACTTAAAAATTGTAATTTCAGTAACAAATAATGGAATCTTTACTCTCGTAGAATTAGTTTAACAAACAAGTTAACGTTTTTCTCCTTCAGACAGTTAAATGACAAAATATACAGACAGTTTATTTCCTGCAAATACAATTCTCCTGTCTTTCCATAAGCATTTTCACCCCTTAATGGTATCATCAGTGAAACTGTAATGCACCAAGCAGCATGTATAGGAAACAACTGTCAATGGAAAATCTAATTTCAGAGATTTGTCGGCAGGATATTAAACCTGCAGATATGTTCGATGTCAAGCTGTAAGAATATCAACAGTCAACCCACATCTATACATACACAGAAGTAGTGAGAAACTTTAACTGCCGTTTTTTAAACAATGTTTGAAACTGGTTAAAACGTGATTTTTGTTGTTTTTTTTGCTTCTAAAATGGAAACTAATGAAGCAATCATATCATAGAAAATTAAAAAACCTCTAAAATAAGCTTTAAATAGGTAAATAGGTTCAATTTTAATCGCGAAAAAGATTCCTAGCACCTCTAAATTTCAAGTGTAACATAGAACCTTGCTAATTCATAGTTAATAACATGTAGATTACGTCTATTCATACCATGGTGCTGAAATTCATTAAAAAAGTGTAAAATCTAGTTAAACATAATCATGATCTGCGATTTCCATGAGGGCACCAGAAAGAAGCCGAGTGAAGGGGATAATATACCAGCAGCAAGGAAGTTGTATCCCCCATGGATAAACCACTGACCTCTACTACGGACCCCTACTCTTGTCAGCTGCTAAAACCAAAAAATGGCAAACCATGGGCGAAAAAATGCGTTTCTGCACATCGGGCGCCAGTCATATTTTGGAACGTTGATCAGATAGGGGCATGTGCAGAAGCGACTTCCTATTATCGATCGGTTGTTTCGTAGCGCCATCCGTAAACAGCACAGTATCGGCTCAACGCCATTTTTGTGTTTATTTTTGCTTTGTGAGTTGCGTGCGATTTAAACGGATTTATAGCGTTTTAACTGATTTATTTTATTTGTTTTTGTGTTTTTATTTAATATAATGGAATGTGTACATATTTTATTTGTTTTATTTTCCTTTTTCTCTATAGGGTAAAAAATACTGTTGCTTTTATAACATTAAATTTCCAAAACATGTAGTATGATATATTTTTAGCACTTTCCAAATGATTACCAAAAGATAAAGTGAACTTTTAAGCAATCAATTCTTTTAAAATAATCTGAAAATTCGCACCAAACCATAGAATAGTTTATTCTATCATAAGAAAAAAGTACATTCATCAATATGTCAAGAAAAGGTACAATTTCTCCATCTATTACATTACTTACATAAATAAAAACATACATTCTCAAAATGAAGTTGGAATATTTTAAAACATACATATATAACTTACAATAATTATAATGCATTATTATTTTGTTATATACATAAAATATTTCAGTACAAGGTTTATATTCTTGCATAACTTCATCCACCTTATATTTAACCGATGTTTCCAACCAGTTCAAATGTTTTTTTTGTTCTGCTGCCATTCTATGATTTATTATTTTGTATGTCTGAAGATTGAGGACATGGCTTTAAAAAGCGTTGTTCATTATTAATACTGGTTTTGGAAGTAAATTCAGATTAGTTATGTCCATACTCATTTTATGAAATTGTCATGATTCATGTGGTCATGGCAATCCCCACTTTGAAATCGTCAAATTAAAAATTCATTAATATGTTAACAAAATATTACGAAATAAGTTAGACAAATGTGAATTTCTTTTGTTGGTATATTTTTTTTATTCACCCCTAGCAATGACCTTGTTCACTTATTTTATTTGAAATAACATTTTCATCATTTTGTCGAAAAAATTAATACGATAAGAAAATATATGCTCCGTTCACCATTACGGCAGAAAAATATTATTATATAAAATTATTTTTAAATCCTGCGTATCCGTTGACAAACCCATTCCGTATCAATATTTTCTTAAAAAATGAAAAAAAAAAAGATAAGGAAAAGAAGGTCATTATTTTTTAATAATTAGAGAATAAATTGCCGAACCTTAAAAATGTTAATTATTCACTCCCACCCTACAACAAGAAAGTTAACGCACACAGACGGAAACAATAGATTAAAGAAATAGTAAGATACAGTTTCTTCACAATTTTAATTTCACAGTATAAGAAATGACTAAACTAACTCCCATCGGTAGACACAGGCCGGATTATTCCTTTCTGCTTCAGATATCATTTGTGCCCATATAATGTGACTCCCAGAACAAGAAAGTTACATGACACCGACTTTTTTACTAAAGATTATAACCATGGTTGCAACTTTGATAACTTGCTTGATTTAGACACCATTTATGACTAATTGAACTAACTAAATAGATTTTCGAAGTTCGGTCCTGTCGATGGTCACCTGATCATTTTGTAGTGCGCATGCCGACATCTGATCTACGATGTTTACATTTTATTGTCGTAAATTTGCCGTTTTTGGGATTAAACTTTGCGGATCTATAAATATTTTATCTATGGGATAAACCGATAAACATGTTACATTATTCAGATAATGCAATTAGGCTCACTCAATAACCACACGCACGGCCTCTGGTTGTGACAATATGCTAATTCTACGGGGAAATTCGTAGGTTCTAGTGCCATAAATTGTTTTTTTATAGTTGGAATCTTCACAGTCTATACATATTAGAACATACTACGGATATTGGATCCAAATTAGGGTAGGTGTAACCAAAGATTATTATAGCTGACGCTAATTATAATCTTTGGTGTAACTTATTCCCCAGTGTTACAGGAATAATAGCTAACTAGCAAACTGGATAAAAGTACTATATATTAGAAATAAGCAATCACCTTTGACTACACTATTTATAACACAATTTCTCATTGAATCGATGAATATAGAATAAACACCGAACAAGCTACAAATAAATGTCAACACGGAACCTACGTAGCTATTTATAGAATAATAGAAATATACTTACTGAATTAGCCAACAATCAAAATATTAGGGTAGGTTCAAAGCGTCTAGTCAGAACCAGGATTTTATTACTTCTGCTTGAAATTCAATTTCCTAGTTTGATTTTCTCTGACGTATAATTAAAGCTACGTGTAAATAGTTCCCATTTTAATCGTTTTAATTAATTAAAGTTAAAACTACTGTAACTGATGGATATCTGATTATAAAATTAGCTTTATACACATGTAATATCTATAGCGTGCTTATCTTTTTTTAATTGTTTATATTACAAATAATACATTTTTCTAATTTTTCAAGTTTAAAACTAACACAGACCCATAGAACAGCAGCAGGTAAATTATAAATATTATTCTTCTAGAATATTGATTCTTAAAATAGTCCGTATGGATCTCCATGGGTCGATTGCCATTGCAAAGGGTCCATATCAATGGGAAAAAATTTTTAGGAAGCATGAGATGTAAATGAAGGTCCACGAGAATGGATTCTATTTCGGAAAATAACACTACGCAACGAATTTTAGCTTATTTGTTGTATCTTATATGAAAAATGCATGCAAAAGGTTTAATTCTGATTAGGTTATTTTGTGTGGTTGGCAGTAAAACGTTCTGGGTGTGAAATCAGGATCTCTTAATGATGGCTATCTTCTTCTTGAGAAAACGTTGTATCGTTGTGATCTGATTCGTAAGTGAGGTATGATGCAGAAATAGTAATCATTAATATTATTTGAAGACTCTGTCCAGATCATTGGGACAGCAAACCGCATAGAGCGTTTTTTACTATTTATTCAGTTTCTTAGACTTGAAGCGCATGCGTTACAGCAGCGCACACTGTTTTCTGGATTCCCAATATTGCACCCGAAATAAAGCTGATATGCTTTTTTTTATCAATGGAGTAATAGACGCAAAAGCACCTCACCACAAACATAATAGAAGTGATCTGGATGATTTACACATTTTCGAGACATCTTTCAATCTCAACTATTCGATTCGACTCACTAACTTCGACTGACTAACCCCTTCGCTTTATAGCTGCTTACGAGTATATACTCAAATACGGCTCCTACATTTTTAGAGAATATTCGAGAATTTTCTATTCAATTCCATAATATTCGCAATAGTGGTATTTGTAATTTGTTTGTATACCGGGGCTGTTCAGTACAAAGCAGACATGAAAGTCGATTTGCATGGGTTTAAATGGCTATCTCCCTTATTTTAAACCCTGGGGTATTGGAACTTCGTATAGGGGGGTTATTCCTAGAGATCTCTCATGCGGCATTGCCAAGTTGTGTAAAATTTTCTTAACTTCGAGAAAACGTGTATTTGGCAACTTCGCACCGGTCTATTATTATAACAATACAAATGTACCACATGCATTATTGCGGTTACATTGTTAATATACACGGAGACATGAGATTACGCATCTCTAAAACATGAACCAATATTATTTAGTCGATTTTCAGTGTAATCACTAAAATTTAAGCGTTCCATAAATGTCGTAACACCTAACAAAGATAATACTTAGAATAAACAAAGAAATTACCTACTAATACATTTGATAAACTTGAACCAGACATGCAAGAAAGGTGGCGCAGACTCGCACAAATTTTATTCGTCTATTGAGAGATAAGTAAGATTCTTGTTTAATTCCTCCAATAGCCCGATTACTAATTATGACTTGAGGTAATGTAGGTTCGATATTCTAGTCAACGGTTTACACCCATATAAACTGTTTAAATTGTTTTGTTACTTTTTCTTTTTAGTTATCGGTATTATATTTATTATGTATTTTCTTCTTTTTTTCTGTCTGAATCTTTATAGACAAGGTTCATTGGTACATGTAACGCCTAGCCCGTCTTTTATCTCTTTTTCATATAGTTTTTTTAACATTCCTAGGGGCTAGCGCAGCTGCAGATTTAAAAGGAGAGTGGGAGCAGGTTCTAGAGTACTTACTACTGCTTTAAATTTTTTTACAACTGTTTTCTTACCATTAAAACACTGATGGTCTTTTAGATTAATATTTATTAAAATTAAATATGAGCGGCATTAGTTTACAAACAGAAATCATTCTATTTTATCTTTAACAAAATTAAATTAGATAAAACGCTCATTTTACTACTAGTTACTATAGTTTATAGTCCTGATTCCTCTTACCCACACGTAGCAGTTGCGCAGGGGGAACTAAAAGTTTGATTTAATCCATTCTAAAACTCCACATAAACTGTCTACTGGATCACAAAACACACCTAAAATTTTACTGTGAGAATTGTGTTTAAAACTGTTTTTAATACATTTTTCACCGTACTGCGAATATCTTCTTTGAACTACTTCTTAACTATTACGTTTTAACTCTCTCGTTCTTAACTCACGAATTCAACTAACTGTTCATAATTTTGGTTCTTAACTAACTTCCCATAGCGAGATGGCTCCTATTTAAATAACATTTGGCAAAAATCTGGATTTTTCGATTCTACTTGTTTTTGCACAAAAAACTCGCGTGATCGAGATTCTGTGTGTTCAGATTGTTGGTTCTTCACCAAAATCTCGTGAATTCGACGTCAGCAGACCTACATTCTTTTCTTAGCCTACTTTTGCAAAAAAAAGTTACATGCTCGAGAGACGACGTGTTGAAATTGTTGGTTCTTTACCAAAATCGCGTGATTCCGACGTCAGTAATCCTTTCTTGGCCTACTTATTTTTCAGCGTTCCAGAATTCCATCACATATCGTGTGGTTTAGATTCAGATTTTATATTTTTTCAAATTTAGTAAAGAAATGAAGCAATAAGTGCGCGACTCTGATAAAATTTTAAAGGCTATAACATAGAAAAGTTTGGTCTTAGGTAAAGAAAAATAATTTGATTTTACTAGTTTTAGTTTAATAATTTTTTTTTTGTTTTTCTTTTGTTGGATTTTAAAATGTAAATACTTCTACTATTTTTGAAGATTTCCGGTTTATTTATGTATTTATTTATTTTAAAATAAAATTGATTTTTAATCCGACTTTTCCTTTTACAAACTTAGATAAATTTGGCTTTTGATATTTTTAAAATTTTTAATTTTATAACTTCTTTGAAAAATAAAATTTGCCCCGGGACATCACAATACATGATACCTCCCTAGATAACTATAAAAGACCAACGACCGCCATAAATATTAAATTAAGATATCACGTGGGGAACGTCTATATAACTTCATTTTTGTTTACAGATAACTGCTGCTAAAGATGGCCGAGTCTAAAATACACGTGGGCAGTATAGCGTTGATTATTTGAAGCTAATTCCCTAATTGCCGAACAAACACCTGCCTATGTGGCTTATAAACAATAATGTGTTGAACAATGACGCTAGCTAAGGAACCATCGAAGTTGGAGGCTCATCTGTGAAGGTGTCATCCTGATAAAACAGGTAAAGATTTGAAATACGTTCAAATAGTGAAATAAAAACATCAGATTAGATCCACGATACACATTATGTTCACTTCAACATAAAAAAAAACTCACTCTACTTCTTAGAAAAATCAAGTCGCATCATATCGGAGAAGAAGTATTGAAGAGGTTACTGTTCTGTACAAACAGTCCAATTCCCTAATTATCGGACAAACACCTGCCTATGTGCCTTGTATGCAATAGAGTTTTGAGCAACGACGCTATGAAACCATCAAAGTTGGAAGTTCATCTGAGTAGGTTTCATCCTGATAAAATGGGTAAAGATTTGAAATACTTTCAAATATTGAAATAAAAACATCAGATTAGATCTACGGTGCACATTATGTTCACTTCAACGTCAAGAAGAAACGATGATGGTTTGCGGGTATCTTACAATATCATTTTACTTCTTAGCACTATCAAGAAAGTCGCATTATATCGGAGAAGAGCTATTGACAAGGTTACTATTCTATACAAACAGTCCAAAGACATTTTAATAAAATGAGGCATGATGTAAAAAGATTTTTGCGTAATTATCTGCAAACGACCCAGTTCTCCATAAATTTTACTGGGTAATGAGGCACTATTAGTGGCATTTGTTCATTTTGTGATTTAAGAGATTATTTCATGGAAAAAGCGATTCCGTTATCAAATATAATACTAACAGCAAAGGATGAAGTACCTATCATGGTTGGGCATTACCGTGGTTTCATAAATAATTTTAAATGATAGATACCTAGAGTGTTTGCAATTCACTACGTCGACAACATTTAGTTCCTAAAAATATAAGTGACAGATTGCATCAATCGCATAAACGATGCTAACAAAATTCGAAGTAACGCGTTGAATTCTAGGTAATTTTCGCAGTTGTATGAAGAAAGCGACGAGAACTGTAATGAATTATTCCTTCGTACTAAAGTACGCTGGATGTCGAAATAGGCGCAGACAGAGGATTAGGCTGAGGGGGGGGGGCGAGACAATTTCTGTTTGATTTTAATTATCTTTCAGAAAATTTGTTCTAAAAAAATAATGCTCTTTGATTTTGCTTCACTTGTCTCTTTTGTATCCGCACCTGTGTCGAAAGACTTATGTTTGACAAGATTTTTTTCAGATTTAGAGACTGTTTTAGTGTTTCTGGATACTAAAGATCTCATTTTAAAGGAAAACTTAATCAAAGAAAACCATAAATTGCTTATTTAACAGAATTATCAACATTAACTTGCAAATGCAATGTAAATTCAATAAAAACGAAGTCCATCATCAAACAAAACAATGTCACATACGTTCAACATTTAAATGCTCTGTACACAGCCTCTAAAAGCAGATTTTAAGATATTTTAATTACAGTGGGTAATTAACCCATATAATGACATTTATGAATCGAACGTCATATTATAAGAATAACTTATCAGAATAATTTCTAATGAAGAATTTAAGGTGCAGTTTGGAGATGAATATCAACAATTTTGACTTGAGAGAGACATACTCTGTTACTTACCTTGCATTATGGGCGATCGTAAGAAACGTTTTGATAGTTTTTTCATCTTCAAACCTCGTGGAAAGGGGTTTTAATGCAGTTGCCAATCTTCATACAAAAAAAAAAGATTGGAAATCACTACCGAGGAGATTTAAGATTAGAATTGACTAATTTGAATCAAAATATTGAAAATTTGCCATTACAGCATAAGCCTTATCCTTCCTATTAAAACTATTTTATAACTATCGCTAAAGTTTATAGCTGGTCTGGAATGATACGCCGATGGCGATAGTTAGGAACACTTCTTTGCTTTTATACTAAGAACTGATTTTCTTTATGTATTTAATGTATGCAACAATTTTACAAGATTTGATTTTGTGTCATTGTGATGATTAAAGGTGTGAGCTGTAACTCAAAAATGTTTTTTATTTTAATATTTTCCACTCTACAATAAACCCTATTAAATTGCGTAGTTCTGTATGAAGCCTTTAGCCTGGTGATAAGGTGCACAACGGGGCGACTCACGTTGTGCGTTTGATCACCAGACTGAGGTTTCAGCTGTCAAAATTCCATTTAATTTAATAAAATTATAAAAATTCAATATTATGAAGAAAAGGGAAAGAAGTCATGGAAAACAAAAAAAATGGTTCATTGCTATTAGAGTTTGGTATTAAAATACTTAAGGCTAACTGATATCATCTGTTGTCAGATAAAAGTCAAATGGGCACAGCTATTGAATTTGAAACTATTTTTTTGCAACTATTTACCTTTCACTTCTTTCACAATGATTTTGAATTTCCTGACGATATGGTGAATGTAATGTTAATACATGATTTAAATTTGTTAGAAAGTTTTCTTATAAAACCTTTTAGGTAATATCAAAGATTATAATAGTCTTTGGTAATATTTAACGAGAAAACTATATCTGTATTATGTGAGACATAGTAGTTCTTTGATTGTTGCAAAATCATATTTCTGACATTTTCTTGTATAAAACCTATTTTATTGCAAAATGTTTTTTGTTTACCAGTAACTTTCCAGATTCCAATTTTTGCTAAAAGAAACAAATAAACATTTACCTTACACCCGAAATCACTAACATGGTGTAACCTTAAAACTGTTCTAAATTGCCAGCAGAGTGTTTAAGCTGACAAGTGCAACACTAAGTGAAGCAAGTTTCAAACCCTAAAAACACAAGCATAAAAAAATATTGTTATTACGGAACCGGCAAAAATGAAACATCTTATTTATTTTCGGGATTTAACTATTTCTCATATATATTTTAAAGCTTTATTGCTAGGTTATTATTTTTAATATCTCTATATAGGCGTATATTTGTTGACATATGTAATATAAATTATGACAATATCATAAGCAAAACATAACTAGCCTATTTGAAGATTTAAATTTCATGATAACTAGATCGGGTTTAAGCCTTAAACCTTCTTAGTAAATCTAGTCAATATTTTTTTGAATAAATATAAAAATTAATTGCCAACTAATATTATACATATTTCTATATTCCTAAAAAACAAAAAAAAACAGTTGATAGCAGATACAGAATTAATTATTTATTTAGAGTGATTTGTGATTATCAGTATGTGTTATTATCCAATAATTTAATCTTAAATAAATAATAGTACATTTAATATTAAAATGACATTTTTTTTTTATACTTGATGATCCTAAATTCTTGACGAGTTGGTGAAGGAAATTAAATCGAAGATCTCGTAAAGTAGGAATTCTGGAGTCAATTTTAACACTAAATTTATAAAAAAAAAATCAAACCACTCAATTTTTTTTGATATTTTTCCATGATCAGAATATTTGAATTATAATTTTCAGTGCAAAATCAGGAAAGTTCCGAGCGAGCATGCCGGAGAAAAACTTTAACCTACCCACATTTGTACGTAAATACTTGATAGATGAAATTTTAATGGGTTTAAAAAAGGTACATTTCAAACATAGTTTAGCTTATACAGAGTGTCTCAAAAAAGCGTGACAAATAACATTACGCAAAAAATTTTAGTTTATTTTTTGTATCCTGAACAAAAATTGCATTTTTTGTTAATTTTTGGGCGCTAAACACAAAAATTACAATAAAAACTTAGTTGCAATTTTCAAGAAAAATTTTTTTTTATTTCATTTTTAACAAAATTATAAAAAATTCATACTTTTAGACATGTAGAGACACTAAATATCCTCTCTTTTTGCTTTTCTTTTGTGAATTGTTTCTGGAGCATCTCTAACAAGAATCCAATAGTAGTCGGCAAGCATGGAAGTATTCCACTTTCTCTAGTACGTTTTCTCCATTGTTGATATATCCTGATGGAAGCGTTCGCAGTGCTCATCACTTACAGTTCCACAGTTGTCAGGAAAAAAGTTCAGATGTAAGGGTAGGAAATGGATTTGTAGAGACATATGGCAACCCATTTTTTAATACGATGACAGCATATTTTCAACAAGAGTAAAGTTATTGTCAGCTTTTTTTATTTCCTAAGAAATTAGTGATCACAAGACGAAAATCGTTCAAAATATTTTTTCAATATCTGATAGAGTGCTATCAAAATGTTTGGCTTTCAGAATATTTCGAATCTCTGGCCCAACAAAAATACCTTCTTTAATTTTTGCTTCACTTAACCTCGGGAATTTCTGACGCAGATACTGAAAACCTAGCTCATCTATATTCAGGGCCTTACCAAAATTTTTCATTAGGCCCAGTTTGATATGCAATGGTGGCAACAAAATCTTTTTAGGGTCTACCAATGACATATGTTGTGAATTCTTTTCACCTGGCTTTAATGATTGTCGAACGGACCAGTCTTTTCTCTTGTAATGAAGTTCATTTGCCCGACTGTCCCATTCACACAAAAAATAGCAAAACTTGGTGTAATATAGCTGCAACCTAAGTAAAAGTCGCCACAGAAATGCCATTTGTGTTCATCGTATTTTATACTTGTCATTAGATACTTCATATTGTCGTATGATTCTTTCATGTGAACTGCATATCCAACAGGAATAGACGATAAAATATTTCCGGTATTCAATAGTACTGCTTTTAAACTCAATGTTGAACTATCTATAAACAATCTCCATTCATCTGGCTTGTAGTTTATATTTAAAGCCGCCAATAAACCGCTAATGTTATTGCAGAAAACCAAGTTCTTTTCCATGTCAAAAATGGTGCTAGGCACACACTGAAACTCCGTCTTTTAGTAAGTTCCACGGCTGCAACCTTGAGCCTAGTAACTCTGCTTTCCTTTTGGAAGTTCTAAGTCTCTCACAAGATTTAATTTTGATTGGATTATTTTGTGCGGTTGGCGGTATAACGTGCTGGGTGTGAAATCAGGATGTCTCGATGTTGATGACATATCTTCTTCTTGAGAAATCGTGAATGTTTCTGGGGGTTCTGGAATAGGCAGATAGTATATTTGGATAGTTGATAACCGACTTTTTCTACTATGGTACGATGAGGTATGACGCAGAAATAGTAATCATTAACATGATTTGAAGTCTCTCTCCACATCATTGAAACAGCTAACCGAATAGGTCGTTTTTTACTATTTAACCAGTTTCTCAAACTTGAAGCGCATGCATTATAGCAGGAATGTGGCGCCCATTGTTTGTCTTGATTCCCAACATTGCTATCGAAATAAAGCTGATATGAATTTTTTATCAATAGAGTAATAGATCGCTTCCGAGACGCAAAAGTCACCTCACCACAAACATAACAGAAGTGATCTGGATTGTTTACATACTTTTGATTCGACTCGCCAAATTCGACTGACTAACCTCTCCACTTTGTAGCTGCCTATATACCCAATACGGCTTCTACATTTTTAGAGAATATTCGAGAATTTTCTGTTCAATTCCATAATAGTCGCAATAGTGGCGTATGTCACTTATTTGTATACAGAGGCTGTTCAGTAAAAAGCAGATATAAAAGTCGATTTACATGGGTTTAAATGGCCCTGGGGAATTGGGAATTTGTATATACGGTTCATACTTGGAGATCCCTCACGCGGTGTTTCTAAATTGTGCAAATTTTCCTTAACTTGGGGAAACGGTATATTTAGCAACGCCTCACCTTCTATTGTAATAACAATACAAATATACCACGGGCATTCTTGCAGTTACATTGTTAATATAAAAGGTGACATGCCCTCACGTATCTCTAAAACTAATATTAAAAAGATAAATTTAGTTTCGGTTTCATCACACCAAAAATGGTAAGATTTTGTCGATTTTATTTCAGATACATTTTGGCTGTTATTCAATGTAATTTATTTATTTTTAAAATTTAATAACCTATATTTTTTTTATCGAATTTGAAGTCTCATTGAACCTCCTCTCCAATCTTAAAATTTTTATGTCTTAAAAGGCGACACTTATCAAAGCTCAAAAAGAAGGAAAACGAAAAAACATTCTTATGAAACACTTCAAGTTTCAAATAGGATAACAGATATGACAAATATATGTAAAGTTGCACCCACAACATCAAAATCAGTTCCTGATCCTCTGAATATCTGGGGCAATTTATCGTAGACGAATTACGTGAAATAATATAAGCAATGAATTTATTTTGCGACAAATTAAAAGACAAATTCAACTGATACTTGGGAGAGGATTGATCAGCCAACTATGATTCCTAGTCCTTCTACATTGCAAGAAATGTCAAATCACTGATCTGAGACACCCGAGTCTGATAATGATTCTAATAATTTTGACTATATTTAGAACGATGAAGTGAATTTTGTAATAGAAAATAATAACAATTCAAATACAATCAATCCTGCCTGAAGTTTAGCAAATGTTACCAAAGAAGATTGTAATTATAACTTTAATCTACAATAAACTTTTTATTAGTGTTGTAACTTACCTTGATATACTCATCCTTTAAGGATTGATAGATAGGTTGGCATGTTCCTGGGATTATGCCTGAAAGTGTGCATTAAGGTATCCGAGCACTGTATTATAGACTTGCATAGCTTTCTCCTGTAGCCAAAAATCGAAGGCTAACCAGAAGGCGATGCTCAACACAAATTTAATAATATTTTCATCCATTCTTAAATATTTTTTGTAACTCAGGATCTTCACTTATCAGTTTTTAAACAAAATTTTGACGTATTCCTTTTAAATCCGCATGCAACCCATGGTCTAACCCGTAAACGTCGTTTTCGTTTTTTAGCAATCAACACGTTGTCACTATAGTACTAATAGCAATTGCATAAGGAAATATATGTTTATTTCACATTTTTAATTTTTTTTCTAGGATATTTTAAAAAGAAAAAAAAATATTTGACAAATATCTTTTATAAAGTAATAGTCCAAATATCAGATTAAAAAGAATGAATGTCAAAAGAAATGTAAAAAAATATTTTATAAAATATCTTTGTTAAAGATCTCTGATAGTGGAATACCAGCCTTATTGTAATTTAGTCTCTAAATTGCCCACATAGCTCCTACAATTCTTTGACCTCTACCACATTTTGATTTTCCTTTCCATTTTTTACAATTTGAAATTTCCACTCCCAGAACTTAAGCAATTTTATATTACAACAAATTGTTTTGACGTTCTTTTTCTTCTTGTGGTTTTTGTTTTTTTTTTAGTATTGTGGGTATATAATTTCCTTTCTTTACTGTTAATTATTGGATTCAAGTAATAAAGGTACAGACCGTCCCTTTTTGAATACGTATGAT